>JAJJWW010015281.1:0-64169 GCA_023531295.1 Papaver armeniacum
TTTTTTTCATAACCAACCCGCACCCACAAACGGCGGGGCGGGTTTTGTTACCCACACATTTGCTGGTGCAAAGCGGGTTGGGTTTAAACCCGCTTAAACCCACAATAGTGGAGATATCTTGATCGGGAGGAGGAGAGTTAGCTATGTCCTATTTGCACCACATTAGGAAATTTTCAAGATTACAATCCGCTGGAAGTCAACTTTAATATATTTCATGGCGCGTATTATTGTCGTGATAGCAAGGCTCGAAAATCTGGCTTGTTTTATTTTTGATGGTAAAAATCTGCAGCGTTAAGAAGAGCCGGAAACTCTTAAATTCAACTCTATTGAATCATATTTACCACATAGACACCAACAACCATTGAAGCGCGTGAAGTCTGGAAAAGGGACAAAAGAAGTTAGTGCAGGGCATTTGAAATTCGAGGCGATTGAAGAGTTAGCGTAATCAGGTAACATATTAGTTTTTAGGCGGGTATGGGCGATTGGCCTAAAACCAACCTTTACAGTTTGCCATTAATCTTTATCCTCTGAAGCTTCTTCGAGAGCTGCTGGAGCTTGTTCAGAAATCAATACTTAGGGCAAGAAATCTAAAAACTACGATGGAAAATTGTGCGCACAAAAAGAAAGAAAAAGCTTCTTCAAATATAATATCAATAGACCTTCCCAATCAATACAGCGGCAATTAATTGTCCACTGTGTATAACCTTCCCAATTGGCCTCTAACCTCCCTCTGGTAATATCAACAATGCAACTCTAACAGCTCTCGAGGACTTCAAACGGTCAACTAAAATGATTATCGAACTAAAGGAGCTTATCCAAGATAGGAATATGCTGCTTACCCATGACCATCATTAGATTCATTACTAGTACAAGGGGCTTGAACGCAAGTCCATACCGTCTTACTTTCAGGTCTTACATCGGCTCACTCTGGCTCATACTCATAGTACACACGCAAAAAAACCAAACGGGCCAAAATTAAATGATTGAAAATCCTACTGTGCTTCGAAAGTTCTAAATAAAAAAATAAACATTGTTATTTATAATAACTTATATTATTCTATATTGTGACTAGGTGATCGATAATTACTGAGACGCTGCGATGGCCTTTTCCCTTATGCCTTTGAGATAATCCAACAAATCAGTATAGTTTGGGAGGTTCTCTTTGATGACAAGAACTTGTTTAAAGCTTTCACTCCATTCGTGTAACTTAGGAAACTTATCTGCTTCAAATATTTTCACTCCTACTACTTCTTCAATTGCTCCCAACCAGTAAGCTATAGGTGCAATTGCCAAATCCACCAATCCGATTGTATCACCTCCGAAAAATTTCTTCTCGCCAAGACCACCTTTTTCTTCAAAAGTTTTTAGCATTTCTGAAATTTCATTTTGGGCTTTTTCTTGTTCTGCTCCGGTGGTCAGAAAAAATGTTCCAAAGTTTGAACCCTGAAATATATAAACAAGCAAACACACAAAAATGGTCAACTAAACAAGACATAACTTTAACTTAGCAAGATGAGGTATATACCTTATCCTCCATGAATTTAATCCAAAACCGAGCAACAGATTTCTCATAAGGATCCTTGGGTAGTAGTGGGTAACTCTCCGGCCACGTTTCTTGGATGTATTCAAGGATAATCATGGACTCTGAAATTGGTTTACCTCCATGGACAAGAACTGGTGTCTTTTTATAAACTGGGTTGTACTTCAATAGCATATCACTCTTGTTTTTCAGATCTTCATTTATGTATTCATATTTGATACCTTTCAGCTTTAAACCCCAAATGACTCTGTAAGTGAATGGACTAGGCCAAGCCCCAATCAGTTTCACTGATGATGATGATTCTTCTCCCATTTTGTTGTTGTTGTTGTTAGTGATCAGAGACGAGTGGTTCACTAATAAATACCTTGTTCTTGAGGAGTATAAGCTTGGGAAATAAGTTCTACTTTGAGTCTTTGATATAATATCCATAGGTTGAATATTGAATGTTGAATATTATTTTGATGTCATCCCTGACGTAACCTTTGCAATTGCTTATAGCTATATGGCTCTGACTTGGCGGCTAATGGGGTGTCCGAAATATTATTTGGTTTACCAGGCTTTAAGTCTGCAGTGCAACTGTTCTCTAAGTACAAAAATGAAAGGCACTCAAATTTCAATTAAGAAAGCAATGAATGAAAATGTAATTTAAGAATCATGATATAGATTCTTAGAGCTGTTCATCATCATTCATAAGATTCTTGTTATTACTACTACTAAACAACTTATTGACTAGATTTGGCACAACCTTCCTCCTCTTCCTAAGAGTGATTGAACCGGAATGAATCAAATGCCGACCTCCTGGTGATCCGGGTACTCTTCGACCTCTTGCCCGTCTGCTTGGAGTTGCGGTTCCATATTCAATTACTGCTTTGCTAATCAATGCTGTGCTTGGAGTTCTATTTGCAAGATCCTCTGTTGCTTTACTCGGCAGCGCTTCTTCCAGCTGCGAGCTTTTCAGAATCTCCGCCAGTTTTTCTTGCTGTAGCTGTCTTGCGCTATGTATCTCGCTTTCACTGTCTAAACTTTCTCTCAATGACTTCACAGTTCTGTATAGTTCTTGATCTTCCATTAAACTTAACTCTCTTATCTCTCTCTCGGCTATCTCTCTTTTCAATTCCATTCCTTTCTCGCCAACTTTTACTGCTTCAATCCACGCCTCGGCTGCAACTACTTTCTTTTCTGCCACTGCCTCAGCCCTGTTGGCACGCCCCATCAAGTATTCATACTCAAACTTTGAGATTGTTATAGAAGACGAATGTTGTGACTTGGATGCTCTAGCTTTCACTGCCTTCTCAGCCAGAATCTTCAGTTTCTCTAGGGCCATTGCTTCTGATGATTTAACAAGTTCAAGTTCTTGTACAGCAGATTGTAGTTTCTCTTCAGTTAACTTGATCTCGGATTCGTTCTTCTGCTTTTCTTGGTTAATGCGCACCATTTCCTCATTTATCAGTCCCGACTCTCTCCTTGCTGTGTCGCTTTCGGACTTTAACTGCTGAAATGTGGTCGATAAATTTGATACAATGGATGCAGCTTTTTCCTCAGCTGAAGATGCTGCTTCCAACCTGTTTTTGGCCCGTAAGAGTTTCGTATTTAAATTCTGAATAGTTGCATCTGTTTCTCTTTCTGCTTTCCTTAGCCGCGATGTTTCTTCACTTACACTCTTGCACTCCTCTCTTATGATATCCATGGAAGCCATTAACTTAAATCCCCCTCTTTTAATACGTGCCAGTTCCTTCTTGGAAGCTTCCATTTCTTCGGTTACCGACTGCAACAATGATAATGTCGTGGATTTGTCTTCAACTGTGTAATTCATATTAGAGGTGTCTTCTCCTGAAGCTTTTGCTGCATCAGACCGTATTTCCATGGCCTTAACTAGCATTAATTCACTTTGTAACACACTAACTTCAGAATTTGTAATGCTGAGTGTGATTTCAAGCTCTTTCATGCGATCCACCTCTCGAATTACATCTTTCATTCTGCGCTTTATTTTTTCCATTTTGTTTACAAATTCAGCAGATTCAGCTTCTCTCTGAGCTTTAACAGCTCCAAATTCTCTGACAGCCTCAATCCTAGCCAATTCGACTAGTACTTGTTCATCATTGGCTTCTTCAATTTCTTTCCTCAGTGTTTCTATAGTTCTTGAGCAAGACCTTATTCTCGAAATTGCAGCATCAGTTTCTTTATTGGCTTCAGCTTTCATTTCCATGGCATGGGCCATCTCAAGCTTAAGTTTGCACAACTCCTGTTTTGCTGATTGCAATTCTTCCTGCGCTTCAGCATATTTACAAGCACTATCTGATTTCCCATCATCTAATGCCAAGTTCTCTTGGCTTTTGTCAGACTTGTTCAGTGTTTCGAGTTCTCTTCTTTGTGCATTTGTTTTCAAGTTTGATTCTTCAATTTGAAGAGTGAGATTTTTCACTGTCTGTCTTGCATTCACGAGTTCGGATTCAGCTCGGGTTCTTATTGATTCTGAAGTTTTCCAGCTCTTGCTAAATTGATTGATATCCTTTTGCGCAAAATGAAGCTCTTTTGTTTTTGAAGGTGATTTTTTCTGTATATAAATTTGTAAAAGATTAGAATCTCAACAAAGTGACACATTTAAGCATCAAGTTTCAAGTACAAACATGTCTGAGTCTGACATTATATTGAGTCAGAACGATATTAACCGGCTACTTCTATTACCGGTGTAACCGGTGTTAAATGCTTTTACTTCTTGAGAATTATGGTTTCTAAGGAATCAATTTTCGATTCTTATACAAAAATTTGTGGAAATTTGCAAAATGAAACCAATGAGAAAGAAAAGCACAGGATTTTGAGAATCGAATACATACCTCAGAAATTTCTATTGAATTATTCTTCAATCCCGGTTTATCTCCGTAAAAGTGAATGGCTCCTTTAACAGACTGAATTCTCTCCCGTTCTTCGTCGCTCTCTCGTATCTCCATCGCAATTCTGTATGCTTCAACCAACAAAACTCAACATCTCCAGTTCATGAGCAATAAATGATAAACTTGGTAATGGTTTCTTCGGAAAACAGGCAATATAATAAGCAATACTTACTTGGAGATTATTGTTATGAGACAATTTCCGTGTATGAATTGGGAAGAAGATGCAGTGAGTAGCAATTGAGGAGATAGAACACATAGAAGATTGGCAATCACTGACTAAAAATGGAAGGGGACAAAGTTAGAAGCAATAAAAGCTGAAGATGATATTTTTCTGAGACATTTTGTGGAATGCTTAGCTAGCAATGGTGTCTCTACTCTAAGCAAAAGGATGAATCAAATTCAAACGTTATGGATAAAATGTGAGCCACGTGGAAGCAAAGAAGTTGGAGACTTGTGAACAAGCTAACGAATTTAAACCGCAATTCTCACGTGGTGACGCGTCAGTAATAGTAGTGTACTACGTGCAGTACAAACTACAATCTACAAGAGCCTTATATTTTCCCAACAATCAGTTGACCAGCGCATGAGTTTGGCAGTTTGCCAGGAAGCGGCAACCCCGCCGGGACCCAAAAACAAAGACCGATCGATTGGGGTATGCTGAAAATAATTTGGGGATATTTTGATATGATTTTTCAACGCCGGCAATCAAAATCGGCATGATTTTTTGGCCGGTGTAAACATTAAAATATCTCCAAATTATTTCCGGTATACCCCAATAAATTCTTCAAAAATAATTATCATGGATTTTATGAGCCGAATTTACAGAGAGTTAATCAATTGAGATTTGTGGAGATGTTGAAAGAATTTTAGAGACTTTGGAAATCTCTTGTTAGTCAATAGAACAATCTCTGTTATTAGATCGTGACTTTCTGAAAATCTTCAGAATTTTCTGTCATTGGATTTACAAGGGGGTAGTCAAACGAGATTTCTATGAACTTTCATAGATTTTTAATTTGAGTGACTCCTAGATATTCTATAAAAATCTAGAGATTTCTAATGATTCTCTGAGAGAATTTTAGAGAGTCTTTGCGACTTGTAGAGACAAAAAATGAGATTTGTAGGGACAAAAAAATGAGACTTGTAGAAAGTTTATGTGATTTGTAGAGACAAAATTGAATAATATCCCCTGATTAATTCCAAACATTACCGATTTTTTTTATTATTCACGTTACAGTAATAATAAAAGTACCATGACCACCTAATGAAATATGTGTACATTGCCAAAATAAATCTCACTGTTGTCCTATGCCTAAATTTTCATTCACTTTATTCTACTCGTCCCACATTTTATTTTCTATGCTATCTCATCACTAATTTTCTACAGAGTTTTCCAACAACTTAAAATCGGAAAAGAAAAACTCATAACTTCTAAAATATATATTTTAAAATTGATATATATCACAAAGACTCACATAGCCGATTTTAAAATATATATTTTCCAATTTAAAAAATCACTTTATTCCACAAAAACTCACATAGTCTTGAATACCCATTTCCAAGTGGCCCTTACTGCACAAGGAGAGAGAAAAAAGGTTCACTCCCAAAACCAAAAAATCTTCAAATTTCCAAGTCTCTCGAAATATCACCTCTTGAGGAGAGATTTCTACCATGCCTATTTTCAAGAAAAAGTCTCTCCAAATCTCTGAAAACAACAAATCCATGACTTTCAATTCTCCTTCGAATAACAAGAGGGTTGGAGTGACTCTTATGAAATCCTAATCCAATAACATGGAGTTTCAGAGAATTTAAATGACTTGAAAAAAGTCTCTAACCAATAACAAGAGACATTAAGAGACTCTCTGAAAGTCTCTATGGACTAACAGTAGATTTGCGAACTCCCTATAAGTCATTCTAAATCTCATTTGACTAACCCCCTGTTAGAATTGAAATCAATGACTTATGGTTTTAGGGACTTTTAGAGATTTTCATTACAAAAAATACCATACAAAGGCCAAAAGAAAAAATTCTCCAAAATAGGCGATATTTTGAGAGACTTTTTTTTTTTTCTTTAAAGATTAAATATCAAAAAATTTAAATTAAATAACCAAATAAGCTACAATTAAACCGTTAAAAAAATGGAAAAAAAAAATGTTGTCCTCCAAACCCAATAACTAGCGATTCAAATCCCTTATGTTCGTCTCGTTTTGATTTTTCATTGATAAAATGGTTACAATTTTTATTAGCCATGCATCAACTAATACATTTTAATTGAATTAATCAAATATATTTATTTTGTAAGAAAATAAATATACTGCTTGTTTCACCCGTGTAAGGTGAAATTCATATATGTTTTGTTGTCTCTATGAATCACCATAATTCCGTGTAAATCATTCAGAGAGTCTTCCAAAATATCTAAACTCACAGAGAGTCACCCGAAATCTCTTGCACAAAAAGTCTCCCAATGTTTCTACTAATCCCAGTTGACTAACCATGTATCACAAAGTGCATATAGGTTCAAAGGCAAAGGTTATTGAGCCACTACGAACCATTATTGTGCATGGTTCCAAAACCCTGAAACATAATGTATATTCTTCTGTACAATTTCAAGGCAGATTTCTCACACGCTTACATGAATTCCTAATTCATATAAACTGAGAAAGTGTTTGCTTGGATTTCAAGTTATTCTAGCTTGAAGTCAAAGCTACCTGGAGCCTTGAAAATCTATAATAGAGAGACTCGTGCAACATAATTTCTTAATCCCTGACACTCTTATGTTCTAGTTGCTAAGATAGAGTCGTCCTTCATAACCTAGGTTATTCATAGAACTGTATTCTAGGTTACGACATTGAAGACTTCACTTAGGGATTCATGAAGCCCTATCATCATACTATCTTTTATCTGATAGTTAATGTATCCAGATCTTGTTCTTATTGATCATTGAGGTTTTAGTAATCTCATATCAGGAACGAGATAGATAGAAATCACAAAGTTCTCTCCGTCTCAGACTTTATGCTTACTCAACATAGATATCTAAACTATTCTTTAATTTGTTTGAATTGTTCATGAGAGGTGGTTAGTAATCCAGGCTTATCATCTAACTGAGTGTAAGTGTTCCGTATTCGTGAGGTTTGCTGGACATTGTCTACTGCAAGCATATTTACGAACCTAGATTGAAAAATCAAAAGGGAAATAAAATAGGCTTGTATGTTAGAGGCAGATTGGTGTCAAAAGTCTTCAATGAGGTTGAAGCAACTTTTAAGTTATAAAGGACTTTATCTAAGGGAATCAAGTGAACAGAATCTGCGAGGTTCAAGAGGTGTAACGAACACGATTGCAGCTAAATTGCTTGGATGGTTCAGTCTCAACTACATTTCAGTCCGGAGTCTGATAGTAGGCTAGTGTCTATAGCGGTTTAATACAGTGTGTTATTCAGAGCTGGACAAGGACCCGGGTTTTTCTGCAAGTGCAGTTTTCCTCGTCAACAAAACTTCCGGTGTCTTGTGTTTTTCCTCGCATTATATTGTTTTATCATTATGATCGGAATAGCACAAGTAGTACGTAATCAATCTAGATAATTTAAATCCTTATTAATTGAGATACAAAAACAAGACTTATTTTTTTTTAATTTATATCTTGAAAGATAGATTGCAAGTTTCATACTTGTTAGATTTCAAATCTTCTTAATATGGATACGACTAGATTGATCTTGGATGTTGATGTTTAAGATTGTTCAAGAACTCTTCTACACAATCAGGGACTTTTAGGTTAAACTTATTGATTGTCGAAGATAAAGAGAAAAACTCTATATACAATCTTCTTCATGGGCCTTTGGTTTGACCTACTTGTGATTGTATTAGGTTTTGTCCATACATGTTGCCGAACAAAAAGCTGGTAGTGTACTTGGTACCCTCTCTTTTTCAGTTGATAAGTGCTTAATTTAAATGTTTTGAGTACCAATTCCATACTTGTTTTAGTTATATTTCTTGCATATTACCTTGTATTATGATTTTTTTCTAGTTTATGTCTTTTATTAGGAGAATCATCTGAAAAGAAGTGAAATAGCTACAAAAGTGAAGTCTAGAAATGGAAAAGGGATAAAGACCAACTGGAACTTGCTCGAATACAAAATTTCTTCTCATCTAATGAAGAGGGAAAAAGACGACGCCAACGGCGAAAGAATGAGGTCATTCCGACTTCGTATGAGAAAGTTATGAGCAAAAGAATAGGTTAGAGTTGTCGGTTCTGCAGAACTAACAGTTCAATGAGAATGAGCAGGAATTGCATTGTCAGTCTTTCAAAACTAACATGCTAAGGAGGATTACTAAAGGCACCCATGTTTGTACTCGGGACTGTCACCTTTTAAATATTGTTAAAGGCACTCGCCTGAAATACTCAGGGCAACACCAGTTATAAAGGTAGACGCTGGAATGATTTGGGGCATCTTAATTCAAATAGTGATAACAACACCAGTTATTTCACTCATGGCACCTACATCTTCTTCTTTATATCATTCAGTCGAGTTTTTTGTTAAAACGAAAAACCATTTTTTTAGGCAATACAGGCGAGATGAAGGTGGGTTGATGAATGCCAAGCTCGAACAAAAAAGAGTCGGTGTGTTGTTGACACTTATACAAGATATAGGTTTTTCTCGAAATGGAGTTTAAGAGAGAAAGAACTTGCAGTGACGAGTGTTGCTATCGGTGATTGATGATAAGAGATAGGGATGCAGTTAAAGGTGAAGAACGAGTGAGTGTCAATGTATAAGATGTCAGTCATGTAGTCCTGTAAGAAATGTTTTATTTTTGTTTCATTCTTTAAGGGGTGTCCTCTATCTTGTATATTTGTGTGTTTAGTGTGTTGGCTTCTATTACAGCATGTCCTCCAGCCTGTGAGTTTTATATACTCTGTAATGACTCAAAAGAGACTTATCGTTTTTCACTGTAATAATATCAATATTCATCTGTTTCACTCTGATCACATGGTATCAAATAGGTTAGATATGTTATCCAAATTTCTTTAATAATTTCTTCAATTCAACAAATTTTTAATCATTACCTATCTCAAATTTGATCGATTGATCAAGTTATTGCAACAATTTTAAGCGATTCTTTGTAGAATTTCTAAAGATTTCAGCTACTCAGATCGGTTTCTGCATTCAAGATTTCTTGAATCTTGATATCTTAGTCGATTATATCTCAATTAGGTATTCATCCTAATAATACGATGTCTTCTAAATCAACACAACAAAATATTTTTGCGTCTTCCGCTGGAAACAATGATAGCAATGGCGAATCTTCTCAAGATCAGTACATATAAGATGTTAGTCATGTAAGAAATATTTTCTTTCTGCTGTTGTATGTCGATGACATTATCCTAACAGGCAGCTCTTCTACTCTGATATCTGTGTTGATTTCTTCTCTTAGTGCTGAGTTCAAAATGAAGGATCTAGGCAATCTTCACTATTTTCTAGGTATTGAGGTTACCAGAAATGATTCCTCATCCACTATGTTACTTGCTCAGAAGAAATATATTTTCGATCTTCTCACAAAGGCAGATATTCTTGATTGCAAGATGTGTAGTACTCCAGTTGTAAAAGGACCAAGGTGCTCTATTTATGATGGTGAACCTCTTTATGATCATGTCATTTACAGAAGCTTAGTGGGTGGCCTTCAATATTTGACCATGACCCGGCCTGACATTACTATACTGTCAGTTACGTATTCCAGTTCATGCATAAACCTATTGTTAGTCATCTACAGCCTGTGAAGCGCATCTTACGGTATCTCAAGGGAAGTTTGGATCTGGAATTGCATTGGTTTCTTCTGATCTATGTAGCATCAAGGCTTACAATGAGTCTGATTGGGCAGGTTGCCCGGATACTAGACGTAGCACTGCTGGTTTTTTAGTGTTTCTAGGTTCCTCTCTTATCTCTTGGACATCCAAGAAGTAGCCGACGGTATCTAGATCCTCTACTGAAGCTAAGTACAAGTTTCTTGAAAACTGTTCATCTGAGGTGCTTTGTCTTTCTTATCTCTTGAAAGAGTTAGGTATTTGTCTTCCTCAACCTTGTGTTTTACTGTGTGATAATCTGAGTGCTAGTAGTTTAGCATGTAATCCAGTGCAAAATCTGACAAAGGGATTCTTTTAAGTGATTACGTATAGTGATGACACTAGTAAGCATAACAAGTTTATGCGTCTGATGCTAGGATCAACCTAATTCACAAAATGTAAAGCATCCGACTAATTTACACCCTGAGTACGCTACTTCTTGATGGGTTAGGTGGGTAAAATCCGGTAGTCGGGCGCTTCCATATCCAGTGACAACAAGAATTTCGAGATAGCAGAGCCTATTGTTATTATATGGTTGCTGATAATAGAAATTCAACAAGATATAAACGTGTATTTTAATTTAGTTTCTTCTCAGCGACGGCAGAGAATTCCTTAATCGTCTTTTTTTTCATTGATTTAAACCAATCTTTACTATTTTCTTTTATTATTTTGTTTTACAACACCAAAACCCCCTTTTGATACTTTTAACAACTTAAAACTCCATGCTCTTCGTGAGAAAAAACTACTTACCGTTATATTAATTACCAGTCAATTGTGTGGAAAGAAGTGAATTAATTTGTTGTGTTAACGATGCAGATCATTAGTCCTCTGCCTCGTGCAAAATATATGTTCATTAGGGCCATAACTTGGCTTGATATAATCCTCTTAATATGGAGAAGTCGCATCTTTAGTTTTCCTTACATATCACTAATGCATACGATTGTGAAAATGAGCTAGCAGTGGTTACCGCGCCTTTAGTTCCTTTTTTAAAAACCAATCTGTTAGAAGGGACATCATACTTAAAATCTTTACCTTAAAATCCAAACTTAAGCTACCAGAGTTTCCTTAAAATCTTTACCTTAAACCAGATTTCTCACATTCCAAAGTTGTGCCACATCATACTTTAGAAGGGACCAGGTGTTAGAGCATAGCTCGGTTGAACCCATCAAGCGTTTGTATGTCAAATTTGGTTGTCATATTTTAGTATCAAAACTCATATAGAGTCGCTTGATTAATTACTAAAGTCAACTTCGTTTAGGTAACACTAGAAACTATATGAATGTTGAGACTTACAAGTATTACTCTGAAGACATGAAGAATGTGAAGAAGTAACGACTGCAACGAAGACATCATCCTTCCACTTGAGGTTAGTAATACTGACTTGACTTATTTCCATTCCTAACGTATCTTTCAAGTCGCCCTATATTGAAAACATAACATGCAAAGCTTTATTTATAACACTCTAGTGATTAGACTTGGTCTTAGCATTATGATCAAAGTATCAAGGAATTATATTGAATTACGAAGTATAACGCTTATCTTTTGAACTTCGTAAATACGACATCAATATAATCTATGTATTTAGTTACTTGATTATGTGTGGGATACAGGTGTGATTTTATCCTAGGAAACTATGTATTATTACATTGGTTTAAGGGAGTAGATGTATGAACTTGTTTCATAATCGATAAAAAAAAAATCATAAGTGTGTTGGTCCGGTTTTTCATTGAATAATATTTGGATGACCAATGCAAGATGACAAGGTAAAGCCAAACTTAACTTATGTTGAGAATCAAGGTAGAAACGGTCATAGTTTATATTGTATGACAAGGTATAACCGATCCTAACTAGTATTGGGAGACAAGGTATGGTCATAACCTATATTGAGTGACATGGTATAACCGATCCTAATTTAGTTTGGGAGTCATGGTAGAAACGATCCCAAGAGCAAAACCGAGTTTCCAATATTTACATATTTCTCTATGTTGTATGTGAATTTGGAATTAGGGTTTGCTAAGATAGGAAACTTCTAGATGTCGACATTATTTGAACATGTGCATAACTCTTATCATTATTTGTTCAAAGATATTCCTTGATGCTCAAGGTGATCCCAAACCCGAAATATTGAAAAGCATTTAATTATGATTTTCAATTTTATATGTTTTAATTACCAGCAATTAAAGCATATACTCTAGAAAAAGATTATTAGTTAATGTGCTAAACTAATAATATAAATTTTCTATGAGAGATTTCGGAAATATTGTTTGACATTAATTGGAAATAGGAAAACTGAAATTAGGTACTTTATTGCATATCTTGAGAATATTTCCGGTTTTGGAATTTCCTTGTTGTCCAAACAACCTTGATCTATAAATACTTGAGTTTGCATTTCTTACAAACTATCCTAAGAGCCGTGCAAACTTCATCTTTGTTGTTTGGTGGAGCCATCTATCCGGAGAAGAAAGTACCATAGTTAGGCGAAATCTCTTACGACCGCTCGTTCAAAGACTTCTGTGGGATCAAGAAGCTCTATTAGTACCGTTGGTGGGAAACTAGAATTTTTATTGTTATTTTAGTTTTCAATTATTGATTTGATTGACTAACGGTTGTTGAATCTTTGATTGCACTTAGTTTGCTTATTCTAAGATCTTTCTCTTCTGATATAAGGACACTCAAACTACATCAAAGATTTAACGTTTCTATAGATCCAAGTAATTCTATATTTATAAGATAGATTCATTGATTTTCCATTGTTAACAGACTCTGTTTTGTGCGACAAATCAATAGAGGAATCAAGTTTTTTTTGCAGGTTGTTACTTTGAAGATTAAATCGAAGATTGATGACTTTGAAGATTTAAAGACTTTGTTCTTGTGTTTTGATCTCGGTGTGACTTGATTTTCCGGGATTAAAAGGTTGTTTATTTTTGATAAACACAAGCCTTTTGATATCTACAAGTTGTTTGTAATTTTATCATAAACCTTGTAATCAAGATTGATTATTTCGGTAATCATTGTCTTGTTTGATATCGTAACCTAGGAGCTTCGGATCTGGTAACAGATCTTAAAAACAGAAGATTTGTAACTGTGTTTTTATCATATATTTTTGTATTATGGAAATAATCGGAAAGTTGAACTTAGTGGAGGAAATCTCTATTATGACCATCTGGAATGACAATTCAGACAAATTTTGTACTGGCAGGTAGAGGGGCCATCATGTATTAAAGAACTATTTACTTAAATCTTGCAAGACTGCAAAAAATATTGAAGGAAAATGACATGTGGAATATCTCATTCAACTCAAACCCTAATTGATGAGATTTTTGATTTGTTGTAGTAATAAAGATTCGAACTCTAAGACTTGTGAAGATTTAATAATAAATCTTACTCGAAAAAAAAGATTTAATAATAAAGGGAGAGTTACTGGGTCTAGGATTCCACCGAATTCATATCATAAGGCTCAATTATTCATTCTCAACAATTATCGCTCAATAAATAAAATAACATCGACTCTTATTTTGCCAAAGTAGATTCTCAAAATATTAGTTATAAATCGTAAGCATGGGACATCAAACATTTAAGCAAGCATGACCCATCAAATAAAATGATAACTAATTAATCAAAATCATAATTCTATTTTAATTAGTGCAAAAGTCATATAGAGAATAAAATAAATTCACCCATGTATGAAATTTGGATTCCTCCGTCGACCCAGTTTAGGGGTTTAGCCACTCATGACGTAGACCGGGAATTTGCAAAGCTTTATGTTAATTTAGCCACTCAAAATATTTATTATATAGCTCAAAAGGTGTTTACAATGAAGAAAAGGAGAAAATTAACATAAATCGGGAATTTGCAAAGCTTAATAGACGTTACAAACTCACCGTTCTTTTGCAAAGCAGCTGTTACAGAAACTATATTAGAAAACTGTCGTAGAAAAACTGTCACTAATCCGAGAACTATGACAGTTGTAAAACGACCGACCTGTAGCGTCGTCTTTGTTTCGTCTTCTACCTCTCTGCAACAGCAGAGAAGTTTCTGCAACTTCTCCTCTTCAGCTCTGTAGCCTCCCCAAACTCTCGATGCCTTCTCTGCAACACCAGCACCATTCATATAGCCAGCAGCACCAAGAAATCTCGCTCAATCACTCCAAATTTTCTTCCATTACTCGGCAGTAAAAGAATATATCCTCGAGATATTTTCTTCTCAAATTTATCTTCTCACGCTGTCTTATCATATTGAAACAATCCAAACACGCTCAGTCAACATCCCATAAGTGGTTAAACGCACAGCAGGCACACGCAAACATCCATATAAAACACACAGAACTCGGGTTACTCGTGTTACTCTGTTTTATCCAAAAGCAATGATTCGGCCCTTGTTAATCGATTCTAACCAATATACCCATCCTGTTTTGTCGTAACAGGATCATACTAATCCAAATCACTGAAATAATCTCTCTCAAATCACTCCTGTTTCAAACTAAAAAAACCCGAGAAAAATCTATCTTCCCTGATTTGCTCAATCGAATTATCTAGCCAATTCTGGTTGAATCAAAGGCTATCACCAACCCAGATTATACATTAAGAACAAACCCAATTAATCTGAGCGATCAAGTCTCCCTCTAACAACTCTGAAACATGAACCCTAACTTTTCCGGCCACTGCAACAATTTGATTTGAATTATCCAGCCCAATTTTTTCGAATACAATGACTATACCAATCATGTTTAGTGTTAACAGTTCCAACAAAACTGAATCCATCGATTGAATCTTTCCCGAACATGCCTTAAAATCAAACCCTAAATCTGATACTTTACTGCAAATTCTTCCCGCCAAAATCTAAATTCAAACGGAGAAGATGACCTCCCCCTAATCATGTACGAGTGTCCCTTTAGCACTTGCCTTATGTGGTGTAAATAGTAAGGAAGGTGTCCCTTATCCGTTGAGATGCCTCTTAGTAATTGAGGTGCCCCTTATCCAAAGTAGGGTCCGTTTAGCAGTTGTCCTCCGGGGTGCAAAAACAACTTTTTGAGCAACTTTCTCCATAAGAGCTTATTTCCTTGAAAAGACTTAAAACAAGTTTATTAGTGATAAAATGAGTCTCATCTAATGTATTTATGGGTAAAAATGCGTCGCACTTTCGTGCTTATCACTAATGCAAATGAACTAAGAGATATGAACTCAACTATGCCAACTTTATGAGACCCTCCAACTATATCAAATGGTCATCAGAATTTTCTAACTTTCAATTTAGTTTTTCATTATGACTAAAAGTTGTTATGACTGGATAATTAAAAGCAATGTCTATCACAGAACATACCACAATTTTAAAAAAGTGTATGGGAAAAGATTGTCCCGTATAAGGTGCAATTGCAAATTTAGTTTTCAGTATATAACTCAATACTTACAATGGACAATTTAAACAAAAGAGGTTGTTAGTTCACAAATTTGCAGTTTGTATTGTCAACAAGAAAGACAATATGGGGTGAAAGAAATAAAAGGGTAATGGCCAGGAAAAGAGGAAAAGTTGTTATAAAAATAATAAATAAAGTTAAGAGTCTTCTCTTTTTGTGGGGTCCAAAGATGAAATTGTTTAAGGCATTTTATTTCAATGCTCTAATATCCAAATAACAGCTTACATACACTTTCCACGGATTTTGATTCCAAGTTAACCCCCACTAGCCGATCAAAAAAGAAGTTAACCCCCACTTACTCCATCTAATTCCCACTTTACGAGACGAGAATCAAAACTAATCCCCACTTTTGTCCCGCGACAGTGGAAGAAACCTATGATCAAAACTAATCCCACTACTTATCTTCGTTTCCATTCTTCATATCTCTCCGGTTTTTTCTTTCTTCGTAACTTCCTTCTCTTAGAGATTGACAGTCTTTATCAGGGATCTTTCCATTTAAAACGCTGATTTTATCAGGCTTTGGTTTTGGATATTTTATCAGGTTTTGGTTTTGGATATAGGGTTTTGGTGATTTTGGTTGATTTGCTGGAAGACAAGTTCTCCAATTATCTTACAAAATTTACACCATTTTAACAGTTTACAAGAGGTAATTGTTTAATTTCTTTATTATGAATTGAACTAACCAAAACCCATCTTTGTTAAATATGATTTCATTAATTGAAAGTATGGGTTTTTGAATTTATGAGATGATTCTGCAGTTGATGTTTAGGGTTAAAACTTATTAGAGGTTAAGATTTCTTATTGGTCGCTTCTCGGATTCATCTATGAGCACTTACAAAATCAAGAAGGAAAAAGTTAACGATTGTTATCCTCCCTTAAGTTGTTCCGAAAGGTTTCTCTCGGATTTAGCTTATGGCGAAAGAATGCTTATGCAAACTTAAGAACTTTTTGTGTTGGTTTTTTCTTATTCATGTGGCGTAAGACCGAAGAGTTATTGTTGGTTTTTGGTGCGATGATCCGGAATTGCTATAATCAGAAGGTTATTGCCATTAGATTTCTCGGCTATTCAAGAAGCAATTGCAGCATACTATTATAATTAAGTAAACTTGATTGGTAGTATGTTCGTTTAATGGTAGACTGATTGGGTAGAGTGGTAACTAAGAATTGATAGTATATAAGTTGATCGTTAGTTAGCTTACATTTATTTAATTTTAATCAACTCAATTCATTGCTCAAACTTTTATAGGATTGCTTATTTTCAACGTGATCTAGAGTATGATTTTCCAAAAAAAAAAAAGTACATAGAACAAGAATGAAGTTCTAACTGTGGTAGTTTATGATTGAATTTTAGATATGATTTATAAAAAAAAAAAGGCACATACAAGAAGAATGAAGTGAACTATGGTAGTTTATGATTGAATTTTAGAGCATGCACTTTCTAAAAACTCCGCTTTGTCTAAGATTTCTAAGAATGAAGTCGAACTATGGACCATTTTTTCACTTTGAGCATTCTTTGGTTCCGATTAATCTCCCGCTAATTGAGGTACACTAAATATCAAGTACTTTGATGAGCCATGCATGAAAGTGTAGAGGAAAAATATTTCCCTATTTCGATTCGCTTCATGCGCATGTTTTTTTTTAACGTGCAGAAATTGCCTCTTGGCGTATTGCACTCCGATTTCAAGACGATTTGCGATAGAAATTATATTAACGTCATGAAAAGATAAAAGGAAGAGAACCCAAGTGAGTACTAGACAACTACTATTATAGAGATCTTCGAAGTTGTCAGGATTCTATACGTAAATTATAAGCATCATACATTCGTATAAACGAAGTTATAACCAAAAATGAGATTATAAACAAATTCTCGAGGATCCTCCTCCCGGTTTCTTTGTTCAGGATTATTAGCATGACTGATCCCTTTAATAGGAGTGTTAACGAGATGGTATAAGTGGCTTACATCTATTTTTTTTCATTTTTTTTTCCCGCTTCAACTTTGTAGGTTGTAGAGAAGACTTTGAGGAAGGACAAATGTTATTCCATCAAAATTAAGGAAAAATGCCAAACAATTGTTAAAAGCAAAGTTCTCTTTTCTATTGCTCTTGCTTGGTTATTTGTTAAAAATTTTGACAATTTCAAGAAACCGAAATCATCAGAAAAAGTGATGAAAACTTCCACTCAAACTTTTTTTTTTTTTTTAATTTAGTGAGAACTCTAAAAATGTTACTCTTAAACAAAGGCAGTGGAGAAACCGAAAATGTTTAAAGTCTTATACAAAGTGCTATTTGACCCACAACAAACATGAGTAAGAGATTAAGCTTCCAAACTACTTTTGTTGTTGATGCAATCTTAGCTACTGTGTAAAACGGGCTTCAACTGCACCGCAAGGACACTGGATGGAGCGATAATATGTACGACTGATATCGTGCTATCTTTAGCAAGACACAAAGGGACAATCAGTTGTAAAAGTGGAGATTGAAGACAAGAATGTAATTAAACAGCAAGTAGAAGAAACTAAAAGTGCTGGAAAAATTTGACAACAATCTACTTGATATATCGAAAACCTTTTTTTTCTTTTTTTTTCCTGATCAAGCTACTTGAAGTGTAATCTATTAAGGCAATTTTTATTTTCCAAGCTTAGTTGAATTTGCTAAGGTTAACCAATGTCCTTTTTATGAGGATGTCACAAGTGAACACCGGCTTTATGTCCGAAAACTCTTCGCAATGGAAAACAATACTGAACATTAACCCAGAATGGTGTAATACTCATATTAGAGGAATTGTGACTCTTTTTAAGTTTAAAAAAAATCTCAACCTTCTTGCGTCAAAAAAAAAGCAAGAAAAAGAAAGAAAGCTTCAAGATTTCGCTAAATCATGAACAATAAACCTACAGGGTTTTTAGAGCATCAACACCCACATCAACAACTCCAACAACTTCTCCAATGAACCACGACACCTCACACGGGATGATTACATCACGAATCGTTTATTTCATACAAAAGCAGCAATAATGGTGAAAACCATATCTTCAATAAGACACAACATTATTATAATGCATGGTTACAAGAAAATATAATTAGGTAAAGGATGGAATCAAGTTACGCAATATCAAAATTTCGAGTTATCTGAATATTTATTTGCTCAATCATCTCTTGGTCAAACATAGTTTTATCATTAACACTTTTACCCTCTGGAAGATCTATATTCTTAAATAGATTGAAAAATATCGGAATATGTCCAGTGTTGACGAAATTCCAATCACTTAAGTTTTTCTCAACCACCATCTTCACCTGGTTAAGAATGTGATGCATAATTGATGTGTAGGCATGAGGAGGTTTCTTACACCTCATCAACTACTCTTTCTTTAGATGTAATCATTACAAATGTATAATATACATTTTTTTTAATCGACTTTACTCAGTTTTGGAGAAATACTGAATTTTTGGCCAGAATTCTTTGTACAAATATGCAGTTGAGATATTTTTTTTTCACTATTTCCTAGATGAATGGTCTGCATGTTTGAATCTGCAACTTAGTTCATCGCAGGATGATGTTTGATACGATGATTTATGCTTTCCTTGAGCTCTAGAAACTTGTGTCTCTTTTAACAGATCTACGATGATGGAAGCAAAAAGTCTCCAAAGAGGGAATTGAGTTATAAGATGTGGGAAAGAGATAAGGGGTTCAATCATCTAGTTACTGAAAATGTATTTCCCCAAGGTATAATCAACACGAGGGATATATGTTTTGCAAACTCCACATTCCAGGTTCTGCTCTCTTGTGCTCCTTTTGTTCATTATCCGATGATGTTAAGTACTCATTCCATTGTAAAGGTAGGTTCATATCTTATATTAGACACAAGGACCTCCAACACTGCGATCCTAATCTAATGTTATTGTCATTATTTCAAGATGAGTATCCCACACTTCGTGCATTTGGTGATTTTATACCTCATTTTGAGGCTGATGCAACATCAAAGAAGGTGTTACTTCCTAATATGCTTAAGCGCATTATCAAAGACTTCTCCCCTCCTGAACCACAAATACAGGAGGATGCCACAAAATTTCTATATTTTCTCTTTAAATGAATAGATAACGAAGTAGATAAATGGTAAGTTGCTCATCGTGCCTTACTACATTTGATCTAAGCTTTGCTATATTTGACCTAAATGATTGTGCATTGACCCAGGTTATTACTACCAACAAAAAAAAAATTACATGTACTATAGAGAAATGATACGTGTTGATGATGATAATCATAGAAAGAGCTCAAAATATAAGAATTTTTTATTTTTAATAAATTTTGCTAGATTTTTATTTTTGTCGTTATTTTAAGAATTTATTTTTTTATACTATATACACGGTTTCAATGTAATTTTATAGTATGGAGGATACTATAATGCAACTAGCATTAAGAGATTCTAAAGAGACATGATCAGAATACCCTGGGTTAAATATAAGAAAAACAAAAGGCTAAAAGTAACATGTGATTTTAATTTGGGAGTTTTATATTAACATGTGTTTTTTTTCTCTTTTGATTTGGAAGTTTTTAATTATTAAGGGATATTAGATTTTGGGTCCCAACTTTGTAACCAGCTTTGGGTTTGGGTCCTAGGAAAATTTTAATTAGAGTTTCGGCCCTTAGATTGAATTGACGGTCTTGACCGTGACCATTGTTAAATGCGTCAGTTACCGTTCACACGTGAAGCGCACATGTTACCTGAAAATCTATTGGTTAATATAGACATAATCCAACCGTATGAATGTGTCTTCTCTTTTGGACTTTCCACAAACATTTGTTGTGCATCACGCATACTTCCCTTCTTTTGCATTTTTATTTAATCGTAATTTGTTGTATTCGAACACAATAATGATTTATTTTTCTTTGCAATGGACATATATAAATCAACTTCCTAAAATATCATGATTTATTTTTCTTTGCAATGGACATATACACACGTGCACACACACAAAAAGCTTTTCGAAACCTTCCTGATACATAACTTTCAGAGAGAAACTGGTTATACAAACCATTAAATGCGAGAAAATTTATCTAAGATCGAGAAAAAATAGGTTTTTGATACAATGTAAAGGAGAATCAGACTGATCGATATGTTTATAATCTGTCTATAAAAAGAAAGAAATGTTATTATGTTCGTAAATCATTATTTACATTCTTTAGTATTATTTTCTTTATTATTACAAGATGAGTCAGTCAGTTAGTCAATTTTCCAGTCATCAGAAGAACAAAAACGATTCGCCAGCTGATATATTAATATTACTCTTTTGTACAATGATTAATCCATGGCACAAGTGTAGGATCAGAATATCGCAACACCAAGACTCTCGCGAAATCAATAAACGACACACTGCGAATACATCGCGGGCTTGGAATAAAAACGACGTAACGGATGACGACAACCTAAATATAAGAAAGATATGAATATGTAGCGAAATTGAGGAGTATCGCGAGATTTAACATATATACACTTGCGAGGATATCGCAAGCCAGATCCGAAAATAAAGGACAGCTTAGCTGTCATCCACTATGTAATGTCCTATATAAAGGGCCGAGTAGACTTTAGAGAGAGAGGGATATTTTTCGAGTGTTAAGCACGTCATTAAGAGAGAGAAATTTTAGAGTGGTTGTAATTCTTTAGTTTATCTCCTTTTCATCTGGTAACATTTCTGGAGTTTGATCAATAAAAATTATAATTGTTCATCTTAAAATGATTTGATTGTGTGGATTCTTGTGAGGGGTGTAGTGTGGGATTTCCTGCAACTACATAATGGCGCTAGAAACAGGGACGAATTTAAGGAAAAGATTAAAGATTGTTATCAAGGTTGTTCAAATCAAGAAAATGATAAAACAAGTGGATAAATCAGTAAAAATAGAGAAAACTAGAATCAGGAAATTTAACAAAAGGTTGGAGTGTAAATCGATCACAAAAACAATGATCAATGAATTCCATGAGAACGTCAGAGGGAGAATACATAAACGAGACTTTGAAGGAAAGAAAATTGTAGCAGTTGAGAAGACATCACCTTTGAGAGATTGGGAAAAACAGAAAATTACGTTCACAGCAGCAAAAATACCAAAAGAAAATTTGGGACACACATCTCCTTTGGTAATCACAGTAACCACACAGAAAGAAAAGGTGAACACGGCAAAAATTGTGGAAGAATGGACAATAAACAGAACTTTGGTGGATACGGGGAGTTCGGTGGATATAATGTTCTACCATACATACAAAGAAATGGGGTACAAAGAAATGTCTCCCTCAACTTATCATATTCATGGCTTTGGCAAATCTGTAACAAAACCAAAAGGAGAAATAGAGTTGCGAATTTTACTAGGAGAAATCGAAACACGAGTAATATTCTGTGTGGTGGATATGGAATCACCATACAACATGTTGTTGGGAAGATCATGGATACATGTGATTAAAGTTGTAGCGTCGACATTACATCAATGCATTAAATTTCCTATACCAAGTGGGATCGGTGAAATTAGAGGAGATGTGGATAAAGCGAAATTATGTTATCAAATTGAAGTGAAGCAATACGAAGGATGTGCAGAGAAGCGGAAAAATCGCAGGAAAATGGCGAAGGAAGCAAAGAAAGAAGAAGAATTTAGAATTTACATGATAAAAGCAGAGGAAGGAAAAGGCATACCTAGCGAAATTTCGGAAGAAGGGAATGGACCTGCGAAGGAGATAAAAGAACCGACACCTATGAGAGAACCTGAGGCCAGTTACACCGCGGCAGAACCAACAAAGGAAGTGAATGTTGGGACCAGAGAAGTACCCAAAATACTAAAAATCGGAACTAAGGTGGAGGAAGATGAAGAAGAAAGAATCATTGTCTCATGAGAATATAAAGACATTTTCGCATGGGATATGGATGAGATACCGGGAATAGATCCGTCTGTGGCATGTCATAAATTAGAGATTGATAAAAATGTAAGACCATTCAAACAAAGAATCAGAAAGATTGCAACAACGTATCATCCCCAAATAGAAGAAGAACTGAAGAAGATGTTTGATGCAGGAATCATAAGACAAGCTAAATATCCGGAGTGGATAGAAAACATGGTAGTAGTTCCAAAGAAGAATAAAGGGATAAGAATCTGTATAGATTTCACTGATCTAAATAAAGCTTGTCCAAAAGATAGTTTTCCACTACCAGATATCCCACAATTGGTAGAATCGGCAGCAGGAAATGATAGAATATCTTCTCTATATGGATACAAAGGATATAATCAAATCCCTCTCGCTGAAGAAGATCAAGAACACACTGCTTTTTTCGCCCCAAAAGGATTATATTGTTATACAAAAATGCCATTTGGTTTGCGAAAGCTGGAGCAACATACCAAAGAATGGTAGAGAAAGTGTTTGCGAAATTGATACATAAGACACTAGAGGTGTATGTGGATGACATGTTAATAAAAAGTAAAGAAGCAAAAAATCATGTCCAAGATTTGAGAGAGATTTTTGAACAAATGAGACAGTTTAACATCAAAGTAAATCCAGAGAAGTGTATTTTTGGGGTTGCGTCAGGGAAATTTTTAGGCTACATTGTATCAAAAGAGGGTATACAAGTAGATCCGGTGAAGGTGCAAGCAGTTCGCGACATGCCAACTCCAGCAACAATAAAAGATGTACAGAAGTTAAACGGACTCTTAGCTTCACTAGGGAGGATTGTTTCGCGATCATCAGATAAATGCAAACACTTTTTCAACCAACTCAAAAAGGGGACAAAATTTAAATGGACGGATGAATGCGAGAAAGACCTGCAAGGAATAAAAGATTATCTGATGAATATATCTATTTTGCAAAAAGCAGAACCAGGAGAAGAACTATTACTATATCTTGCGACAACATCGCACGCATTAAGTGCTGTGTTATTGCGGAATGGTACATGATTGAGGCAAAACGTATTAAATATTTCATTTTTATTCTTGAAAAACATGCGAATGTTTCGCACAGATGATGAGTGCCAAATATTGCATATTTCTACACCTTTTTATTGGCATTTAACTCATCTTTTGTGCTCAGAAATCAGATATTATCCCAGATTCTGTATTTTCTTTGTTTTCAAGAATAAATATTTGTACTAATTAATTTTGTGTTTTTAGGTAGAAAATAAAGCTCGGAGAAATTGAGGAGCCAAAAGAGCAGAAAATTGGAGGCAAGCATCTATGGAGCAGAAAGCCAAAGCCCGCGCGCGCATCAGTTGCAACCCAACAAGTAGCAACCCATCTACAAGGCATGGGCTTGAGCTATCCAAGACCCGGCCCATACCCGAATCCAAAACCGCCTATATCCTAAGCCGTGAGATCTTACACTTCCACATCCGACGCTCGCTCCATCCGTTCCATCAGTTCTCGCTACTCCCGCTCAACACCGCAGCCACCTATATCATCCCCCATCGACCAGCCCCATCTTCTCTTTCATTTTCTCTTTCTCTCCTTCCCGACAAACTCAGAGCTCCCATCCCTCTTCTTTCTCTCCCGACCAAGCTTTGAGCAGAGCCACCTCCTCCTTCTCCGACCAGCCGCACCAGCACAACAGCCGCCTTCGCCGCCTCCTAATTGCTCTCTAGCTCTTCCATAGCTTATTCTCTAGAAGCTAAGTGAGAGATAGAAAGAATTAGGGTTAGGTTTTCATGACAGGGGAGGAACATCAAAGTAATGGAGTCTCAAAGCCGAATTCACAAAGGAGACAACGATTCAGAGGTGTTTGGTGAGTGGGTTTGCATTTATGTTCGAGTGTGAGTGTTAGAGAGATTTGGAGGGTTTGCATGTATAAATAGAGTTGAGGTGAGGATGTTTGAAGGCATGCCTGGATTAGCCAGAGCACCAACTTTAGTTTAATTTGTGTTGTAATCATCTTAAGCATGTTCTAATTCAATAATTAGGGTTTAGATGAAACCCATAATCTACTGCTAAGTTTGGTTCATGTTTTGATATTGTTCTTGTTGTGCTATAATGTTTAGGATAAATATAATCTGAACACTTCAGCATTTTACTTTCACAGTGTATGCCATGTATCCATTGTAGTTAGATTACTTCTATGTTGAATGTGTTGCAATTCATGCTTCATTGACTGTTATTGATCCTTAGACTAATTGTGCCCTGAGAAGACAGTTAGTGCTTTGGAAAGATACCCTAATTGCGATTAGAATATCCATCTTAGGATAGGTTTAATCATCTAAGTAATGAAATTGATCTGTGATTAGTTGTACTGTGACAAGACAGCTAATACTAGGGGTTAGTTAGTTGCCTTAGTTGATAATAAGCCATCCATTGAGACTACGGATAAACGCAGGACTTGCATCTTGTCCGGAGTCCATTACAAGGGACAAGAACATTATTGAAATTGGACTGACTTAGCTAAGATTAGGTGGTGGATTCGACTGCCCTAGTGCTCTTTAATTTGCATTCTTGTTTTCTATTTTCGTGTCACTTAAAAATCAGTTAGTCGTATCGACAAAACCACAACTTTGTCACTTCTCTAGAAATCATTTTAGAAAGCCCTTAGATCAACTCTACTGACCACTCCATTTCTCTGTGGATCGATTGTACTTGCCACGCCTCCAACGAGCTTTGTGCACTTGCAGTTTTAACGTAGGCAAAGACTCTTTTACCAGCCTACCAAGTTTTTGGCGCCATTGCTGGGAATTGGTAGTCTTGTCTGTAGAGATTATTGGCTTGCACTTCACTGATTTTCATTGCACCCTGTACATATTTAATTTGAATTGCTGCCTTTAGCCTTGTATAGTGTAACTTAGTGTAATCATATCATTAGCATCTTTGCATCACTACCCTGTAAAGTAACTTAGTGAAACTGGTATCATCTCAAGCTTGTAGTTCTCATCTGAAGCTGCAGCTATACTTGTAAACTCTCTTTCACCTTCATAAAACAGTGCATCTGTGAGTTGACCATTGGCATCATTGGATAAAAAAAAATTTAACACCTGTAACTTGGTCTGCCCTGAACAGATAACCAAGTACAGTGGTTAACCTTTATATTACAGAATCCTTGTTTTGAAATTCTAGTATCAGTCTTTTGAACTTACTAGGTAATGCTCTCTTGCTTTAAAATTGTGAAATATTGAGAACTGAAGTTGATCTGTTGAGTTAGCAGGTGCCTGCTGTGTCGTCGTGCTGCTGAGCAAGCCCAAGGAGCAGAACAACATAGCCATGTGGCTACAACCGCTGCCCTGTCACATTTGTGCTTGAGCTGTGAATTTGAGGTTAGCCAAACTTGCCACTAATATGTGCATTGCTGAAATTTGCCTGAGCATCACAGTATAACCACCTGTATTGGCCTTGCATGACAGAATAGCCACCCTGCTAGGCAACCATCTCTAATTGTCTGTTGAACTAATTGGTTGCATATCTCAGTGACACTTGAATTTTTTTTGAAAATCTGAAATGTGTGCTTTCATGTGATCTGTGCACTGAAATTAGGGTAAAATAGTGCAGATTTTCACTGTGAAACCTTAGCTTCCATCTTCCCTGTGCTTAACCCCAGCCCCTGTAGCTGTGAGGTTGAGCTGCAATTTAGATAACCAAGCTAGCTGAAAGCCCCAGTTGAAGTCGACTGAATTAGTTGATATCAACTCAGGCTGTTGACATCAACTGAGTGAGTTGATGCCACATGCCATGTGCCTTGTGTGACCCTGTGAGCCATCTACCTTACACTTTTGGTGCATAAACCTGTTGACAAACTCTGTCAACTAACCCTGTTGACTCTGTCACCCTTAAGCATAGCCTGTGGAAACCAAGAGCGTCAACTGAGTTAAGCCATCTGCCCTGCAAATCATTGAGCATTAACCTCTGAAAATTATAACATCAACCAACCCAGTTGACCCTATGTGTGCTGTCAACTATGCTGTAATTTGTTCAACTGTTGCATCTGCTGACCCTGTGAACCTTTGATGTTGTGAATTGTATGCCATGCTCACATAAGAAATCAGTTTCTGCTGTAGTCGCAAACTTGCAAACCCGTTGTGAGACCTTGCTCAACCAATCTGCCTTACATTTTTTGGGCATAACCCTGTTGACACTTGCATCTGAGTAGTGTGCTGACTTGCTGTTTTGCCTTAGCTAATTGCCATAAGAGCTTAGCTCTGAAGTAGTGCTGTAACCACACAACCCTGTGAATCCCTGCATATCTGTGCATGATCTGTGAAAAAATTGGGGTCAACTGACCCTGTTGACATCCCTAGAGGCATTACTTTCCACCTTGGCGCATCACTGCTTGTCTCCAGTGCAGCATCACAACTCTGTGTACACAAATGCTTGGCCTAGCCTTTTAAATCTCGTGAGCATTGTCTATCTGTATTGCCTGAGATTGAGGGTCATCATTGTTTATAAGCATCAGTTCTATGCGTATGCATTTGTGTCTTGGCTGAGCAGTAACACATCCTTAAATCTGTGTGCACAAGCATAATCCTATGACATGAGAGAGTTGCTTTGGGGAACTGAGATTGTATTGGATGTACAAAATCTGATTGATTAACTGATAGACTAGCCACACTTTGATGAGTTATCCTTACCGCATGAGAGTGTTAAACTAGCTACCATGTTAACCTTTGAAGCTTACATGTGATCACCAAGACCCATGCATCTGTGCAACTGTGTGACCACCGTAACCTTGTGCATGCTTGACTTTGTTTGAAATCTTGTGTGAGCTATCATCTGCCAAGCTCGCTGTCATTTTCACTTGTTGAATGCTAAGCCTGCAAATCTATTGTGAGTCCTGGTTAACCCATCTGCCCGGAAATTCCTGCGCATGCCATCTGAGAATTGAGGTCAACTGAACCTGATGACACTCAGTACCCTGCTGAATTTGTTATAAATTGCTAAGAGCTGTTCTTCTGTTGCATCTCTGAACTGGTATCACTATTGTGTGTGTGATTTTGTGGCATTTGAATGAGGGTTGAGTAACTTGAGTAAGCATAATCATCGCCTGTGCACCTTTCCGCCAACTGGTCCGTGCATAAGCAAAGTGATGTGTCTTTCTTAAAAAAAAAGAAAAAAAGCACTCCTGTGCTTAGAATCAGGTGTCAATTTTGTTGTGTGAATTGTGTCTCACTGGGCTCTGCACAAACTTGAAGCCCACATAAACCAAACCAAACTGAAGCCCACTTAAACCAAACTAAAGCCCATCAGCCCGGTAATGATCGGTCAACATCCAACTCCATAAGCATGATTGGGCTAATGGCCTGGCATGCCAAACACACTAACTCCAAGACCAACCATGCTTGGTTGCAACAAAGTCGTACGCCCAAAAGGGGCATGGCTTTGGAAGCCAAAATTAGCCATTGCCCAACTTGTGGCTGGACGATTTGGGTGGCTTAGAAAATCGTATAGGTTTTGAACACTAGCCTTACACGTTTGCCGATGGCCGCACAAATATGGGGTCCTCTCCAAAACACCCTCTCAAAGGGCCGCATATAACTTGGGCTGCACATTTGTAGCAACACCCAACACTCCTGTGTGCTTAATTCTAAAAATTGGGTGCCATTTTCTTGTATCATCTTTCCTTCTCTGTGTTGATCTGATTTGATGTGTGCTAAGCTATGGTTGCTTCTTTTTGAGTTCAAATTAAGTTGCTAGATCATGTCAGGATTTTGGTCTGCAACTGGGGATGAAAACAAATCCATTAGAGAGCTTGCTTATGGGCATGCTTCACAATATGAACATCCCACAGCCCATAATGATTTTAGGGAGTATTATGAGCCATCTCAGGGCCCTGACCTTGAATGCATGTACCCTAATCATTTTGCACAGATGTATCATTCACCACAGTGGGGAGTTGAACAAATTTATACTCCCCCGACCTCGTATATGCACTCAGTGGAAGAAAACCTCATGCTCATAGAGCAAAACAATGCTAGGTTTGAATTGAATGCATTGCATGATCATCCATCTAGCAACATGTCTGAGTTTCCCTTGTGTAGTGAACCCTGTGCACAACCATATGATGAATATACATATGAGGCATGCATACCCACTAGTGAAGACTCTCCTTCAATTGAACAGCTTCACTTGTTCTTAAGGATGAACCTGATTCATTTACAAAGAGAAGAATGGAAGGAATTTCATGATAGGATGATTATTGTCCCTAATAAAGTAAATCTTGAAAATAGTGTTTCTATTCCTACTCATGCAACTGACACTGAACATAAGCCTAATCAAGAGGTAAATGAGTGCACTAGAAATGCTACAACTTTGAATAGGGAAATGCATTTTTGTTATGATGATGATGATGATGAATATGATATGTTAGAAGTGCATGTGTATGCTGAAAATATGATGAAACCTTTGGGTTCAGCGACGTTAAGCGTCTCTTCTGTGAACCCTATGATTGATGCTTCTTCTAATATTCATACATGTGATGCTAAATTGGGGTTTGAACAATTGTTCGCTGAAAATGAGCATGCTACACAACTTGTTTGTGACTTAAGAAAGGATGAATCTTCTGTTGACACTAATATTCTTATGGATCATGATATTATTTTTGTGTCTGATTCCCTGCCCATGTCACAATATGTTGCCTCCTCTGATGATTATGACATGGAGATTGATGAATTGTTCTATGCAAGTGAACATGATTTGTCTAATTCTCAGCCTAGGTCACAATGTGAAGTTTCTTGTTATCTCCCTATGCATGAAACTGAAGATGATAATTATGGACTAGGGCTTGTAGAAATGTTTTATGAACATGAGCATGTCACAGCACTTGTAGGTGATTTGGGAGATATTGTTGTGAGTGATACTATTACTCTTGAGCTCACACATGTGAACAACTTAGACATGCCCAACATCATGCCCATGTCACAGTCTATTAGATTTCCACCCAACCTAGGTTTGGCTTGTAACAAAATTGCAAAACCAACTTTTCTGAGACTTCCTAATTTAGGCCTAGAGCTTTGTGCTTCCCAAGTCCTCTCGGACTATTTTGCATCAAAGTATAACACCTTTAAGGAGCCACAGTTGGAATGTGTATGTCTGCCTGTTCTTAGCAAAACTCATTTTGAGTTAGACCTTGTGCATGATGTACCTTTAAATTTGCAAGATTTTGTGTTCAAGAACACATCTGTTGACAAGTTCAGGTTTGGGGGAAAATCGTTCACATATGCAATCTTACTTGCACTCTCATGTTATATTTGTGTAAGGCTGTTGATGTTTCTGCATACCGTCTTTTGGGTTGATCCTCAACTCTTTAGATTGTTGGTGTATGGTGAATTTTCATTGTATATAATCCAAAGAGGTCTTGTTAAATTTTCTTTCTTGAATCGGTTGAGTTTTCTTTTTGTATATTGTGCTAATCCGATATGATCTCCGCTGAGAATGTTGGACTCTAGCCTTGACTAATGAAGCTCTAACCTTGCTTTCTTGCCGACATCCGGTAATCTCTTCCCTTTTCTCTTATCAGCATAGTTCTCTTGGTATGTGACTGTTTAAAATTTTATCATCTGTTGACACATTGAGGACAATGTTTGATTTAGGTTTGGGGGTGCATTTGCATATAGAGTTTTTAGTCACGTATGTTCCAAAAAAAAAAAAAAAAAAAAAAAAAAAAACTCTTTGTAAATACTTGCATAAAAACCTCCAACTTTTAGAGATTTTAGAGTCACTAGCATGCTTCTAGCTATGTTTACATAGAGAGTCTGACCGAAATAACAGAACTTGGAAGTACCGGAGAACACAATCGGGTTTCTTAGTTGATTAGAGCGTTAAAGTTGGATTTAACCATACCGGAGGGCAAATTAGGTGTTGTTTAGATATTCGGTAGTAGAATTGTGATCACCCATAGTGGAGACTACCCATTTTACATCAAGCGAGGCACCAACCTTCGCTTTTTGTGACTTTCTAGAAAAGTGTGTTAGAGTGTGTGTCACCGTACGTCAATTCCGGGTAGGAATGGTGAGCTACCCAACTTCGCACCACTTTCAGCACTATTTTTGATCTCTTGAGTGCTAATTTTGTCAATCATGAGGGTGACGTTTAAAGATGAAAACTCCTTCTAAATATCGATTTGCAGTTAGCATCACTCTCTCTCCCTCTCAACAACATCAACAGATTCGTAGAAACACATCATCGTCAGCAAGCGGAGCATCATCAGAATATTTGAAGAAAAGTTGAAATAGTCCAAGGTTCACGTGCAACAAAGAAAAGAAAAGAAAATAGGATGAGAATTAGTGAAGTTTATGAAATCAAGACAATACAAGTTTTATTGTTTTATTGTTATTTTCATTTCGTGTATGTCAAAAAAAAAAAAATGTTTGTCAAGTTTTTGTGAAGTTCAGAAGTTCATCATCAGCTATTGAAGACCGAAGACCGAAGATTGAAGACGTTTCTATGAATGCTGAGAGAGAGTAATGTTAATTGCCGATCGGGTGAGAAGGTAAGTGAGTACTCCCATCCTTGCTAATGGTTGATTTCCTTTCTTAGAGATCATCGAGAAAAGATTCTTTTTGTCCACACTTCGTGGAGTCTCCAGAAATTATTTCGGAAGGTTATCCTTCTTACCTTCAACGTATGCAGGATTTCTCTCTTTATTCCCGCCGCACACATGAGAGACTAAAAGCGGTCTTTTTTGAGTGCAATTATCATAAAACCCTAATGGTGAGGCGAAGTCGAGGCTTATGATCACAATCGAATCCGAATTCTTTCATATGGTATGGTTACTTCTCGCTCAAAGACTTAAGGATGAGAATGCGTTCTTTGGTAGTTCTAACTTCTTGTTACTAGCATGCAGAAACTCTATGTACTCATAGCTCCTTGGATGCTTGAGAATCTTTTACACTCTGAAATTGGAGAAGGTTTTGTGGGTACACCTCTGGTAAACCCTCACGAGATTACAACTCGTCCACTAGGGACACCTAGGGGTTTAAAGGCTTAGTGCATACGCTAAATGCATTCGAGAGACCCTGCAACGGGGTATAGTTAGGATTTCTTAATTTCTCGTTTCACTTGAGGACAAGTAAAATTCAGGTTTGGGGGTATTTGATGAGTGCCAAATATTGCATATTTCTACACCTTTTTATTGGCATTTAACTCATCTTTTGTGCTCAGAAATCAGATATTATCCCAGATTCTGTATTTTCTTTGTTTTCAAAGAATAAATATTTGTACTAATTAATTTTGTGTTTTTAGGTAGAAAATAAATCTCGGAGAAATTGAGGAGCCAAAAGAGCAGAAAATTGGAGGCAAGCATCTATGGAGCGAGAAAGCCAAAGCCCGCGCGCGCATCAGTTGCAACCCAACAAGTAGCAACCCATCTACAAGGCATGGGCTTGAGCTATCCAAGACCCGGCCCATACCGGATCCAAACCGCCTATATCCTAAGCCGTGAGATCTTACACTTCCACATCCGACGCTCGCTCCATCCGTTCCATCAGTTCTCGCTACTCCCGCTCAACACCGCAGCCACCTATATCATCCCCCATCGACCAGCCCCATCTTCTCTTTCATTTTCTCTTTCTCTCCTTCCCCGACAAACTCAGAGCTCCCATCCATCTTCTTTCTCTCCCGACCAAGCTCTGAGCAGAGCCACCTCCTCCTTCTCCGACCAGCCGCACCAGGACAATGTGCCCGCTTCACGCCTCCTAATTGCTCTCTAGCTCTTCCATAGCTTCTTCTCTAGAAGCTAAGTGAGAGATAGAAAGAATTAGGGTTAGTTTTTCACGATGAGGAGGAACATCAAAGTAATGGAGTCTCAAAGCCGAATTCATAGAGGAGACAACGATTCAGAGGTGTTTGGTGAGTGGGTTTGCATTTATGTTCGAGTGTGAGTGTTAGAGATTTGGAGGGTTTGCATGTATAAATAGAGTTGAGGTGAGGATGTTTGAAGGCATGCCTGGATTAGCCAGAGCACCAACTTTAGTTTAATTTGTGTTGTAATCATCTTAAGCATGTTCTAATTCAATAATTAGGGCTTAGATGAAACCCATAATCTACTGCTAAGTTTGGTTCATGTTTTGATATTGTTCTTGTTGTGCTATAATGTTTAGGATAAATATAATCTGAACACTTCAACATTTTACTTTCACAGTGTATGCCATGTATCCATTGTAGTTAGATTACTTCTATGTTGAATGTGTTGCAATTCATACTTCATTGATTTGTTATTGATCCTTAGACTAATTGTCTCTCGAGAAGACAGTTAGTGCTTTGGAAAGATACCCTAATTGCGATTAGAATATCCATCTTAGGATAGGTTTAATCATCTAAGTAATGAAATTGATCTCGTGATTAGTTGTCTTGTGACAAGACATCTAATACTAGGGTTAGTTAGTTGCCTTAGTTGATAATAAGCCATCCATTGAGACCACTGGATAAACAAAGCAGACTTGCATCTTGTCCAGAGTCCATTACAAGGGACAAGAACATTATTGAAATTGGACTGACTTAGCTAAGATTAGGTGGTGGATTCGACTGCCCTAGTGCTCTTTAATTTGCATTCTTGTTTTCTATTTTCGTGTCACTTAAAAATCAGTTAGTCGTATCGACAAAACCACAACTTTGTCACTTCTCTAGAAATCATTTTAGAAAGCCCTTAGATCAACTCTACAGCCACTCCATTTCTCTGTGGATCGACCTGTACTTGCCACGCCTCCAACAGGCGCTGTGCACTTGCAGTTTTAACGTAGGCAAAGACTCTTTTACCAGCCTACCAACAGAAAACGACGAAAAATTATCTAACATCAGCGAAATTACAAAAGTGCTTACATATACAGAAGAATCGACAAAATAATCAAAAATTCGCGAACTTACTATGGCGTACACCCTAGTTCGCGAACACAATTTCGCAAGAGGCAAAAGAACCTAAAGTGCGTCATAGTAGGGGGTACCTATTACATATAAAGAAAAATTGACAAAATAATCAGAATGGGACGAACCTTCATGGCGTACACCCTAGTTCGCGAATAAAATTTCGTAAGAGGCAAAGTACCTAAAGTGCGTCATGTAAGGGGGTATCTGTAACGTGGCTCAGGGAAAAGGTTACACCGCCCCTGGAACCCGAGTCATGAAGATTGGGGGTAATAAAACCCATCCAGGAGAGATACCTTGGATTTTCAATTTAAGCTAGTGACTTAGATTGGACGACCGGGGTCTCTTCTAAGGAGTCAGCATTTGACCAAGGCGCCGAGGTACACGGTTGAGCCAAGGGTGCCTGGGACATTTGAAGTGTCTCGGCCATTCTTGGCAAGTCTCGGCTAATGTTGCACTCGGCCCGAAGAAAACTCCACGTAGGGTGCAGTCTCATAACCATAAGCCCTATAGGAAAAAGGGATAAGAGGCTGCGAAAACAACTGGTTGTTGTTAAGACCGGATGGGAGGAGCTAGCCTTGTATGGCAGAAGTACGCCTCCTTGAAGGGGCAACCAGGGGGAAGATAAGGGCGGCACCCTCCATTAGGGAGCTGATAGTGTCAAAAAAGACGTAAATGTCATGAGGCTTCTTACTCACGGGAGTATCAAGGCTTGTCATATTTATGCAACAATCCTGAAGAGGCAAAAATACAAAAGAGTAGATAAGACGAGATCAATGGGTCCTTACATGCAAATGTAAAGACGTCTGCGATTTCGTCGCAAAGCACGACAATGTCATGGGGCTTTACGTTCGCAAGAATATTTAGGCTGTCATATTGTCGCAAGAAAAATATCCTCGCAGAGGCAATAATACTAAAGAAATGATACGACAAGATCAATGGGTCATTACATGAAAGTGTAAAGACGTCCTGCGATTTTGTCGCAATAATGAGAGGTGGCAAAATAAGACCTTTACCTAGGAAGGCAAAATAAGACCACACAAGATAAATGATAAGGCAAGATCAATGGGTCATCACATGAAAATGTAAGGACGTCCTGCGATCTTGTCGCAATGAAAAAAAATTCACATAAACAGTTTGAATGTAGATAACAGGGATCTTTCATCGCAAAAAATATAATGGAAAACAAAATGGGAATTGTTAAACATCAAATATTGTCTTCCATGCAAGAAATAAGAATAATAAACGAGTAAATACATCTCAAAGGTGATTGAAGTACATAAAGAAGTAACAATGCAAGAAGTAAAATTACAAGAGAAGTTCAATTCTCAATATCAATTTTTTCGCCAGAAGGAGATACTGGATGTTCTTCAACAATTTTATTAGCCTCACCAACTTCCACACTTTCTTGATTATTGCATTCTGCTTGGACCCTCCTTCAACTAAATTATTATTGACAGCTTCATTAGGTGGAACCACCTCTTCATTTGCGGAATCTTCGCCACTTTCATAATCATAATCACTATCAGGAGGGTTAGGAATTTCATCATCACCTACTTCCAGAGGTTCGACAGATACAGGATCAAGAGATTTGGACAAGAAGACATCATTCACAAGAACTTCAGCTTTGAGGTGAAATTGGCGAAGGAGTGCTTTCTGATGATTCCTACTCTCTATATCTTTAGAGTAAGGGAGATAGTCGAATCTTCTTTCTGCACGATCGCGAGAGCGAGCAAGAGAAGCAGCGAGCAGTCCATTTTCTTTGCGAATTTTGGCATAGTCAGATTTCAAAGTGGAAATGAAGGAGTGAAGATTTTTCTCGGATTCTGCAAAAAGAAAGAGTATAGAAAATAATTCAGATTTTTCTTGAATTCGCAAGGAAAATACCATAAATTCAAGAAAACAAATTGATTAAGGTAGTCAAATATCATGACTACCTTCCTTTTGCGAGATAAGATATTGGGTTAAAGCCAAACAACTATTCTCCAAATGATTCATGGCACTGTCAAAATTATCTCCAACCAAACCTTTCAGTCGAGATCGCAAGCTCTTTTCGTTAGAAACAAGTAAGGCGTTTTCCTTCGCAAGAGAAGAGTGGGATTCTTCTAACTTGGAATATTGATCCTTGAGTTGGCTTGTTTTTATACTTAAAGTTATTCTACCTTGGATAAGTTTATCCCTCTCAACAGTAACTTCTTCGAGTTTACTTCTCAGCGAACAGAGAGATCGTTCTTGTTCTTTACACATTTTTTGACAGACATCAAGTTGTTGCGAGGAAATCGCCACCTTGTTTAACAGAGATCGATTCTCTTGAGAAAGAGTTCCATTTTCATCTGATAAAGTTTCCAACTCCAAATTAGCTGTAGTCAAAGAGTAAGAGAGGCGAGATAATTCACTACTTAATGAGCCTTGCTTCTGAACTAAGTCAGCATTTTCTTTAGAAAGATTATCTATTTGATCAACAGAGTATGTATGAAGATTATCTAATTGGTTATATTGTTCCATCCAAACATCTCTATCCATTCGAGTTTCTTCAACAACAGATTCCAACTGATATATCTCCATTTTTCGCTTCTGGTTCAAAGCTTGAAGGGCGAACAGGGGCTTGAAGACTAAAAAAAAAAATGAGAAAGGGGAGGGGAGTTGTACCTTTTAATTCTTCGTTCTTCTTGCGAAGATTATCATGATCCTGTGAGATATTTTGAAGTTTTTGATTCTCAAGACGGAGAGTGTCACACTTTGCAGTCATGGCATGGAGATTGTTCTTCAAAATTTTAACTTCTTGCTCTAAAGATGTTTGCGAAATTCTATCAGAACCAAAGTATTTACTCAAAACCTCACAGACATTAGACTTGATAGGATCGACGGAGGTCTTTTTGGCGTCATTCATAATATCTGATAAAACTTTGAAAGCCACGTCCATCCCCTCCAGATTTTCCTTAGTAAGAGGGATAGATTCGGTTGAAGAAGTAATGACGACAGAAGAGGGGAGAGTTGAATCGTCTCTCGTCGCAGGAATGTCATGTGAAGATGAAATCTCGATGAAGGTTAATGACGGGGAAAGGCGAGGAGGCATCGATACTAGAGAAGAAAAGGGTTCATTCAACAGGGACTATCATGAGGAACTTCATCTATGGAAAACTTCAGACATATGAGGAAAATCAGCAGCGACATTTTCGCAGATGGCAAGAGTAGATTTATCTTGCGATGATATTACAGGAGGTGTTGATTTATCTTGCGATGATATCGCAGGAGGAGTTGTAAGCTTAAATATAAGAAAAGGAACAGAAGTTTCAACATTTTTAGAACGACGAGATCTTTTGGGGGATCTATCGACGTCTTTGTCATCCTGCGAATCACAAGTTAAATAAGAAACAGAGGCAACAATATTGTTATTAGAAGAGTAAATGTTTCTTAATACCTTGCTATTCGCAGGTTTTCTCTTGTGTGCAACGGATTTTGGTTGCGAACCCTTGGATAATTTAGGATTTTGGTGAATTTGGTAACGAGTAGACGTTCTTACTAAAACGAAACAATAAAGGAATTAATCGAGAGATGAACAAAATCAAATAAAGTAATCTCAATAGAAAAGTTCAAATAGATCACATGCGGTATGATCTACAAACCTTGATGGCTCCATAAGAACGGTGCAAAGAAGATTTACTGACAAGATGAACAACAACAAAAAGTTAGGACAATAAAGAATTCACAAAGAATGCGGGAGATGAAGAAGATGAAGTAAAAGAAAAGAAAGATATCCTTGATAGATCTCTTCTTAAATAGACAAGAAAAGGATGACCGGGTTAGCATTTAATGTGCTTAGGTAAAAGGGGAATATGTAACACGTGTAGCGGTTATAATGGATTCACGGAAGCTTGTCGGCAGAAAATTAAAGGAAAAAAATGAACGGCCGCGGAGTTTTGAAAGTACTAGTTCTCATGACGTTCTCTCCTTCGCAGAGAAGACATGAGAAGAGGCAAGATGTAGGATCATAATATCGCAACACCAAGACTCTCATGAAATCAATAAGCGACAAATTTGCGAAGACATCGCGGGCTTGGAATAAAAAGCACGTAACGGATGACGACAACCTAAATATAAAAAGATATGAATATGTAGCGAAATTGAGGAGTATCGCGAGATTTAACATATATACACTTGCGAGGATATCGCAAGCCATATCCGAAAATAAGGGCTGACTTAGTTTGTCATCCACTATGTAATGTCCTATATAAAAAGAGTAGACTTTAGAGAGAGAGGGATGTTTTCGAGTGTTAAGCAAGTCATTAGAGAGAGAAAGTTTAGAGTGGTTGTAATTCTTTAGTTTATTTCCTTTTCATCTTGTAACATTTTTGGAGTTTGATCAATAAAAACAAGTATTATAATTAATGTTGTATGCATATTAAATCGAAGCTATGATTAAGTTAACTAGTAAAACCACATGTGCGATGCACGTGCTTGAATTTTACTCTTTTAACAACTCCAAACTTGATTGCAGTGATATTTTTTCCGTGAATAAAATTTAATGTTCTTATTTGTACTCATTACGTAGGTAATTGAAAGAGCTTTTCAAATATGTTAATTTTACAAAAATCCGGTGTGTATTTTGAAAAATATCAAGTTTTTTTAAAAAATTTATATATTTTTAAAACAATGATATTTCCGTAAATATGTAAGGTTGAATATTTAAATATTGATTTAATGTATGTTTTTACCCTTAAATATATGTGAAGTGATGATTGATATTAAAGGTGCATATTTGTAATATCAGGGTTACACCAAGTTATTTTGTCCTTTTGTGACCAACCAAAATACCACTTTTCTTTATATCAGTATATAAGATAAGATAGTTGAAGATTAAGATGGAGTATAATAGCAAGAAAGGAGTTCCCATTGGTAGGGTTAACTTCTCTGCTTACGCCAGGTAAATATAAAGATGATTTGGCGCCACTAGTAGAAGAATATGTTACTCTAGCAGACGGACTTATAGCAAGAAAGAGATTGAATATGAAGAAATTGATCACGGGGAAGCTTGGATGGGATTTAGCTTAGTTTAGAAGGGTTGTTTACAAAGGTTATGATCGAGTTAGTAAATAAATTGAAAAGTCAAAATAGTTAGTCATTTTCTATTTTAGCCATTGAAAAATCGGGGGTATAACAACCACACCCAATATTTCGTTTAGGAAATTTGTATGGATTAACTCCAATATAATTATGAGAGCACCAACTAATAAAGCGAGCTCGATCAAGAAATATATCCAAGAGTTGTATCTCTATTTCTTAATGTAATCACAAATCAAACAAATAGAAATCCATGAGCCTTATTAATATAAGAAACAACTTGGACGGTATCAAAAACCAATATCCAAGTGTCAATCAATTCAATCAACAACCAAAGGTAGGATTCACTAATTGATTGAACTTATGCACAACCTGTGATATTTCAATCATATAAACAAATATAATGCGGAAAAGAAATAACACAGACACCAGAGATTTTGTTAACGAGGAAATCGCAAAAACGGAAAAGAAAAAAAACGCGGAGCTAGTCCAGATTTGAACACCACACTGTATTAAGCCGCTACAGACACTAGACTACTACAAGTTAACTTCAGACTGGAATGTATTTGGGCCCTAACCAATCTCACACTGATTAAGGTACAGTCGTGTTCCTTACGCATCTGAATCCCAGCAGGACTCTACACACTTGATTCCCTTAGATGATATCACCCACAACTAAGAGTTGTACGACCCAAAGTCGAAGACTTAATAAACAAACTTGTCTCCCACAGAAAAGTCTATTTAGATAGATAAATTTGTCTCCCACAGATATACCTACAAGATTGTGTTCCGTCTTTTGATAAATCAAGGTGCACATGAACCAATTGATATACCAGACTTATATTCCCTAAAAACAACCTAGAAATATCAATCACCTCACAATAACTTAACTATATGGTAGTAGAATAAGTTATTGTGGAATCACAAACGATGAGACGAAGAGGTTTGTGATTATTTTTCATATCTTACCTATCGGAGATCAATCTCGAGCAAATCTTAGAGAAGATAATACTCAATACGATAGAACAAGTAAGTTCAGAACACGCAAGTACAGAGAAAATAGTTGGGTCTGGATTCAAAATCCCAATGAATTCTTTAAGTCGTTAACCTATAAGGATTTTAGGAAAAACCTAGGTTAAAGGAGAATCGACTATAGATGCAACTAGTATCACACATGAGGTGTGGGGATTAGGTTTTCCAGTTGCTAGAGTTCTCCCTTATATAGTCTTCAAATCAGGGTTTGATAGCTTGGAAACAAATCAATCAATATTCAATGTTAGATGTTAGATGAAAACCTGATTTAAGATTCAAGCTAAGTTTTCTTAAAACCTAAACAATATCTCTCCACCATTAGATGGTCTTAGCTTGTTACGCACAAATGAAATATACCTTCATTTAGATATGGGTAACAATACCTAAACGTGTATATTGAGTTGGCTCAACAATAGTTAACCGAAGTTAGCCATATGAACACTTTCATATCAACCTTGTTCATCTTAACACATCTAGACCAAATGACTCAAATGAATCTAGTTGTGTTATTCATAGAGTTGTTCAATTGTTTGTATTCTCATAGAAGTATACAAGACACAATTGAAGCAAAATCGGATTTGATTCACTTGAATCAATTCATGAACATTTTATCCACGGTTTGCAAAGATTGCATTCCTTATTATATAAATGTATTTGTTCATGATTAACCGATTTTAGAACTTAAACACTCAAGTATGCAAACATGTACGCATACTTAGGGTTTCAGACTTGGTCTGTCCGCCAGTATGCAAACCTTTACGCATACTGTCGTTCACGACCGAACTCAGTTGAAATAAGTATGCAAACGGGTACACATACAAACCGAACTTCAACTGTTAAACCAGTACGCATACGGGTATGCATACTAAGTTCCCGGACCTGGAATACTCTTACAACAGTTAGCATACAAGTACGCATATTGTGCTATATCAAGTTAATGGTTAATTGTTCTAAACTCCCATTTCAATTATTGAAACATTCTTAGAAGATGAGAATAGCTATCTCACACAAACTATTAGCTTCAAAGCAATTTTCAAGTGATCAAATGATCAATACGAAACATTCCGAGTCTACATCAAATGATTGTCTCACACAAATCATATAAGATTTCTTCAAGAATCAAAGATGAACTTGGTTAAAGCGAAAGCTTACCAACACATATTTCGAGAAATATGTAAGCGAGTTAAACTCAGCTCGAAACATCAAATATGTATAATATAAAGTCTATATAGATATATGACTCAGTCTCATTAGGAGATAGAAATAAATAGACTTCTGTGTGATAGATGAGTTCAAGTATCCACATACCTTTTGTTGATGAAGTTCTTCCAAGCTCTCCTCAGTATATCTTCGTCTTCAATTTATGAATGCCGTGAAGTCTAAAGCTCAACTACACATTTTATCCTAGTCCGAGACATAACTATAAGTATACTATAAATCAAGACTTATAGTTTTGACAACTAAACTTGACAAACAAGCTTGAGATAACAACGCTTGCGAGTTTGACCGAGCAGTGCTCTAACAGCCATTTTCCCTAACCGTCAACACGGTCAACCAGAGTCCTGGGACCCAAACTCTAAGTAGAATTTTCACATGACCCAAATTCAAAGTTGGTTCATAAAGCTGGAACCTAAAGTCTAAATGATTTTAATTAACATATGTTATCCTTTTGTCTTTATTTTGGGAGTTCTTAATTAACAAGTGTATTTTTATTCTTGCAAGTATAGGTATGTGGTCACTTAGAAACTTCAAAAATAAATTGCACCTTGGAGGAAAAAGCAACTGACAATCTCTGAGAGGATGGTTTTGATAAAAATTTCATTGCCTAGTATGCTATATTTCATGTCAGTCTTTCAAACGCCACAATACGCGGAAAAAAGATAACTCTTTTTCAATTGATAAAATTTCAACCTTCTCGCTTAAAGAGAAAAGAATAAATAATAATGACATATTTGTGTTAAATGCGTACTCAATATTTTTGAGATATATGCACTTTCATAATCAAACTTTCTCATGTTATTAAATCTACATATTAGAATGCAAAATAGAAAATTTTAAATTTGCAAGATTGGGGTCGGTCCTGGATGGGATCGATCCTGGGATGAGATCGTTCCTGAATCCTATTAAACTTCGAAACTTAAGTCGAGTCTAAGCAAACTTTAAATCATGCCAAATAAAAAGCTTTTCTAATGTGTCAAAGTCCAGATTCACCGCTCGAAAGATATATCTAGTTTCCCTAAAGTTCAACACTTAATCCATGACAAGAATCATATTAGTGTTATGTCAAAATTACGAAAGCATAGAAAAATATACTATGTAACTCAATAAAATAAGTTGTAGACACAACCAATGTATATCATTCCTTTTGATACTTATATCATAATAATGATCAAGTCATCTATGCAACTAAAGCCATATAAAACAAACTTCACATGTTATGTTTTCAATGAATATGACTGTACGAACTTAATATAAATGGAGCAAGTCAACGTTAATAGTTACTAACATTTATCTGAAAGACGATGTCTTCATTTGTCTTTAATGCGCCTTCAACTCTTAAATGAGATGAATCACCGTTTTGAATCACCGTTTCACCATGGTTTCCACTGGATTTTCGTTTGATTTTGTTTTCAGCCTGTATATATCCTCACAACATTTTCTTTTTGATTTCTTTTTCATATTTTTTAGCCTACCGCGTCTTGTTTTTCCTAGGGTTCTAGTTTTCTACTGGGTTTTTGTTTTCTAGGGTTTCGTTCGCAGCCCCCATGCCTAGATTTACCAGGACTGCTTCCCACAACTCTGTACCACTGTATTCTCCTCCTTCTTCTGATAATGTTGTTGTAGAGGATAGCTTCTGTCATTGTCCTTTCAAGAGCATCAATGGATGCCTGGACGGTGTTCATGGTAGAGGTTATGCAAAGGGTTCATTTCTGAAACACCTCCATGACAGGCATCTGTTCTCGGAAGCCAACATAAACGCTTATAGGGATTTGATTGCAAATAATCCGAAGGTGTACCTTGCTTGGGAAAAGGTTCTTGGAAGCTTACGAATGTGGCTTTGCACCAGGTGCATGCATTTGCATGCCTGGAAGAAACCGTGCAAAGTTCGCGATGGAGTGATACATGGAGACGTTATAGCAGGGCCTGGTGCAAGTGCGGGTTTTCTAATTCACGGACTTCATAAACCAGTTGCGGGAATTACAGGTTCTGTGAGTTGCGAGAATGGTGGTGATGCCGAAGACTCTTCCTCTACTGAGGTTGTTTGTGTTACTTCTGCAGATGGTGGTGATACCGTAGAGTCTATCTCTACTGAGTTACTAAATGACGTCTTCCTTAGGCAAATTCCAACGGTGACTTGTATACCCCATCAATGTAGGCTTGGCTTCTCGAGAGCCTTGAAGACCTGCCTCGACAGAGTATTAGTGAACCTCTCTAGCTTGACAGGTTGGTTGTATCTCTTACTTCTCCCGCTCTGTACTTTGACTCTGTTCAAACCACGGAACTCGACTGAAGCAAAATCTGGCAATAAACGTCATCTTCAGGTGGCGGCAATTAACCAGGCTCTCTCAGTCTGGAGAGAACCAAATGGTTGCGTCGTATTGGTTAAGAGATTGCTACAATAGCCGGTTCTTATGGGGTCTAAGAAGGTGGATTTGAAGAAGAAGGGTACGACTAATATGAATGCTTATCGGAGGAAGATGAACTCTGGACATTTTGCAGCAGCAATTCGTGTTTTGTCTACATCCGGAGTTGCTCCATGTAATGAGAAGACATACTTGGAACTGCTTGATAAACATCCTCATGCACCTCCTCCTGAGATTCCAGTAAAGGATGTCACAGCTGAGCCCATCACAGTTGATTCCAAGGCAGTTTTTGGAGCTATCAAAATCTTCCCAAAAGGGACTTCGTGCGGTCGTGATGGCTTACGGGGTGCAACATTTAGTGGATATGTTGAGTGGAGTAGCAGTTGCCGTGGATGATGACTTACTTTCCTCGATTTCCGGGGTTGTCAACCTTTGGTTGGCTGGTAAATGCCCTGTGGAATTAGGTGAGTTCATCGCTAGTGCTCCTTTGACACCGTTGCTCAAACCTGGGGGTGGTCTTAGGCCCATTGCAGTTGGCACGGTCTGGCGTAGATTGGTTTCCAAAGTAGCCGCTTTTTCTGTTGGGAAGGACATGACTTATTATTTAGGAGATTACCAATTCGTTGTTGGTATGCCTGTTGGGGGTGAAAGCATTTTACACGCTGTAAATCGCTTATTGGAGTTGAAGGGTCATTCAGACAATATGTCAATGATGCTCATTGACTTTTCTAATGCGTTCAATATGGTGAGCATATCTCAGCTCATCAAGGTGGTTCGTCTGCATTGTCCAAGTATTTCTCTTGGGTAGAATTTTGCTTCTCACGGCCGGATAAACTTTATTATAACCAATATACTTTGTCTTCTGCACTCGGTGTCCAACAAGGTGACCCTCTCGGTCCCTTGATCTTTGCTTTGACACTTCATCCTCTGGTGAAGACTATTGCTTCTCGTTGCAAACTTGATTTGCATGCATGGTACCTTGATGATGGTACAATTGTTGGTGATACCTTGGAGGTAGCTAAAGCCTTGAGCATAATTGAAACTGAGGGTCCTGGAAGGGGTTTACATCTCAATATAAAGAAAACGGAGGTCTTTTGGCCTTCTATTGATCCCAGAAGTACAGAAGATGGTGTTTTCCCTCCGGATATTGGTAGACCTTCTAATGGTTTTAAACTTTTGGGTGGTCTTGTGAGTTTGGATTTGGACTTTATTAGTAATATGTTGTTGAGTAGGGTGCACAAGACTGTTCATCTTATGGAGGCGATCAAAAAACTCAAGGATCCTCAAAGTGAGATGCTATTACTTCGCAATTGCACTGGTATGTCTAGATTATATTTTGCAATGCGTACTACCAATCCTGCGGCCTTGCAAGCATCTACTAATCTTTTTGATGACCAGTTGTATCAGTATTTAAGACTCCTTATTACTGGTGATGGTGCGGGCTTTGGTCCCTTACAACTGAGATTAGCTACCTTGCCTATCAAAGATGGCGGACTTGGAATTTACACCATGGCGGATACTCGTGCCTATTGTTACCTCGCCTCTTAGAGCCAGACTACTTCTTTGCAAAAGGTAATCCTTGGTGATCTTTTCTCAACGGACAGAGATGCTCTGCCTATCAGGTGGATCTTCAGACTTTTATTCAGGTATGTGGACTACCTTCTTCATACTGTGTTGATGACATTGCCCCCCTTCCATGCATTCCCTGGCAGTTACTTATTTCAACGCAGTTAAGAAGCAAATCCCAGACCGCTTTCCTATGTATGTAAGAGATTCTGTCTTATGGAAGTGCAACCAGGTCAAGCATTCTCAAGACTATTTATTAGCAATACCTATTAGTGGACTTAATCAGTGTCTTGTCCCAAGACAATTCAGAGATGTACTTTGCTATCGCCTTGGTATTCCTCTGTTTGTTGAGAATAGTCTATGCCCATGTTGTAGCAAATCTATGGATATCTTTGGTGATCATGCGCTTCATTGTGCTAAGGATGTTGGTTACAAGTTTCGACATGATCTTGTCCGAGATGTTGTTGCTGACATTTTTTACAAGGCTAGTGTACCTGCACGCAAGGAAGTTTCTCTTGGCTTTATGACAGATGACGACAGAGATCTGAAGCCCGCTGATATCCTTGTTCTTAATTGGGATAATGGACAAGATGTTTGTATGGATGTCACAGGTGTCTCCCCGTTCACTGGTGAAGGTGTCCGCTCCTTTGTCCCAGGTAAAGCTATTTCTAGTGCGGTTTTCACGAAAACGTGCTAAATATTTGGACAAATGCGTTTCACATGGGTATGGTCTTGGGGTCCTAGCTTTCTCTACCTTAGGAGAACTTGGCGAGGACACTTTGAGATTCTTTAAGCGTCTGAAGAATTGTCTTATCAGCAGTGATGCCATTAGCGGTTTGGGTAGTTTCATTTTTTATAGATTAGGTATTGCTATTCAAATGGGAGTTGGAGCCCAGCTTGTTGATAGGTTACCAACCAAAAGCATTGTATGAAAAATTTGATTATTAAATTATAACTGAAAATAACAAAATAATAAACATATAATTATTATTTTTGAAATGGATTGATTCACTTGACACTCACGCGGGAGGAACAAGTGAGAATGGGATTGTTGCAATGCTCCATTCTGGTGAGTTAAGTGAGGAGTATCCGCTTATAAATGGCTTTGTCTTTTGCCCATTTTCTGTTTTTTACAAATTTAACCTTAAACGAAAATCCACCATCAACACCTGCCCATACCCACCCGATGACGTGCTTTATTAGGAAGCATCGACGTCCGTGAAAGAATGCATTTTTCTTCTTTGTATTAAACATTGTCTAAGTCTTCTCCCTCACATAAAAGCGCGTTGATCCAAGATTATACCCTGGGTTGCTAAAATCCTAATAATATAGAGAAGTCACATATTTAAGTTTCCATTATGTATGACTAAAGGTTTATATGTCTTACATTTAAGTCTCAGACACTTTAAGAAACAAACTTAAATTATGTATCTGCAACCTGTTTCAGTTTCCATTGTGTATGACTAAAGGTTTAGGCCCAACATTTAAGTCTCAAACGCTTTAATTTATGTATCCGCAACCCGTTTCAGTTTTTATTGCAGAGATTATGGCAGTTATAAGTTGCTACAGAATGTGTTATTCAAAAACATGTGGTGGATTTACTAATAAACTCTGATTCTTTAGCTGCAATAAGTGCTTTCATGACTGGTAACTTTTTTTTTTTTTATACTAAAAATTTTTATTGAATGAAAACTCAAAATTACAGGGTATCATTCATCGCCAGAATTGATATATATTGTGGGAAATTATCTAAGAACTGAAAAGTTGAATCTTCTAATCTATCTTTTTTAGCTAGCTCATGCGCTACCTTATTTCCTAGTATGTTGACAGACTTACAAAACCAAAACTGATTGTTTCTAAATTTATTTGTAATAACTTGGAGAAGATTGTGATTATACCAATGAAGTTGTACTTCTTCATCAGTGATAGATTTTACTAGTGCTTCGCAGTACATATCAAAAATGTCCTTTGTTAGTCCCAGTTCCTCCATCCAATGCACTGCTAGTTCCATTGCTTTGCATTCAAAATACTCAGCCCCATATTCTTCTTCCACTTCCTCGGTAAAGCTTTTCCCTTTAGCTCCTAGACAGTCCCCTGCATCATTACGAAGAATTAGTCCAGCACTCCCTTTTTTCGTGTTAAAGATATATGAACCATCTATTTCACAAAACCCTTCTCTGGTGGCCTCCAAATCCTGTTATTCATAACAGTATTGACAGAAGTACTCCGAACAGTAGTTAGGTTATTGCATTGAAAAAACCAGGTGATTAATTCTAACAATAGTAGTTTGCACATTAGGTTTTTTATTCTGAAAAATTATCATACACCTATGTTTCCAGAGATGCCAAATAGTACTCATATACCTGCACACAAGAGCTTCATCAGTTAAGCAAAGAGCAGGAACATTAGAATCTGAAGAATAGAACCAGCTTACTACCCATTGATAAAATTCACTATATTTCTCAATAATAACATCAATATTAATGTTCATAGCAGACCAGATTGCTCTGGTGTAGCCACACTCCATGAATAAGTGATTCATACTTTCATCAGCTGTTTTACATAAACAACATTGAGTGTCTATGCCAGGTTTTTATCTGGCAATCTTAGTTCTTACTGGGACAATTTTCCTGACACATTTCCACACAAAAATCTGTTCACTGTGTGGAATCTTTATCTTCCACAAATGTTTCCAAACACCTGTTGGAGTAGTACTATTAGCAACTACAGAATTCACTCCATCAGAACAAATAGTATTATAGGTACTTTTAACTGAAAATTTGCCTTTTCTATCAGGAGACCAGATCAAAGTATCTTCAACTGTAGGGGGGATAATCATACTTAAGATTAAAGTGGCACAATCATGAGAAAATAGAGCATTTATAATGTTTTCATTCCATTGTCTAGTACCTGACAAGAAAAGATCACAAACAAAAGTATAATTTTCATAACTAGAAGATCCCACAACTGGGATAGGTGGGCTATTTAGACCTATAACCCAGTTATGTAGCCAAATATTTATCCTAGTACCACTTTTAACTAGCCATCTAGCATGTTTTTGAACAACTTCAATACCAGAATAAATGCTTCTCCATAACTATGAACATTCATCCTTTAGTTTATCTAGATGAAGTATACTATCATTCTTATAATATTTAGCTTTTAGAACCTTATAACAAAGAGAGTCTTCTTCATTGTAGGCTTTCCAAGCTACCTTAGACAGTAAAGCAATATTTAGATTTTCCAAATTTCTAAAACCTAAACCACCAAGGGCCTTAGGAATATGGAGTTTATCCCATCCTATAAAGTAAATACCCTTCCCACTACCATCTTTTCCCCACCAGAATTGTCTCTGGATAGAATCTAATTGAGTGATAGTATTTTTAGGTATTTTAAAAACACCCATTTGATAGGTAGGAAGAGCATTAAGGACATGCTTAACCATAGTTGATCTAGCAGCATAATTCATGTTCTTACCTTTCCAGGGAATCAATCTAGAACTAAAACTTTGTATGATAGGTTTGAAAGCCTTAGTTTTATCTCTCCCTAACAAAAGAGTGACTCCAAGATACTTGTTTGTATCTTTCATTTTTGTCATGTCAAGGGCATTAGATAGAGCAATTCTAGTAGTAGGACTAATGTTATTACTAAAATAAACACTAGACTTACTAAAATTGAGCATTTGACCTGAATACTTACCAAAAAAAGGAGAGAGTATCCAGAATACCTGTAACATTGTGCATATCTGCTTTGGTGAATATTAAGATATCATCTGCAAAGAGAATATGAGTGATGGCAGGGGCATTCCTAGCAGCTTTGACACCAGCAATAACATGATTAGTAGAAGCATTAACAAAAACTCTATATAAATAATCCATAGCAATGATAAAAAGATAAGGGGATAGAAGATCCCCTTGTCTTAAACCTCTAGTAAGGTTATACTCATTAGTTGGAGACACATTGAGTAAAATAGAAATTTTTGTAGTAGAATTACATTGTTCAATGTACTTACAAAATTTCTCAGGAAAACCTACTTTTTTAAGCATTCCAAGGAGGAATGGCCACTCTAGCCTATCAAAAGCTTTGGAAAGATCCAATTTTAAGGCCATAGAGCCACTAGACCCTTCCTTATGTTTCATAGTATGTATAATTTCATGTGTTATGATTATATTATCTTGAATAGCTCTACCAGGCAAAAATGCAGATTGATAAGGAGAAACAATTTTCTTTAGATGTGGTTTGATTCTGTTTGCTAAAATTTTTGAAATTATTTTATAGATTGTATTACACAATCCTATAGGTCTAAAATCAACAACAAGTTTAGCAACATCAGTTTTAGAAAGAAAAAAAGAAAAATAAAGATAATTTTTATTGAATTCTCTAGGCATGTTACCAGTATTAAAGAAACTCTGAACAACTTAAACTACATCATTACCTACAATGGACCAATTAGCTTGGTAAAATCCAGCTTGAAAGCCATCTGGCCCTGGAGAACTCCAAGAGGCCATATTCTTAATTGTATTAAGAATATCTTCAGTAGTAGGTATACTAGTATGAAAAGACGAGGGTACCCAAATACACCACAATCTTTTTATTTAATCACAACCTATTCAATCTCTACCGTGTATAAACCTCTTGGAGCAACGATCACTCAAGGAATATTTCAACACAGTATCCACTTGAAATAGGGTTAGTCCAAACTGGTCTAACACGTGAATAATTATATCAGACAAGTGGAGAAATCCAATACACTTTGTGTGATCATCTATGGATATGAATCGAGACAATACTACGACAAAGTGTTCACTTGATAACCGAAACCTTATAAGATAAATATCAAGTGCCTAGTTAACGTACAAGTGTAATTACTTTAATTATAATATAAAAACAATTATAATGCGGAAATAAAGTAAAGCACACACAAAAATTTTGTTAACGAGGAAAACTACAATCTTGTAGAAAAACCCAGGGACCTAGTCCAGATTTGAATACTCAATGAATTAAGATGCTACAAAAAGTAAACCTGCAACTTCGTGTAGACACTACTAAGTAAACTAAGATCCTAGTTACTCAGCTTTAGCAGTATTTTTGATTTGATAATATCTAGCAGAACCGAAGTTCTCAATAGATATTTAATACCCAATATCCTAGCAGAACAGACGTGCTCTTTAGGAGTAGATCTAATATATCTTCTTAATGATTCACAACAACTTCTTCTTCAAAATCTTCAATCTTCGATTTGATCTTCAAAGTAGAAATTTGCAAAAACAAACTTGATTCCTTATTGATTTGTCGCACATAACGGAGTCTGTTAACAATGGCAAATCAATGAATCTATCTTACGGATCTAGAAAGACTTAGATCCGTAGAAACGTTGATCTTTGATCTAGTTTGAGTGAGCCTTATATCAGAAGAGAAGGTTCTCAAGAATAAACAAACTAGGTGCAATCAAAGATTCAACAACCGTTAGTCAATCAAATCAATCGAAAACAAAAGATAAAGCGCAAGTATCTAGTTTCCAACCAACAGGTCGCGCTAGAGCTTCTCAATCCCAAAGAAGACTATAAATTGAACGGCCGTAAGAGATTTCGCCTAATTAGGTTACTCTCCTCTCCGAATAGGCGGCTACACCAGTAACAATACAACAGAGGAAGTTTACTGTCACGAAGGATTAGTTTGCCCGAAATGCAAACTTCAAGTATTTATAGACAAGGAAGTTTGGACACCAAGGAATTTCCAAAACCGAAAATATTCTCAAAGATATTCAATACATTCCAAATTAGGTTTCCATAATTCCTGAGAATGCTCTCTACAAAATATTGATCGAAAATCTCCTTGGAAAATCTTTAACTAGTAAATGCACATTACTAATTCTTATTTTCCATATATATAATTAAGAACCTTAATTAAAAGATTCTTAACTTGTTTAATTTTGATCCTGGGATTTTCTTCCTTTTAGCTGTTAAGGAATATCTTTGAACAATTAAAGAAATAAACATTCATAGCATGTGTTCAAAGTTTGTCAACATCTTAACTTTGTAAGTTCCCTTTCACACTTACAACCTTGAAACCGATTTGCCCCACTTCCAAACAAGTTTAGAATTGGTTCATCCGACTTTCAAGAACTATGTGATTGATCAAACCAACATTCAATCACAATCATGGGTTTACGGTTCTACCAAAACAAGTTTCGGTTCTACCTCCATGTGAGTATTGTGCATAGTCACACTAGCTTCCCAAAAGTTCGGTTGACTAGGTACTAGGATCGGTTCCTCACATATATATGGTATCTAACTTATATGTGTTGCACATGTCCATAGGATCGGTTCCCCTTCTGCTATAAACCTTGCTGCACCCCATACAAGGATCGGTTCCCTTTGATGTACTGCACCCCTTACTAGGATCGGTTCCCTTTCCCTTACTAGGATCGGTTCCCTTTCCCTTACAAGGTCAGACATACAAACGATCATACCACAGGTGATTACTTAAGATCGGTTTTACTAATAAAAGTTATACCAATACATAAGTCAGGCCTTTGTGAACAGTTCTACCAAGAACACAACAAGTTGTGAGAGGTTATACTCTATCACACATATTGGTTGTTCATAAGATATGCAATGAATAACAAAACCAATAACACCTGGCAATTTCCTTTTCGGTTCACAAACAAGTTTATGAACTTACTTCTAGAACACATGTAAACATTGTTCCCTAGGATGAAATCCTCACCTCATACCCATACATAATCACAATATCATTCAAATGATTATGGCGATGTCTTATCTACAAAGTTTAATGGTTAAGCAATAAACCTCGTATTGTATTCCTTAATACTATGTCTAACTAGAATGTAATTGTAGCGCCCCCTAAGCTAGCAGCTGACTAATCCAAGAGATTAACTAAATAAAGGAGCACTAAGAATCTAAATCATTCACTTAAACATTTAATTTAAAAATCTACTACAAAAATTTAACCCAAAACTCACCCCGCTCAGAAATATATATACAAGTACTCCTCTCAAGTGATACATATACAATAGTCATTTGGTTTGCGAATATAATATACAACGTAATAAACATAACAGAAGACTCAACGCCACAAAGCTTCCGCTGCGCAACTCTGATCTGTCTCTGAAACTGAAAGTGGGAAAGGGTGAGCACATCATCCCTAAAAGGGGTGCCCCGTAGTTTTAACAACTAGCTTTCAAGTAAACATTAATATGATTCGAAGACAATGCAGGTTTTATCGACAGTCGTTAATACACGGAAAGACAGTAAAACACAAAGTAGAAACTTCTTCAAAGACATCCATAAATAACAGTAAACATCCATGTATGAGATGTGTGTTGCCGCACATAAGGAAGAGTAATATTGATGCCAATTCCACACCTAATAGGTAATACTGCGGTGTATCGCCCTAGCCATAGAATACTGATATACATAAAGGAAGAATAATATTGCGGTGTATCGCCCTAACCGTGTAGTATTGCGGTGTATCGCCCTAGCCATAGAATACTGATATTGTGTCGGCACACATATCATACCACACAAAGCACACAAAGATATGCATGAATTTCACAACACCAAGATTGATTTGTAAAACAATAATGAATACAAGAGAGTTCGTTATCGATTCCCACCTCTTTTGATGACAAGCCATGCCTACCTCGAGATCCACGATCCACCTGGTTCATCCTTTGAATCGATCGTTGTTAATAACTAACATTAATCACACAAGTACTCTAAGAGATTAGCCAAAAGGCTCATACAAGGCTCATACAAGTCTAACTAATGGTTCTAAGCCCATTATCTAAGTCTTAAGAACATCTACAACTTTGTAGAAGAAGCCAAAGGCTAATTCGGACCACAAGAGGTCCAAAACGTCTAATTAAGAAAACTGCCCTAAGCCCAAGTCCACCAAAATCAACTAACAGTCACTAACGGTCAAGGGTCAACTAACAATCAACGAACACAAAGTCCAGGGTCAAAAACAAATTAAAGTTCCCTGAGTCAAGATGAAATCACTAAGACTCAGTTAGACTGACTTGGATGACTAAGGGTTTTTACAATAACACACTACACAAACCAAAACCCAAAAACCACTTTATAATCATACCAACCTGAATTCAGGCTTGCACCATTACATCTCATTCAAATTACAAGAACAATACCCAACATTATACACACAAAACTATAATTCCAAATCAACTTTGAACAATTCATTACATCAATTCAAACAAAGTTTGCAAATGAGGTTTAACTCAATAAAATCACTAATTCCTTATTCTAACAATGTTGTCAATCCAACTCAATATCACCTGCAACTTATATTAATTATCACCACCAAAACAACACCACTACCATTACACATCTCATACATGATCTTCACTTCAACTGCCATTCAAAAAACAACAACACCATCACCAGTTGCAATACATTACCTCCACCAATTCAATAATACCATTTACAATTCCATCATGTGCAAACCACTCTCTTATCTCAAATACATAACCAACACCAAACCACTACCACCAATCTACAACACCAACTCTGGTGAACAAAAACTTAGTTCATACTTACATCCCCTGCAACCTCAACAATATAAACACTAACAACATTACCAACTCATCCCAATAGCTCCAACTCCTTCAATCAAACACCATATTACTTCTCCACCTGCATATTTATCTACGCATACAACACCAACATCACAGTCTCATTCCACCTGCAACTCATTTCAACAACAAGCTTCATTTCCACTTCCACCAAAACCAGACTACCAAATATATCACCATCTGTCTGCAAATCAAAACACAATCTATTCTTCAACAGCAGTTCCATTTATTTACATCTAAACTTCAATTAAAGAATTCAGATAAAACCCATCCAAGATTCACATATTTAAACTCAAATTCTCATAAAACAGATGAAGAAAAATAAACCATATATTACCTTAATCCGTTGCTTCTTTAGAACATATTTCCTTCACAAAACTCATCTCTTATTCATCGACAACAACATCCCCACATCTGCTGTTCCAATTCCACCATTTGAGGTTCATAAGAAATCTCTGCTCAAACTTCAACTTACTGATTTAATCCTCAAACAACCCCACAACTTCCATCAAACACCAATTAAAAACAAACCCATCTTCTATTTTTCTCAAACATCATCTTCTTCATCTTCAATTTCATCTTCCGTAGATTCTCTGAGTTCTTGTTACAAACCCTGGATTCTTCAATTTTTCCACCAAACAACTTGCGAACATCAATTAATCAACAACCCTCTTCTTATTCGTTTATCATCAACTCGATATCAACATCGGTTCTTCACTGACCCTAACTTCAGAAACCCTAATTTTACTTCTCCCTATGTGAATCAGAACCCTAATAAACTTCCAATACTTCCATCCTTACTTTGTATCATCTACATACTACGCTGACTAAGATCCACTCGACTAAAAACAAACTCAATCCTTGAATTAAGATTATCAGAGAGGAAAGAGGAAGAACAGGGAGGATCAGAAGAATAAAGAAGGAACGAGAAGAAAAAGAAGATAAGAAGAATGAGTGCCGAGTTTATATAGGCACCCAAAAATGATACGGGTAGCCAGGCGGTATGAGGCAAAATGATGATTTTTCCCTTCATGTTAATTCAATGATATCCTCTTCTCCGGTACCCGGGGTGACACGATCGAGTAGTCCACTTCGCATAACTTTTCGAAATCTATCTAGCGATACTAGATTTGTATCTAAATCGTTGTTAGATTAATTCCTATTAATTACCGTTTGAGTTTATCGTCTAAATCATCTCTTGACTATCGCTAGACAGTCAAATATGATCTTGAACCAAGGTAATCAATTTGTTTTCAATATACATGACTTGAAAGACACAAGATAGATATGGAACAAGTCAAGTCATAGTTACTAACCTCAAGCTGAAGGATAATGTATTTGTTGTCTTCAATCCATCTTCAGATCTTTGTGAGTAACTGGAGCACAATACTTCTATCATTTTTAGTCTATCCTATCAAAGTTGAGTAGCGAGTTTTGAAACTAAATATGACAACCAAATTTGACATACCCCCTTTGTCAATCTCCCCCTTTGTCAATTTAGTGACAAAACTCTATTACATATGGAGAAACAAATTACAAAAATAACTCATTCTACATACGCATTCACATTTCAACAGCACAATAACCTGGAGATATTCAAACCATAAATGTCGTTGTTGACATTATAATAACAAAGCTATACTACTCTCCCTAAAGGTAAGATAGGTAGGTTTTCAATCCACACGTATTTGTTATACCACGTAAAATGATATGTTACCCCCCCTTAATCTGTGCTTTCACCCTTTCGTTTAGATAAACGTTCAAGCACTAATGTTTTTTTCCTTAGCGATACCAATTAATATAAAATCAACACCAGTATCACTTGTTACTCCATATATTTCTTCCCCTTTTTGTCACAAAAATGACAAAGAAACGAAAAAATAAAGGACAACACGAAAAGAATCTTACAAATCTCAAAATAGACTTGCAAACCTGTAGAGTTAGGCACGAGGGTTCCACACATCATGTACTGATAACCAATATCAAAACCGAAACTACAAGTAGTTTTATTTGATATGTTACCAAGGAAACAATTTTTCCAAATTAGTTTAGCAAAAAAAAAAAATCAACTAAGCACATTAGTCCCTTTGCTAAACCGATTGTTCAAAAACAACCGCTTAATTCGATAAGTCTAACTAAGATCAGAATTAACTTAGTTTATCTTATCCGGAATAGAATTGGACTAAAACAACTCATCCCGTACACCATTTATACAAATCAAAATAAGTCGACTTGCATAATTATTGACCTCAACCGGAAGCAATTGAAACAATATAGATATTAAAAGCACCGCAATTGCACCGAAATTTTGTAAGCCTAAACGATTGATACCATACAAAAGCAAGATAACAATAGTTTTTCTTAACCGGAACCAATTGAATCACACACAACATCAATTGTACCGAAATTTTGTAAGCCTAAACAATTGATATCACACAATAAAGCAAGATAACAATAGTTTTTCTTAACCGAAATCAATTGAATCACACATCCACACACACACATCATGGAATAAAAATCAATTGAACCGAAATTTAGTTAAGCAAAAGCAAAATATGTGCAATAAAATCATGCTTTTCTTAAACAGGAAAATGATTAACTAACAAATTTGTTACCTCAAATTTTCGCATCCTCTTTTCCTCATTGTTTTTCTCATCCTTTCGCAAAGACATAAGAACAGCAAAAGCAACCTTTACCAGAGAAAGGTTGAAATGGTTTTAACTATTACTTGCCAATAGTAATAAGCTAATACCAAAAACTCATATGTATACTATATGCACAACTTATGAGAAATAAATTGATAATAGTATAATCGTGACTTACATATGGGATTAATTGTCATCATCCTTTTATGATTCGGCAACCTAACACGTTAGATATGAAATCCGCTAAATCAAAAGTCACAAAATCATAAAAAGGTAACCGATTATGAGACCTATCTCATAAAACGATGACAACATGTAGATACATTCATTTGTTCAAGAACGTTTAACACAATATTCTGAATGTCATGAGTATTGAAACTTATCATTCGAGTGTCATCATTGTGACTATCTTTTGATACCATCCTGGTTGTCTTTAGAGAAGACTTTGGACTCCATTTAGCAATAGGTTTTGCTGAAGCAGCTTTGTTCTTCCTATTATTTCTTCCTGAAATCCAAGATGAATCTCTTAAGGAAACATTAGGGTAACTGAAATGTTAAAAATTCTGAGAGTTAGCCTTTCTCCAATTTGGAACATCAAATCTGGTCTTTACAAAGTTATCTTTCCTTTTGTAGTTTGAGCGATTCTGAGAAAACTTTGTAGAAGCCTGATAAGAAAACTTTGAACTATCATTACAATAATTCTTTTGTTCATTTTTAGGACAATGATGTCCTGATTTAGCATTATTAAGTTCAGCCAATTTTGCGGAAACACGTGCATCTATGGATTTTTCATTCCTTTTACGGAATCTACATCCTCTTTCCAAGTGTCCTTTATTTCCACAATAAGAGCAATGCTTAGTAACATACGAACCATGGGGTTTAGTGTTACCTTGTTGTGGATTTTCTTTCATTGGAGTTTGACGGAATTTACGTTTTCCATCTTTTGCTGAAGATGAAGGTGCTACAGATTTTTCTTTTATGGAAGAGCAATCTTTTGTGGCAACTTTTGAAGCAATTTCTTCAGCAGAGTCTTTAGGTTTTACAAACTTTGTCTCCTGTTTAGCATTCAAAGTTTGTTTACCTTCGTAGCCCAATCCTCGCGTGTTACGCGGAACTCTAGTTGACTTCAACATTGAGTCAAGTTGTTTTGTGCTACTATCGAAATTTTTCAAATCCGTTTTTAGACTCATATTCTCTTTCTCCAACATTTTTATTTTTTCAAGAGCATCATATAGATCAACCTTAAATTTATCAATTTGAACTTTATAATCTAAAGAAATTTCAGATTTGGTAGAATTACTTACCTTAGTATTTTTTAGATTCTCCAGCTCCGTAAGTAGTTTCCTTTCTCGATCATAACTTTTGATGATCTTCTCTTTGTAACATCTCATCCATTCAGGATAATTACCAGCACCAATAATCTCAATATCGTTCTTCAATTCATCAAGTTCCTCTTTCAATCTTTCATTCTCTTCACAAAGATCACAGTCGAGTGCCTTTGGCTATGCTCCTTCTCGATCATCACTTTTTTGTTTTCTGTATTTTTCCGAGACTTCAAAATAAGTCTCACAATTGCTTACATGTTCTATATCCTTAAATAGAATATCAAGTTCCCTTTTAAGGTTTTCATTCTATTTGCAGAGTTTATCACATTCAAGTGTTTTTGTTTCTAAAGTTATTTCATCCTTTCCAGATGTGCATTCAACAGTTGCATGGAAAGCTTTGTTCTCTTGATCCTCGGAACAATTAGAGCTATCAGAATTATTTTGTTCTTTATTCTCTACACACTTCTGTGATTTTTGAGAAGGAGAAGAATTCCTTTTCTTTTGTCTTAATAACTTTCTAAATTGTCGTGCAGTCGTATCAACACGGCAATTCTCAGTTTTTGTATCCGAAGAACAAGTCTTGGTTACATCTTTGAGGGTAATACCCACTTCATTCTTGAATTGATATTCAAGGTCAACGATCTTTAATTTACCAACTAGAGCACTTCTAGATAGTGTGGAAAGATCATTAGCTTCCATGATGGCATGCTTTTTAGATTCGTATCTTGGTGGTAAAGACCTTAGAATTTTACACATAATATCTTTATCTGAAATAGTTTTTCCTAAAGCATAAGAGGCATTCACTATTTCAGAAAGTTTTTCATCAAACTCATCAAAGGTATCGTCTTCACCCATACGAAGATTTTCCCATCTAGAAGATAGGGTTAGAAGCCTAGCTTCTTTTTCAGAGGCATTCCCTTCAAATACGATATTAAGAATATCCCAAGCCTCCTTTGATGTTTTACACTTGGGTACATGCTCGAGTTACAACATGTATAATGGCGTTTAATCCATAAGAATTTTGCTTCGAAAGCAATTTTTCTTCATTACTGAATTCTTTCAATTCCTTTAGTCTAAACTCGGTGGTTGAGTTGTCGACCGATCTTTTGGGTGTACATACCCATCAATAACTAAAACCCAAGTGTTAAAGTCATGAGCTTGAAGAAAAGACTGCATAGCCATTTTCCACCATAGATAGTTTGAGCCATCAAACCCTGGAGGTACGTTAACCGAATCAATTATCATTTAATTTAAAACTTTATAGGTTGGATCACACCAAACACAGATTGTTAGATCTTTTCGTAAAGACGAGGGTACCCAAATACACCACAATCTTTTTATTTGATCACAACCTATTCAATCTCTAACGTGTATAAACCTCTTGGAGCAACGATCACTCAAGGAATATTTCAACACAGTGTCCACTTGAAATAGGGTTAATCCGAACTGGTCTAAGACATGAATAATTACATCAGACAAGTGGAGAAATCCAATACACTTTGTGTGATCGTTTATGGATATGAATCGAGACAATACTACGACAAAGTGTTCACTTGATAACTGAAACCTTATAAGATAAATATCAAGTGCCTAGTTAACGTACAAGTGTAATTACTTTAATTATAATATAAAAACAATTATAATGCGGAAATAAAGTAAAGCACACACCAGAATTTTGTTAACGAGGAAAACTACAATCTTGTAGAAAAACCCCGGGACCTAGTCCAGATTTGAATACTCAATGAATTAAGACGCTAAAAAAAAGTAAACCTGCAACTTCGTGTAGACACTACTAAGTAAACTAAGATCCTAGTTACTCAGCTTCAACAGTATTCTTGATTTGATAATATATATAGTAGAACCGAATTTCTCAATAGATATTTAATACCCAATATCCTAGCAGAACAGACGTTCTCTTTAGGAGTAGATCTAGTATATCTTCTTAATGATTCACAACAACTTCTTCTTCAAATCTTCAAAATCTTCAATCTTCGATTTAATCTTCAAAGTAGCAATTTGCAAAAACAAACTTGATTCCTTATTGATTTGTCGCACATAACGGAGTCTGTTAACAATGGCAAATCAATGAATCTATCTTACGGATCTAGAAAGACTTAGATCCGTAGAAAAGTTGATCTTTGATCTAGTTTGAGTGAGCCTTATATCATAAGAGAAGGTTCTCAAGAATAAACAAACTAGGTGCAATCAAAGATTCAACAACCGTTAGTCAATCAAATCAATCGAAAACAAAAGATAAACTGCAAGTATCTAGTTTCCCACCAACGGGTCGCGCTAGAGCTTCTCAATCCCAAAGAAGACTTTAAATTGAGCGGCCGTAAGAGATTTCTCCTAATTAGGTTACTCTCCTCTCCGAAGCAGCGGCTACACAAAGCAATAGTACAACAGAGAAGTTTAATCGTCACGAAGGATTAGTTTGCCCGAAATGCAAACTTCAAGTATTTATAGACAAGGAAGTTTGGACACCAAGGAATTTCCAAAACCGAAAATATTCTCAAAGATATTCAATGCATTCCAAATTAGGTTTCCATAATTCCTGAGAATGCTCTCTCCAAAATATTGATCGAAAATCTCCTTGGAAAATCTTTAACTAGTAAATGCACATTACTAATTCTTATTTTCCATATATATAATTTAGAACCTTAATTAAAAGATTCTTAACTTGTTTAATTTCGATCCTGGGATTTTCTTCCTTTTAGCTGTTAAGGAATATCTTTGAACAATTAAAGAAATAAACATTCATAGCACGTGTTCAAAGTTTGTTGACATCTTAACTTTGTAAGTTCTCTTTCACACTTACAACCTTGAAACCGATTTGCCACACTTCCAAACAAGTTAAGAATTGTTTTATCTGACTTTCAAGAACTATGTGATTGATCAAACCAACATTCAATCACAATCATGGGTTTACTGGTTCTACCAAAACAAGTTTTGGTTCTACCTCCATGTGAGTACTGTGCATAGTTACACTAGCTTCCCAAAAGTTCGGTTGACTAGGTACTAGGATCGGTTCCTCACATATATATGGTATTTAACTTATATGTGTTGCACATGTCCATAGGATCAGTTCCCCTTTCTGCTTTAAACCTTGCTGCACCCCATACAAGGATCGGTTCCCTTTGATGTACTACACCCCTTACTAGGATCGGTTCCATTTCCCTTACTAGGATCGGTTCCTTTTCCCTTACAAGGATCGGTTCCCTTTCCCTTACAAGGTCAGACATACAAAATCCGATCATACCACATGTGATTACTTAATATCGGTTTTACTAATAAAAAATATACCAATACATAAGTCAGGCCTTTGTGAACAGTTCTACCAAGAACACAACAAGTTGTGGGTTATACTCTATCACACATATTGGTTGTTCATAAGATATGCAATGAATAATAAAACCAATAACACCTGGCAATTTCCTTTTCGGTTCACAAACAAGTTTATGAACTTACTTCCTTAGAACACATGTAAACATTGTTCCCTAGGATGAAATCCTCACCTCATACCCATACATAATCACAATATCATTCAAATGATTATGGCGATGTCTTATCTACAAAGTTTAATGGTTAAGCAATAAACCTCGTATTGTATTCCTTAATACTATGTCTAACTAGAGTGTAATCATGCTTTGCAGTTTTGTTTTCAATATACACGACTTGAAAGACACAAGATAGAAATGGAACAAGTCAAGTCATAGTTACTAACCTCAAGCTGAAGGATAATGTCTTTGTTGTCTTCAATCCATCTTCAGATCTTTGTGAGTAACTGGAGCACAATACTTCTATCATTTCTAGCCTATCCTATAGAAGTTGACTGTAGTTTACATAATAACAACTCGAGTTTTGGAACTAAAATATGACAACCAAACTTGACATACCAACGCTTGGTGGGTTCAACCGAGCAATGCTCTAACATAGTAAAAGACTCAAAGAGATCATCAATGATAACAGTAGGTATAATAATATCAAAAATATCATCAAGAACATTTGTAGAGAAGAGCAGCTAACAGAACTAAAATGTGAAACAAGAATGTTAGGTATATCATCTCCATTATCATACCAATTACCCTGGTTATCATAAAGACAATCAATATTATTTCTACACATCCTTCTATTAGCAAGGGTATGAAAAGACCTGGAATTATTGTCCATATCTAAGATGAATTTTTCTCCAGATTTTTGCTTATAAAAATCAGTTTTGATACTAAACCAGAATTCAAGATGATTATTAATTTCAGTTATTTTGTCATACTGGTTACTAGAGATTGGATCATTCTGAATAGTAAGAAGTTTATTCTGCAGGAAATTTATATTACTATCAATATCACCAAATTCTATCTTATTCCAGTAGGAAAGTCTTTTCCTAGTTATCTGATGTTTTTCATTCAACTGATGAGCAGGTGAACCTAGAGTATTAGAATTCCAAGCAATCTCAAGTTGGTTTTTAAAAGCAGCATGCTTAATCCACATTTCAAAGAATTTAAAAGGTCTCCATAAACTTCTCATAGTCTGCTCAGTGTTTAGCATGATAGGGCAATGGTCAGAACCAGCTTGAACTAGATGATATAATTTGGCATTAGGAAATTCATTACACCACTGTTGATTTCCCAAAGCATGTCAATTCTAGATCTTCTAATCACAGAACCTGCTTTTTTAGACCAAGTAAAATCTTTACCTATATAACCTAAGTCCAACAGACCACATTCATTAATATTATTTTGAACAAATCTATCATCCTGAGAAAAGGAAGTACTTACATCCAAACTGTGAAGGTGCACATTTAAATCACCTATAACAATCCAAGGCTGCATGAGGTTTTCATAAATTCTACTTAAAAAATCCCATTGAATTTTCTTATTATCTGAATAAGTTGAGTTATACATAAAAGAGATCAAAATATCAGTTTTAGCAGGATGAAGATTAGTGACCACATTGATAATATTATGAGAAATATCTTGAACTTCACATTTAATACCATCTTTCCACATCAAAAGTAAAACACCAGCTAGACCTACTCTATCTATGCAAGTAAAGTTGCAGTAGCAAAGGGTTTTAGCAGAGTTAATCATATTATTTTTATCCATTTTTGTTTCAGATAAAAACAAAAAGTCAGGAGATTGCTTTTTAATCAAAACAGATAGTTGATCTTTTGTAAATTTTTGTGCTAAACCCTGCACATTCCAAGCAAGAATCTTCATAGTATCACTAAGAAATTTGAACCAGGAAATAAGTTGCAAAAAAGAGGTTTTTGTATGTGAAAAAGCGGGGGTACAACAACCACACCCAATATTTCGATTAGCAATCTGTATGGACTAACTCCAATATACTTTTAAGAGAATCAACTAGACTCAATCTTAATAAAGTATATCAAGGAGTTATATCTCTCTTTCTCGATTCAATTCTTACTCAACCAAATAGAAATCTGCGAGTCAAATTGAATACAAGAGAAATCACTTGAACGGTACCAAAGACCAATGTTCAAGGATCAATCAATTTCAATCAACAACCAAAGGTCGGATTTCTCAATTGATTGATTCAAACGCACAACCTGTGATATTTCAATTATATAACAAAATATAATGCGGAAAAGAAATAACACAGACACCAGAAGTTTTGTTGATGAGGAAACCGCAAATGCAGAAAAACCCCAGGACCTAGTCCAGATTGAACATACATTGTATTAAGCCGCTACAAACACTAGCCTACTACAAACTAACTTCGGTCTGGACTGTAGTTGAACCCCAATCAATCTCACACTGATCCAAGGCGATTACGCTCCTTACGTCTCCGATCCCAAAGCAGGATACTACGCACTTGATTCCCTTAGCTGATCTCACCCACAACTAAGAGTTGCTATGACCCAAAGTCGAAGACTTTAATAAACAAATATGTATCACACAGAAAAGTATACGATAATAGATAAATATGTCTCCCACAGAAATACCTACGAGTTTTGTTCCGTATTTTGATAAATCAAGGTGAACATGAACCAATTGATAACCCAGACTTATATTCCCGAAGAACAGCCTAGTATTATCAATCACCTCACAATAATCTTAATCGACGCGGCGAAAGAAGATATTGTGGAATCACAAACGATGAGATGAAGATGTTTGTGATTACTTTTATATCTTTCCTATCGGAGATATCAATCTCAAGCCAATCGTTACGATTGTACTCAATACGATAGAAACAACAAGATCAGATCACACAACTACAAGAAAGTGGTATCGATCTGGCTTCACAATCCCAATGAAGTCTTCAAGTCGTTAACCTACAGGATCTCGGTAGAAACCTAAGGTTAAAGGAGAATCGACTCTAGCTTATACAACTAGTATCACATAGAAGGTGTGGGGATTAGGTTTCCCATTTGCTAGAGTTCTCCTTTATATAGACTTTCAAATCAGGGTTTGCAATCAATGTTAGCTTAGTAACAAAGCATTCAATATTCACCGTTAGATGAAAACATGATTAGATTCAAGCTAATATCTTTCAACCGTTAGATCAAAAACTTAGCTTGTTACACACAAATAAAATGCATGTTTTAGGTTTGTGTAACCATACCCAAACATGTACATTCGTTGGTTCAACAGTAGTTAACCAAATGGTTAGCCATATGAGCACTTCAATATTAACCATATTCTTCTTTACCATAAGTAGTTCAAATCACTCAAATGAACTAGTTATAGAGTTGTTAAATTGCTTCGATCTTATAGAAGTACACAAGACACAATTGAAGCAAAAATGATTTGATTCACTCGAATCGATTCATGAACTTTATAGCCACGGTTTGCAAACTTGCATTCCTTAGTTAATATAAGTATAAGTTCACGAATAATCGTTTTTATAAAATAACCAACC
>JAJJWW010015282.1:0-408010 GCA_023531295.1 Papaver armeniacum
GTCTAACAACCACACCCAATATTTCGCTTAGCAATTTGTATGGACAAACTCCAATATACTTTTAAGAGAATCAACTGACAATCACTCAATCTTAATAAAAGTATATCAAAGAGTTATATCTCACTTTCTCGATTCAATACTTACTCGAGCAAATAGAAATCATGAGTCTAATTGAGTACAAGAGAAATCACTTGAACGGTACCAAAAGACTGATGTTCAAGTATCAATCAATTTCAATCAACAACCAAAGGTCGGATTTCCCAATTGATTGATTCAAAGCACAAACTATGATATTTCAATTATATAACAAAATATAATGCTAAAAGAAATAACACATACACCCGAAGTTTTGCTAACGAGGAAACCTTAAAATGCGTAAAAACCCTAACCTAGTTCAGATTGAACACACATCATTAAGCCGCTACGGACACTAGCCTACTACAAACTAACTTCGGTCCTGACCGTAGTTGAATCCCAATCAATCTCACCTTGATCCAAGGTACGATTGCGCTCCTTACGCCTCTCGATCCTAGCAGGATACTACGCACTTGATTCCCTTATTGATCTCACCCACAACCAAGAGTTGCTACGACCCACCCAAAAGTCGAAGACTTTAATAAACAAATTTGTATCACACGATAAAAGTCTACGGTAACAGATAAACTGCCTCCCACGAAATACCTACGAGTTTTTGTTCCGTCTTTTGATAAATCAAGGTGAACAGAACCAATTGATAACCTGGACTTATATTAATTAAGAACAACCTAGAATTATCAATCAACTCACAATAATCTTAATCGACTAGCGAAAAAAGATATTGCGGAATCACAAACGATGAGACGAAGATGTTTGTGACTTCTTTTATATCTTTCCTATCGGAGAAATCAATCTCAAGCCAATCTTACGGTTGTACTTAATACGATAGAAACAGCAAGATCAGGTCACGCAACTACGGAGAAAATAGTTGGGTCCGCTTCACAATCCCAATGAAGTCCTCAAGTCGTTAACCTACGTGGTCTCGATAGAAACCTAGTGTTAAAGGAGAATCGAATCTAGATAAAACAACTAGTATCACAAGGTGTGGGGATTAGGTTTCCAGGTTGCTAGAGTTTTCCTTTATATAGTCTTTCAAATCGTGGTTTGCAATATAAGTTACCTTGGTAACAAAGCATTCAATATTCATCGTTAGATGAAAACCTGATTAGATTCAAGCTAATATCTTTCAACCGTTAGATTGAAACTTAGCTTGTTACACACAAATGAAATGCACGTTTATTTAGGTTTGTGTAATCGTACCCAAATATGTACACTTAGTTGGTTCAACAGTTGTTAACCAAATGGTTAGCCATATGATCACTTTCATATCAACCATATTCTTCTTTACCATAACTAGTTCAAATGACTCAAATGAACTAGTTTAGAGAGTTGTTCAATTGCTTAGATATTATAGAAGTATACAAGAAACAATCAAGCAAAAGTGATTTGATTCATCAATCGATTCATGAAATTTATAGCCACGGTTTGCAAATATTCATTCCTTAGTTTATATAAGTTTAAGTTCACAAATAATCGTTTTTAGAAAATAACCAACTTAAGTACGCATACTGGTACGCGGACTTAAGTACCCTAATAAGTTTGTTTTCGGTTCTGATAAACTCAGGTAAATTCACAGGATGTGAACTTCCGACGATCTGCATCTTGGCACGCGGACTTTAGTTCCGGTTTTCCGAGAAGCAAAGTACGCATACTTTGGTTCAAGGAATAATGACTTACACACGTATGAGTTATCACACAATGCTTATATCCAACCATGGTTATATATTCTAAACTTTCATTTCAATCATTGAAACATTCTTAGAGGACGTTATATAGTTGTTGTTCACAAGCTATTTTTCGTCAAAGCAATTTTCAAGTAATTGAAACTTAATATGACTTTCGTCACTAGTAAAGATGAACTTGGCCAAAGCGAAAGCTTACCGACACATATTTCGAGAAATAGATAAGTGAGATAAACTCGGCTCGAAATAGCAAATGTGTATAATCAAAGTCTATATAGCAATTCGACTTTTGTCTCAAGATAGGAGATAGAGTAGATAGACTTTTGAGTGATAGATAAGTTCAAGTCTCCACATACCTTTTAGTCGATGAAGTTCCACTTTGATTCCTTGAGTAGTTCTTCATCTTTGTATGATGATCGCCATGGAGTCTAGAGCTCAACTACACTTTCTATCCTAGTCCGAGACTTAGCTATAAGTAGACTAGAAATCAAGACTTATAGTTTTGGCAACTAAACTTGAGATAGCAACGCTTGGCAGTTCGACCGAGCAAAGGCTCTAACAATAAGATCAAAGAAAAGATTATCAGATTAAAATCATAGAATCAAAGAAAATTTTTCCTAAATTTTCGGTGCTTCTCACTAGAGTGATCGATTGTGTATCTAGCTTGCACACAGTTAGAAAGAGGTAAAACGAGTTATACAAGTTCATGGGTTTGCTATCAAAGTGGGTTTTCATGAAGATGAAGAGGTAAAACGAGTTATTCAAGTCATGAGTTTGCTATTAAAGTGGGTTTTGATGAAGATGACATGGATACTTGTTTGATTAATTTTTATTATAAAAGCAGGAACTTTGATTAATTTTTATTATAAAAGCAGGAAAATTGAAGAAGCAAATTTTCTTTTGATGCTTTACCAGGGAAAACTAATTTTGATGATTTACCAAGGAAAATTGATATGACCTAAACTACTATAATAGCATAAAAGGGGTATTGAAAAAATCTACAAAAGTCTTCGATCATGAAAACATAAAATAAACTGAACACCAAAAACTTTTTTGAAATCTTGAAATATCTAAATCGAATACCTCGGATTTTTGTGGAATTAAATATCCATGATTTTGAATACCTCGGATTTATATAGAATATATATAATTCTAGTTTGAATGCCACAAACTTGAACATATTCTCAACTTTTTATAAAAATCTAGATTGAATACACCACTGTAAGGGTTTGGATTTAATATCTTTATATCTTTATTTAGGATTCTTATTTAAGGAACCCTAGTATAAATAATTTTATGAAACATTTTGAAATGCAGCTTTTAGTATCATTGAAGTTATAGTTGAATTTATGGGAAGAATTCTTCCTTATCTATTGAAATCAATCATAGTTTTGTTCGTCACTCTTATTACGCGATACAATTGGTATGAGGGCAAAAAAATATCTTATATATGTTTTTCGCTACATCATGGTTGGATATGGTAGAGGTCGTGGAGGAAGAGGAACCGAGTATCATCAAACAAAAAATGTTAAACTGGGGCGGATGATTTAGGACTTACCGCAAATTGTATGAGCAATCCATCGACGTGAACTTATGGAAGCCAATATGGAGACTCTGGAAGGCAATTGTGGTCCACTTAAATTATCAAAAGATAGTCAAGAGGTTGGTTATCCTGAAGGTGAAGAGAACCCTTTTGACAATGTTGTGTAGGGTCCGCAATGAGGTATTGAAGTTATAAGGGGTCTTGAAGGTGAAGAAAACCCTTTACACAACGTTAGTCAGGGTCCGCGGGAAGGTATTAAAGGTAGATAAGGACTAGAATAAAAGCAAGTACTAGCCCTAAGGTTGAACTTACTTGGTAAGATGCATGCCGAAGATTATCAAGATTTGGAAGCGAGCTTATAGACTTATTTTGAGTAAAAAATCATAACAAAAAAGGTCTTGTTTGTGAAGTTAAAGTTGGATGGTTCATCACTTCAATGGTGGAAGAGATTTGTTGAACAACAAGGTAAACCCAAAATCAATACTTAGGAACACATGAATTTGAAGCTAGGTAAACAACAATTTACGGCCGATTATGCGTCGGAATCGTGGGAGTGACTATACAACTTGAAGTAAATAAGATTGACAATGGAAGAATGCACCCCTGAATTCTACAACCTTATTATAAGGGTTGGTTTGATTAAGACTAATAATCATTTGACCTCTCATTTTCTCCCGGGGTCTAAATTTGGTTGATTACTTACCTCAGGAAATGTTCATCAATATGCATTGATAGCAAAAAATAAATATCACAGTTTAACACAAAGAGAAACATGATTGTTCGTAATAGTGCAATATCTCCAAGGAATTATGGGCGAAAGGAGTAATAAAAGTAACGCAACTGAGAAGTTGAGAACGGAAAAGACATAACACGTTTTGTGCCAAAAAATAATAATGGGGCAAAGTCGTCTAAATCTAATAGCAGATCACAAATCCGTGGTATACATATGGAGAAAAGGGGTGTACTTCTTATGCATATCCTGAACAAACAGTGAGCTTTGCTGAGTATGAAGAGGGAGAGCTTTCAGACTCTGTATCTGATATATATGACAACAATGAAGAGGAAGATGATGATGTTTTACCTAAGAAAGGAGACCATCTAGTATTGCAACAAATATAGACAACACATAAGGTAGAAAAAATAGATTGAAGGTAGTTTAACGTCCTCTGTACTCATCTCTTTTTTAAGAGAAATAATGTTATCTTAGATGGAGGAAGTAGTTTGTGCTGATATTTTAGCCAAGTTTGATGCGATATTTTTTTAGGCTTGCTGGTTGAACTCTCAGCCAACGATGATTTATCATATGATGGTGGAGGACAAAGATATTTTATCCACTTATCGTTTTCGTTACTTTTCCTTTGTTTGTTCTTTTATTTATTTTCTAATTTGTCCCTTAGGAGGTCAAGTTATGCCCTCAATTTTCGTTTTTTTTATCCTTATTATTTGATTAATAAGCTTCCCCTTGGGGGTATCATAAAAAAAAAAAGTAATGTTGGATAGAGGGAGCAACGCGAATACTGTCTCTGAAAAAGATGTTGAGAAGTTAAAATTACAAATAAAAAACATCTTCATCCTTACAAGGTTACTTGGAGTGAAAAAGATAGCTAATAAACACTTGTTACATTACGTTGCTTAGTCAAGTTCTCTATGGGTACGAATGACGTCGAGGATAAAGCGTGGTACGATATTGCACGTGTAGGTGTTTGCAATATCTTGTTAAGTAGGCCATGCTTGTATGATAATAATATGGTCCACTTTACAAAGGCCAATAGATACACCTTTCAGGAGGTTGGAAATTTTTTACCTTCTAACCACTCAAAGAATAAATTTATAATATTTTACAGTAACAACAAGTAAAAAAGATGTATTAACAACCCAAAGGTTGGAAAGATTGAGAATGAAGCTCAACTTGCAGAGCTTGCTAATTTTCCAACGAAACAAAATTGAGGTCGGATAGAGTAAAACCAGAAGCATTTCGTATAAGAAAGAGTGAGATACGACAAAGAAAGAATACTGAGAGTAATAAGGATTATGGTCACTAACTACTCCGCTAAATTACCTAAGTAGGATTATGATTCCCATATCAGCTTTCCATCGAACTCTAAAGACAACTTTAATTCAAAATATCCAAAACGCTCAATTGAACATGTGACGGTCCAGGAAATTACACATGCGATGTCTATCTGCGCAGGCTATAAATTCCCGATGCGCCACTCTAACTGCCATTCCAAGTATGCTCCTCAAGCATGATGCCTTAAGCCTAATATTTCAGCTTATACCCTTGTTCTGTGAATATAGTTCGGCAAGAGTCATCGAAATGACAATCAATTTTTAGTAGTCCTGTAAGTGTTAGAGCACTGCTCAGTCGAACTCGCAAGCATTGCTATCTTAAGGTTGTTTGTCAAGTTTAGGTGATCAAAACTATAAGTTTTGATTTCTACTCTACTTATAACTATGTCTCGGATTAGGATAAAATGTGTAGTTGAGCTTTAGACTTCACGGCGTTCATCGATTGAAGACGAAGATCTAGTGAGGAGAGCTTAGAGGAACTTCATCAACAAAAGATATGTGGAGACTAAAACTTATCTATCACTCAAAAGTTTATTCTATTCTATCTCCTAATGAGACTAGCAGCATGTTTGTTTTTTCCTCTTGTTGATGGTGGTTTTTAGCTTAGGGCGAAAACTGTAAAAGTCTGTCTACCTGACCCGGCATCAGAAGTAGTAGACCTTGATATATTTATATTCCGTAGGGAATTTGTAGAATATATCAGAATCTGATGAGTGCCTATGTCTCTCTTCATATTATATTGAAACTCAAGCTCCTAGATTAATTGTTCACTAGTATATAGCATAATGAGTGTTTAAGCTCCTAGCTGCATTACTCACTGATGAGTGCCAAATATTGCATATTTATACACCTTTTTATTGGCATTTTACTCATCTTTTGTGCTTAGAAATCAGATATTATCCCAAATTCTGTGTTTTCTTTGTTTTCAAGAATAAATATTTGTATTAATTAATTTTGTGTTTTTAGGTAATAAATAAAGTTCGGAGAATCGAGGAGCCAAAAAGAGCAGAAAGTTGGAGGCAAGCGTCTATGGAGCAGAAAGGCAAAGCCACAGCGCGCATCGATTTGCAACCCAACAAGTAGCAACTCATTTACAAGACATGGGCTAGAGCTACCCATGACCGGATCCGAACTCCGCTCATCCCGAGCAGTTAGATCTTCATCCAACGCTCATTCGCTTCCACGCGCATCGAAGTTTGCTGCTCCGCTCAACACCGAAATCTTTATATCCCGAGCCGTTAAGATCTTCACCCGCTAAATCCTACGCTCGCTCCGACTTCTTCATCATATCTTGATATCCCCCGCCTCACAACGAAACCTCCTAACCTTATACCCTATCGAGAGAACTCATTTCCCATTCCATCTTCTCTTTCTTCTCCGACCAACTCTCTACAAAACCCATTCCCCTCTCCCCGACCATACCTCGCTGCGGTTGCCACCTTCATCACCTTCCTCCATCACCACCATCTCTTGTCAAGACAACAAAACCGCCTCAACAACTCGTCCACCACCCTAGTTCTAGCCATCTTTACCCGTAGCTTCTTCTAACTTAGAGGCTAGGGTTGAGATAACTATTATTAGGGTTTCTCTAACATCAACATCAAAAGAGTTGCGGAGCGAATAGACAAGAGAGGAGTACGATTCAAGCAAGTATGGGCGAGAGGGTATGACTTTATTCTTTTGTTTTGAGAATTAGGGTTTTGGGAATTCCGTGCATGTATAAATAGAAGAGGTAGAGGATGTTTTTGGGTATGCCTCAGAGTAGCCGTGACAAGTAATTTGTGTTTAATTTGTTATTTATGTTCTAAATTATTCGCTAGGGTTTCATTGAAACCCTAATTCACTGATATGATTTCAATCTTGCTTGAATGTCCTTGAGTGCTTAATGTATCAGATATGCTCAATTCTAACACCTCATTACTCTGCTCTCAAAATGCATGCCTTGTATTCATTGTAGTTAGGCTAACATTGTAGTGAGAGTGTTTCAACTCATACTTTAATTATTAGTGCTAACCCTTGACTAGTTGTGCTTAGTTAGACAACTAGTACTACGAATTAGCACCCTTAGTCGATAAATTGAGCTATCCCGGGTGAAACTCCTTAGGTGATAGAGCTAGTGATAAGATTGACACATTATCCCTAAGCGTCACGTAAATATGAAACTCAACTGAGTTGAACACATATTAGGAATTAGTGGTGGAAATTGATAACCCTAGCACCCTTTTATTTGCACTTTGTTTGTATTTCATTTATTTCATTATCGAACTTAATCTCAGTCGCATCGACAAACTATAAGATTGTTACATTCTTTGGAATTCAGTTTAGGAAGCCTTAGAGTCATACGGCACCACAAGTCTCTGTGGTTCGACCCGTACTTGCCACGTCTCCGATAGACGCCGTGCACTTGCGGTATAATTGTAGGCTAAAACACACCATCTTAAAGGCCTACCAAGTTTTTGGCGCCGCTGCCGGGGAACTGGTAGTGTGCTGTTTAATCTTTATTGCTTTACTTCACTGGTTTCATTTTACTTTGTATATATGTGTTAAAACCTCCTCGTTACCATCCGTGCTAGTATAACTTAGCTTAACTCGTATATTTTTGCATCTTAGTAACTTGTTTTTACTCGATTATAGTTTAGTTTCAATTGGAATTTGTTAGATTTGTTTGAACTCGGTTAAACCCATTTGTAGAATTGCATCACCGTTTTAGCATACATCAAGATCGTAGTTTACACTCTTAAACCTTGCATAACTTGCATCATTGTCTTTGTATAACTCAACTTGTCATCTTTTGTTGAAGCTTGTTAAGTTTGTTATAATCCATCTTTTCATCACTTTTGCTTTCTTGCCTTAATTGTACAATTTTGAGCACTAAAGCTTCTTGAAGTTCGAGGTCTTCTGCATGTAACTTCTTTGAGGTGAGACATAACCCAAAGAGCAGAACTGGTGGATTTGCCTAAACCCAGTGTTGCACTGGTGGTAATGTATCTCAAACCTTGAATGAATGAATAAATGATAGCAAGCTAGACTTTGAATCTGTGAATGAACCTTGCTCACACCTGAAATTTTTGGAGCTTGACTCTGTTAACCACATCTGTAGCATCTGTGCATGACAAGTATGTATAAGAGTGTTGGAATGTGTACTTAACCGCACCTTGATTTCGCTTTTTGATTCTTGTGTTGCCCCTAACCATATCCTGTGGAAATTGAACCCCGTACTCGTTGCCCATTTCGTAGCCGTGAGGCTTGAATAACAGTGCACATTGCAAACTGTATTGCCTTGGCCGTAGCTCGTGCTCATCTTTCCATAACCCTTGTGTGTTCTACAACAACCACGAAGCCCGAGTTTGACATCAACTCGGACTTTTGAGTATCCGAGTGAGTTGATGCCACAAACTCAATCGAGCCAGGTTAATGACCTCATTTTTCGTTGCACCCGAGCATGCCTGTAACTCTTTGAAACATAATTGAATGATAACCTAGCTTCCTTGCTAGGTAGAATGCAAACCTGTTGACCAAGCCTGCTGATAATTGAACTAAATCTTGCCGAGAGCTGGTGTCTGAGTTTATGATTAGCCAAACTTATGATCAACATGTTAAATCTCTGAGCTATCCTTACGACAAACTTGCCTTCTTGAGCATGTTGTGAGCGGTGACTATATTCATTTCTTTGTTGATCTTTGTGCATGCTCGAATTTGTGTGACCTGTGGTGTTTGAATGAACTGTTAAATAGCAGGATTTGTGATTAGCAGTTAGATGGTTTTTCAAACACACTACCCTGGCACATGCTTCACCATTGAGTGAGCACATCCTTTCATCCTGTGCACCTCAAACATTTTTTTGTGTAGTCACCAAACATAAGTTTCTTATCTTTGTGTCTCTCTGAATGCTAGAAATTGGGTGTCATTCCTTGAATTTGTTGTTCCCTGTGTTAACATCATAGGATGAGCTGAACTGCCTTTAGCTGCCTGTGCATCCTATTTCCTTGGGCTTTGCCAAGCTGTGCACTGCCAGTGCTGTGCTGTGCAAAATTTTCCAGCGCATTACTTGTGCTGTACCCAGGCTGTGCACACAGCCAGTGCTTGAGTTTGCCAAACTCTGCACCAACAGAACCCTGTGCCAGATAGCTGGGCTGAAACAAACCCTTGACAGCTAGCCCACTTAACTGAATCCAACCCTGGGCTGCAAACAACTAAGCCCGCATCATCTGAGCGGCTGGGCTCTGCACGTTAACTGAAGCCCAACTACTGGGCTCAACCTAATCTGGGCTATACATTTCTCAACCCACATCTGGTTGTGCATTATCAACCCATCAATACATTTGTGCACAAACCGAACCCAACACCACATAAATCAATGATACCCACCCAATCATCACAAGCACGTGCAGACAATCTAAGCCTACATCTTTTGGGCTAGAATCAACCTATTCAGCTGGGCCTCACAACATCAAAGAGCCATCTTTTGGGCTTAAGTCTTGTGTTAGTGGGTCATTTTTGAGTTTTTGCTTTTCTGTGTTGAACGTGATTGTATGTTAACATGCTAGAAGCGCTAGCTAGGCTATGATTGTGTCTTTTAGAGACCAAACAAATCGACTAGTTAGAATCCGCCTTGGACGAAATCGTAAGCATACCCGAGTTCTTCAACCGAAAAACCCAAGCCCCGACCTATTCGAAATAGAGACCATGGGTGATGAACCAAACCCACCCCGTAGTCTCAAGGACTACATGTACCCAACTAGGGCAAGCCAGCCCTCTTGCATCATTTCACTTGGTGATGCTTGTCGGTTTTTGAACCGAAAGCAAGCACCATTCATATGCTACCCGTGTTTAGAGGGGTCAATGTTGAGAACCCCTACCATCACGTGAGAGAATTTGAGGATATTTGTGGGACTCTGCGTTTTAACCAAATGCCAGAGGAGTCCCTCAAATTGAGATTGTTTCCTTTTTCTCTGAAAGACAAAGCCAAGTCTTGGCTACATGCTCTACAACCACAGTCCATTAGAACCTGGGATGACCTCACAAAAGAGTTTTTCAAAAAGTTTTTCCCAAACCATAAGACGGCGACAATTCGCCAAAGTCTAAATGGTTTTGTGCAATTAGAAGACGAAACTCTAGCAAAATACTTGGAGAGATTCAATGAATTATTACTCCAATGTCCCCACCATGGTTTTGAAAATGGAGACTCGTCCAAATCTTGTATGAGGGCCTAGATGTTAGAACCCGTACCACAGTCGAGTCAATGTGCAATGGTGCATTTATTGACAAGAGTGCTGATGACGCTTGGACTTTCTTAATCGAAGTCGCTGAAAAGACTCAACGGTGGGAGTCCATCCGTGAACCGAGAAGGACTACCCCCTGAGAAAAATGTTCATAGAATCGAGTCCGACTTTGAGGGAAATGCAAAAATGGCATCTTTGGCCCGGGAGAATAGAAGTGCTTGAGTTGGAAAAGAATGTAAAATCTAATGCCCCTACTCTCCGTGACCAAATTGAAATGGCCACTTGTGCCGCATGCCATAGTTCCGACCACTTAGTGGACAAAATGTCCCGGACTTGCATGCATTTCAAGAGTCCAAAGCCGAGCAAGCCAATGCATTATACCAGGAGGCAAGAGAACAACCCTTATTCTCAAACCTACAACCCGGGGTGGAGGAACCACCCTAACTTCTCATGGTCCAAGGGACCTGTACAGGGGGACCAACAAATAACAACCAAGGATACTCATATCCTAGAAACCCCCAAGTACCACCACACCCTCAATACCCAGCAGAAAGCAGACTAGCTTGGAAGACCGTGTCGTTCGTTAACCCAAGGTCTTTCAAAACTTGAGAAAACTACCGACCAACGTCTCACGAACCTAGATCTTAAGATAGGTCAAATCGTGATGCATTGAATGAGAGAGAGAAAGGCAAGTTCCCTAGTCAACCCCTGCAAAATCCAAAGAATGTGTTTCAAGTGGGCTCCTCTACTGCGCAATGAAACTTCACATAGTCAAGAAAATCTTTGTCACCACTCTCGTAGTGGTAGAATTGTTGAGAACCATGTAGGTGTACCACCTTCAAGTGAGTCTACATCGAGACTCCCAAGTACACACAACACCACAGGAAACATCTACTGTAGAGAAAGAATCGAGCCCATTGAGAAAACCAAGAGTCCTACTAATATCCATGTTCTGTGCCAAGTCATGTTCCCTGTTGCTCCATTTCCACAACGGTTGGTGCAATGAAGGGGTACCTGTAATACAACGAGATGTTGGAATTGTTCAAAAGAGTTAACATAAACATTCCATTTCTCGAAGCAATCAGGCAAATACCGCCTATGCTAAGTTTTGAAGGACTTGTGCACACAAAAGCGAAAGCTTCATGTACATAAGCGTGCCTTTCTCACCGAGCAAGTAAGTTCAATTATTCAAAACAAAACCCCACCTAAGTTTAAAGACCTGTAGCCCGACTATCTCTTGTACTATAGGTGAGCATACAATTAGAAAAGCTTTATTGGACTTAGGAGCTAGTGTGAATCCACCGCCATATTCGTGTATGTGCGGTTAGGTCTTGGGGAATTGCAACCCACTCTGTTACGCTACAATTAGCGGACAGATTCGTGAAAGTCCCTCGGGGAATCGTTGAAGATGTGCTAATTAAGGTTGATAAATTTTATTTCCCGTGGACTTCATTGTGTTAGATACACAACTTTGTGCATAATCCTAAAAATCATATTCCCGTTATCTTAGGACGTCCCTTCTTGGCAACGTCAAACGCTATCATAAATTGTCGTGGCGGGATATTGAATTTGTCTTTTGCAACATGATTTGTAGAACTGAATGTCTTTCGTGTGAACCAACAACCCATAGAGTGTGATGATGATGAATTGCACGAGGTTAACATGATTGAGAGTCCGATTCAAGACTGTTTGCCCGACATTTTGTCGGTGGACCATGTGCAAGCATGTTTAGATAACTTTGACTTAGATCTCTTTGAGTCCGAGTACATTGGTGAAGTCCACTCTTTGCTAGAGTCTGCCACCCATGGATATTGCTAAATGGCAGAATGCAGTGGAACCCCTTCCACTCTCTGATACCAAATCTGCCCACCTCTTGATACACCACCTAAGCTTGATTTGAAACCATTACCTGATACCTTGAAGTATGCTTTCTTAGGTCCTTCTGACACTTTACCTGTGATTATTGCATCATGTTTAGACACGGAACAGGAAAGTAGACTCTTAGAAGTACTTCAAGAACATAAAGGAGCCTTAGGTTGGACCATCTCCGACCTTAAGGGTATAAGTCCCACAATTTGCATGCATCACATAAACCTTGAGGAGAGCACTAAACCATCTAGGGAAATGCAAAGGAGACTTAACCCCAACATGAGAGATGTTGTCAAGGGTGAGATCTTAAATCGCTTGATGCGGGTATCATTTACCCGTCACGATAATGGTGGGTCGGTCCCATTCGGGTAGTACCCAAGAAGTCGGCATTACCGTAGTTCAAAATGAGATGAATGAACTCGTTCCCACCCGTGTGACCACGGGGTGGCGAGTTTGTATTGATTATAGGAAACCGAACACAAGTAACCAAGAAAGACCATTTTCCCCTTCCCTTCATTGACCAAATCTTTGGAAAGGTTAGCAAAACATAGTCACTACTTGCTTCTTAGATGGCTATTCTGGCTACAACCAAATTCACATAGCACTCCGAAGACCAACAAAAGACCACGTTTACATGTCCTTATGGAACATTTGTATCGTCGTATGCCTTTTGGGATGTGCAATGCACGCTACTTTTCAACGTTGCATGATGAGCATATTTTCCGACATGGTAGATAAGTTTCTTGAGATTTTTATGGATGATTTTTCGGTGTTTGGTTCTTCTTTTTGATGAGTGTTTGCATCACCTCACATGTGTCTTTGATTAGGTGTAAGGAAAAGAGTTTGGTCTTGAATTGGGAAAAATGTCATTTCATGGTTAACTCGAGGCATTGTTCTAGGGCATATTATCTCGGAAAAAGGCATAGAAGTAGACAAAGCCAAGGTAGATCTCATTCAACACTTGCCTCAACCTCGTTCCCCATGAGGGACATCGAGATCATTTCTAGGCCATGCGGGTTTTTACCGCCGATTCATCAAAGACTTTAGTAAAATTTCACGACCTTTGTGCAATCTTCTTGCAAAAGATGTTGCATTTGTCTTTGATGATGCTTGTAAGGAAGCATGGGAGCAATGAAGGCTCTCCTTACATCCGCTATAGTCGAGACCACACGATTGGTCATTACCATTTGAGATTATGTGTGATGCGCCCGACTATCTTTGTAGGAGCTGTTTTTGGGCCAAAGAGTAGACAAACTCCCTTATGTGATCTACTATGCTAGTAAAACACTTAATGACGCTCAATTGAATTATTCCACTACGAGAGAAAGAGTTGCTAGCTGTTGTGTTTGCATTAGACAAGTTTAGATCCTATTTGATAGGGTCTAAGGTCATCATTATTCTGATCATGCTGCATTGAGATATCTTTTGTCTAAGAAAGATGCCAAGGCTCGTCTAATTCGATGGATACTCTTGCTACAAGAGTTTAACCTCGAAATTCGAGATAAGAAAGGGTCAGAAAATGTTGTTGCCGATCACTTGTCTAGGTTGAATGTCGAACCTTCTGATGAATCTGTGCTAATTAGGAATCATTCCCCGATGAGCAATTGATGCTTGTGTACGAAATGCCTTGGTTTGGCGATATTGTGAACTACCTTGCTACGGGTAGAATGCCCTTGCATTGGTCTAAACAAGACCAGTTCTAAATTCTTGGTGAAGTTAAACACTTCCTTTGGGACGACCCATATTTGTTTAAGTACCGCCAAGACCAAATCATTAGGAGATGTGTCCCCAATTCTCGAACAAAGGACGTCATTTCTTTTGTCATGACCATGCATGTGGAGGCCACTTTAGTGCCAAGAAAACTGCTGCAAAGATCTTGCAAAGCGGTTTCTATTGGCCAACACTTGTTTAAGGATTGCCATGCTTTTGTGTTGCTTGTGACCGATGCCGAGAAATTAGGAAGTATCTCTAGGAGAAACATGATGCCCTTACAACCCATTTTGATTATTGAGTTGTTTGATGTTTGGGGTATTGATTTCATGGGTCCATTTCCTAACTCGAAGGTAAGTTATACATTCTTGTTCTTTGTTGATTATGTCTCTAAGTGGGTAGAGGCCATTGCATCCAAAACCAACGACCATAAAGTTGTTCTTTCTTTTCTTAAGGAGAACATTTTCTCCCGTTTTGGAACCCCTAGAGCAATAATCGGTGATGGAGGTAGTCATTTCGCAATAGACCCTTTGAATCACTAGTGCGCAAGTATGGAATCACTCATAAGGTCGCAACACCTTACCATCCTCAAACCGTTGGCCAAGTAGAAGTTTCTAATAGGGAAATTAAGCATATCCTTGAGAAGACCGTCAATCCTTCTAGGAAAGATTGGTCTTTGCGCTTAAACGATGCTTTATGGGCCTATAGGACTGCATACAAGACTCCCATTGGGATGTATCCTTCTGAGACTTGTGTACGGAAAAGCATGTCATCTACACCGTTGAGTTAGAACACCGTGCATATTGGGCTGTGAAGAAGTTGAATTTTGATCTTGATAAAGCCGGAACCCGTAGAAAACTTCAACTCAATGAGTTAGAAGAATTGAGAAACGATGCATATGATAGTGCCAAACGTACAAACATAGGATGAAAGTGTTTCACGACAAGCGCATTCTGCGCAAGTCTTTCACCCTGTGATGAGAAAGTTTTATTGTACAACACTAGATTGCATTTGTTTCCCGGAAAGCTACGTTCTCGATGGTCGGGACCATACGTGGTAACGCACCAGCTTTTTCCCATGGAGTTGTAGAAGTTGAAAACCCGGTGAACAAGAACATCTTCAAAGTCAATGGTCGAGATCGAAACCATTTAGGAGCATCTTCCACGAGAAGTTGAGGCCGTTGACTTGGAAGACCCCATCTATGTGGACTAGACTAGTTCACTTGTGTACATACATATGGACTAACAATCCATTCTCTCTCCCTTTTCTTTTTCTTTTTGCATAGTTTTTGATGTGTGCTAACCAAATTTTTTGTCTTGCGCTCTTGATTGTTTGCTTTCAAAGCATTCATCTTTCTATGGTTTAGCAACACCCTCTTGCATCCGGTAATCTCTTCCCTTTTCTCCTTTCAACTTAGTTCTCATGGTATGTGATTGTTAAATTCTTTATATCTGTTGACACATTGAGGACAATGTTTGATCTAGGTTTGGGGGTGTGATTTGCATTTAGAGTTTTTAGTCTTTTTGTTTTGATTCTTCTGGAAAAAAAAAAAAAAAAAAAAACTCTTTGTAAATATTTGCATAAAAACCTCCATCTTTTAGAGATTTTAGAGTCACTAGCATGCTTCTAGCTATGTTTACATAGAGTCTGACCGAAATAACAAAACTTGGAAGTATTGGAGAACGCAATCGGGTTTCTTAGTTGATTAGAGCGTTAAAGTTGGATTTAACCATACTTAGGAGGGCTAATTAGGTCTTTGTTTAGATATTCGGTAGTAGAATTGTGATCACCCATAGTGGAGACTACCCATTTTACATCAAGCGAGGTACCGACCTTCACTCTTTGTGACTTTCTAGAAAAGCTTTTAGAGTGTGTGTCACCGTACGTCAATTAGGGTAGGAATGGTGAGCTACCCAACTTCGCACCACTTTCAGCACTAATTTTGATCTCTTGAGTGCTAATTCCGTCAATCATGAGGGTGACGTCTAAAGATGAAAACTCCTTCTAAATATCGATTTGCAGTTAGCATCACTCTCTCTCTCAATCAACAGATCCATAGAAACACATCATCGTCAGCAAGCGGAGCAACATCAAAATATTTGAAGAAAAGTGAAATAGTCCAAGGTTACATGCGACAAAGAAAAGAAAATAGGATGAGAATTAATGAAGTTTATAAAATCAAGATAATACAAGTTATGGAAAATTAAGTGATATAATCCTTCATCCATGGAGTTAGTAGTTTCATTGTTTTTGTTGTTATTTTCAATTAATGTATATAGTAATGTTAAAAAAAAAAAAAAAAATATTTCAAACAAAAAATCAAAAAAAATAAAAATATTGTAGTTTATTTTCTTAGTTTTGATACCACCATGGTAAAGAAGAAAATTCCAAGTAACAGGAAATTGAGTAGAAAAGTTAAAAATTGTCAAGTTTTGTGAAGTTTAGAAGTTCGTCATCAACAATTGAAGACAGAAGACCGAAGATTGAAGACGTTTCTATGGTTCTTATGAGAGAGTGATATTAATTGCCGATCGGGTGAAAAGGTAAGTGAGTACTCCCACCCCTTGCTAATGGTTGATTTCCTTTCTTAGAGATCATCGAGAAAAGATTCTTTTTGTCCACACTTCATGGAGTCTCCAGAAATTATTTGGAAGGTTATCCTTCTTACCTACAACGTGTGCGGGATTTCTCTCTTTATTCCTGCCTGCACACATGAGAGACTAAAAAAGCGATCTTTTTGAGTGCAATTATCATAAAACCTAATGGTGAGGCGAAGTCGAGGCTTATGATCACAATCGAATCCGAATTCTTTCATATGGTATGGTTACTTCTCGCTCAAAAGCACTTAAGGATGAGAATGCGTTCTTTGGTAGTTTAACTTCTTGTTACTAGCATGCAGAAATTCTATGTCCTCATAGCTTCTTGGAGGCTTGAGACTCTTTTACACTACGAAGTTGGAGAAGGTTTTGTGGGTACACCTCCGGTAAACCCTCACGAGACTACAACTCGTCCACTAGGGACACCTACCGGTTTAAAGGCTTAGTGCATACGCTAAATGCATTCGAGAGACTGCGACACAGGGTATAGTTAGGATTTCTTAATTTTATTTCACTTGAGGACAAGTAAAATTCGGGTTTGGGGATATTTGATGAGTGCCAAATATTGCATATTTATACACCTTTTATTGGCATTTTACTCATCTTTTGTGCTTAGAAATCAGATATTATCCCAAATTCGTGTTTTCTTTGTTTTCAAGAATAAATATTTGTATTAATTAATTTTGTGTTTTTAGGTAATAAATAAAGTTCGGAGAATCGGGGAGCCAAAAGAGCGAAAGTTGGAGGCAAGCGTCTATGGAGCGGAAAGGCAAAGCCCGCGCGCATCAGTTGCAACCCAACAAGTAGCAACTCATTTACAAGACATGGGCTAGAGCTACCCATGACCCGGATCCGAACCCGCTCATCCTGAGCCGTTAGATCTTCATCCAACGCTCGCTGCTTCCACGCGCATCGAAGTTTTTGCCGCCGCTCAACACCGGAAGCGCCTATATCCTGAGCCGTTAAGATCTTCACCCGCTAAATCCTACGCTCGCTCAGACTTCTTCATCATATCTTGATATCCCCGCCTCACAACGAAACCTCCTAACCCTATACCCTATCGAGAGAACTCATTTCCCATTCCATCTTCTCTTTCTTCTCCGGCCAACTCCTCTCGCAAAAAACCCATTCCCCTCTCCCCGACCATACCTGCTGCGAGTTGCCACCTTCATCACCTTCCTCCATCACCACCATCTCTTGTCAAAGATTTCTGTGGTAGCCTCAACAACTTGTCCACCACCTAGTTCTAGCCATCTTTACCCGTAGCTTCTTCTAACTTAGAGGCTAGGGTTGAGATAACTAGTATTAGGTTTCTCTAACATCAACATCAAAAGAGTTGCAGAGCCGAATAGACAAAGAGAGGAGTACAATTCAAACGATATGGGCGAGAGGGTGTGACTTTAATTCTTTGTTTTGAGAATTAGGGTTTTGGGAATTCTGTTGCATGTATAAATAGAAGAGGTAGAGGATGTTTTTGGGTATGCCACGGAGTAGCCGGAGCGGTAATTTGTGTTTAATTTGTTATTTATGTTCTAAATTATTTGCTAGGGTTTCATTGAAACCCTAATTCCTTGATATGATTTCAATCTTGCTTGAATGTTCTTGAGTGCTTAATGTATCGGATATGCTCAATTCTAACACCTCATTACTCTTGCTCTCACAATGCATGCCTTGTATTCATTGTAGTTAGGCTAACATTGTAGTGAGAGTGTTTCGACTCATACTTTAATTATTAGTGCTAACCCTTGACTAGTTGTGCTTAGTTAGACAACTAGTACTCCGAATTAGCACCCTTAGGCGATAAATTGAGCTATCCCCGGGTGAAACTCCTTAGGTGATAGAGCTAGTGATAAGATTGACACATTATCCCTAATCATCACGAAATAAGAAACTCAAATTGAGTTGAACACATATTAGGAATTAGTGGTGGAAATTGATAACCCTAGCACCCTTTTATTTGCACTTTGTTTGTATTTCATTTATTTCATTATCGAACTTAATCTCGTCGCATCGACAAACTATAAGATTGTTACATTCTTTGGGAATTCGGTTTAGGAAGCCTTAGAGTCATACGGCACCACAAGTCTCTGTGGTTCGACCCGTACTTGCCACGTCTCCGATAGACGCCGTGCACTTGCGGTATAATTGTAGGCTAAAACACACCATCTTAAAGGCCTACCACTCACTAATGCCGGAGCCCGCCTAGTATTTTCCTATGCTATGTTCCCCAGCTGAACTCTCAATATTGGCATGACATGACGATTAATGTTCACTCGTAGCGGAGTAGCATGAATATCCCGAAGTGTCAGTATTGAGACCTGCATGAAAACACTCACGTAGGCTACACCACTCTCTGACAAAGAGATCGGCGTGTTGACATACTTTTAATTAAAAGTTAGCTCGATCGACGCGTTTAAATTTTTTAAGGAAAATCTAGACTGTCCATATCAGTCTTAAAAAACAATCACGGCCACATGATTTGGCCACACAATTCAACAAGTCTAGCCTACTCCTAGCGTAACTAGGCAATCATCATGATGACCACCGGCGGGCCCTCTAACATCGCAGCCGGTCGGAATCCATTTAGTTCAACCGCAACACCCTCAAACGTTAGCCAGAACATGGATGATCGCGCTGTTGAAAAAGAGCTCAAACGAGGCAAGGCCAAGCCATAACGGTCTCAAATTCATCTTATCCGCTTTAACTTAGTGGCCTAGTTAGACGGTCAGATCGTCCTTCGAATGATCAAAGGGTCTTTGGCGTGTTCACTGACGACCAACTCCGTCCTTAGTCGATCGACTTGCTCATGGCAAGCCAAGAGCACATCAAACCGCTTGATCAAACTAGGGTGAACGCGCTGTTTTGAAAACCCTAGTTTGCGTTGCGGCACCATGCTACTGTCGCAAATCGATCACATCCGTCCAACTTAGCCAGCCAAGTTGGACGGCTTAGATCGTGTTTCGGACGATCAAAGAGGCGCCAACGTGATTACCGGCGGCTCATCTCCATTCCCAGCTGATCGAACTACATGCGGCGATCTAGAAGCACGTCGAACCGTTTCACGAAAGTAGGCGATCGCGTGCTTATAAAACCCAAATTGAATAAGCGGCGTTACGTAACTTCCGAAATCGATCACTGTTGTCCATCTTCGCAAGTGTAGTCGGACGGCTTACATCGGTTCTAGATGACCAACGAGGGTGACGTTGTGATCACGGCCACCCTCTTCCATGAGGAGCGATCGGCCAGGCCAAGGCTCGCCCATGTGGCCCCGAACGATCACTCAAAAGTGGTCATTCGCGCTACTTGTATGATTCAACAACAGTCATTAACTGTTGCAAATCGTCTCAGCCACTCAACTTAGCTAGCTGATCTTAGCGGTCCAGATCTAACCTGGATCGATCGATAGGATTTTAGAATAGCTACCAGTCGCCACTCTCCTATAGGGCCTGACCGGCCACTCCCTGGGATGCGTGCGTAGCTCCTACAACCCCGAAAGAGGACGGTCACGCTCCTTTTAAGACGCTAAGCTCGCGACTAACATAGATTTGAGCTCGAAAACAATGATGCTTCATGAACATCAATTATTTTCAGCTGCTTGTTTAAAAGCGATGCTTTATATACATCGATTATAAACGATGTTTTATCAATATTGATTCCACAAATAATTTTGTTATTTGACCCAAAAGCCTTTATGTCTTTGCTTTCGTAACAAGTCTCACGACTTAACCCATTTACTCGAGACATCAAACATGTCACAAACTCGGGGATGTTCCCGGGGTATTGGTATGGTGGTTTACGGCGTGCGGCGTGCAACGCGCCCATTACGAAAGTGTCGGGAAAGGACGAACAGGTTAACGAGAGAGTAGTGGGTGAAAGGTGACCAATCTTCCCTCATAATGGAACGTGATGATCACCACCTTTCCCACAACCCACTTCTCCACTACTTAAACGCCACCACTTCCTACGAGATCAAGGTGCGCTCAATGACTTGTATAAGTAGGATTTCAATGTATTTCAACATAACACAAGTGTTATCAACGCAAGTAGCCAGAAACCATATTATGATACAATTCATAAAATAGCCACACCTTCATAATTCAACATACTCATCTCAAACACCTTCTTTTCTTCCCTCCCTAAGATCAACCCTTCTCCTTCACTTTGTGACCGAATTGAATCTGGGCATGCCATTTCTTGGTTTGGGCCGAGTCTTCAGATTGATCTCTCAAATCTAAAAGTAATCCGTGCGGTGCATTTGTTAGGGTTTGAATTCGTTTCTCATCAACATACCCAAATTTACCAAAACAATGAATCGGTTTTTTACCCCAAAATACCTATGTATAAGTAGAGGTAACTACATAGAGGTTTACCTCTATCTCTATATTAAAACCACTACATAGTGTCTTTTAAATTTATGTTTGTATTACCTCTAATAACTCTACAATGTGTCGTACAGCTATATAGACTTTTATATTATACACATTTTATATTTCGAGCCGAGTTTATCTCGCTTATGTATTTCTCGAAATATGTGTTGGAAGATTTTTGCTTTAGCTACGTTCATCAGTATTCTTGACGAGTTTAGTTGGAAACAATTTATTTGTTGAAAACTAAATAATAAGTCAAAAGATGATCATGTGAAAATTGCCTTGAAACATCTTACATGATTTGTGTGAGACAATCATTTGATGTCGACTCGGAAAGTTTCGTATTGATCATTCGATCACTTGAAAATTACTTATAAGATAATGGTATGTTTGAGACAGCCATTGTCGTCTTCTAAGGATGTTTCAATGATTGAAATGGGAGTTGAGAACAATTAATCTTTGTCCGGATACAACACAGTATGCATACCAGTATGCAAACTGTTGTGGTATGATTCAGGTCCGAAAACCTTGTTTGCATACCAAAGATGTAATCAGTTTTAATCTGAAAAGTCCGGGAACCAAGTTTGCATACCAGTATGTGAACGGTTCTACCTGAGTTAGGTCCGGGACGGCTATTTGCGTACCAGTTTGAAAACGGCTAGACAAGACCAAAGTCCGGAACTATAGTTTGCGTACCAGTTTGCAAACTTAGTGGTTAAAGTCCTAAAATCGGTTAAGTATGTTTTCATACTCATGAAAAAATACATTAATAAATTAAGGAATGCAATCTTTGAAAACCATGGCTTAATGTTCATGAATTGATTTCGGCATAAGTACTTTGTACAATTACGAACAATCAGATTTAGTTTCAATTGGTTCTTATATACTTCTATGAGATATAAACAATTGAACAACTCTATGAGTAACACAATTAGATTCATTTGATTATCTTTCATGATTGATTGATCATCATATTTGATCTAGAAGTGTTAGATGAATGTGGTTAAGACAAAAGTGTTCATATGGCTAACTTCGGTTGACTGTTATAGAGCCAACTCAATATACATGTTTAGGTACGGTTACCCATATCTAAATGAAGATATATTTCATTTGTGTGTAACAAGCTATGAACATCTAACGGTTGAGAGATATTGCTTTGGTTTTAAGCAAACTTAGCTTGAATCTTAAATCAGGATTTCATCTAACGGTGAATATTGAATGCTTTGTTACTAAGCTATCTTAGGTTTGATTGAAATCAAACCTTGATTTGAAAGACTATATAAGGGAGAACTCTAGCAACTGGAAAACCTAATCCCGACACTTTCCTGTGTCCTAGTTGAGACTAGAGTAGATTCTCCTTTAACCTAGGTTTTTCAAAAACATTATAGGTTAACGACTTGAAGACTTCATTTGGGATTCGTGAAGCCAGACCCAACTATTTTCTTTGTAGTTGCGTGTTAAGATCTTACTTGTTCTATTGTATTGAGTACTATCTTCTCTAAGATTTTCTCGAGATTTATCTCTGATAGGTAAGATATAAAAATTAATCACAAAGCTTTTCGTCTCATTCTTTGTGATTCCACAATAACTTCTTCTACTACCATATAGTTAAGTTATTGTGAGTTGATTGATATTTCTAGGCTGTTCTTCGGGAATATAAGACCGAATTATCAATTAGTTCCTATTCACCTTGATTTATCAAACGACGGAACAAAAACTTCATAGGTATTTCTGTGGGAGACAGATTTATCTATCAGAATAGACTTATATGTGGGAGACAGATTTGTTTATAAGTCTTCGATTTTGGGTCGTAGCAACTCTTAATTGTGGGTGATATCAGCTAAGGGAATCAAGTGCGCAGAATCCAGCGTGGTTCTAGAGGCGTAAGGAATGCGAATGTACCTTAATCGGTGTGAGACTTGGTTGGGGCTCAACTACATTCCTGTCTGAAGTTAACTTGTAGTAGGCTAGTGTCTGTAGCGGCTTAATATAGTGTAGTGTTCAAATCTGGACTAGGTCCCGGGGTTTTTCTGCATTTACGGTTTCCTCATTAACAAAACTTCTGGTATATGTGTTATTTCTTTTCCGCATTATATTTTTATGTAATTAAAATATCACAAGTTGTGCGTAGTTTAATCAATTGGGAAATCCGGCCTTGTTGTTGGATAGAAATTGATTGATGCTGGACATTGGTTTTTGATACGAGTCAAGTTATTCTCATACCGATCAGTTCACGGATTCCATCCTGTTGATTTGCTGATTGATTTGAGAAAGAGATATAACTCTTGGATATCTTTCCTTAATTGAGTCTGACTGTCTAGTTAATTCTCTTGGAATTATATTGGAGTTAGTCCATACAGATTGCCGAACGAAATATTGGGTGTGGTTGTTAGACCCCCACTTTTTCAGTAAGGACCAAACTATAATGCCAAAGCATTCGGATGCAAGCCACCGTTGGCCAATGGTCTTTCGGTAGCTACTCGTAAGTGGGATACTAGCTGGCTTGACAACGCACACCGTTGGATACTTGCTACCGGGTGGGGAAGATCATGAGTCCCATTATACACTTACTATTCCAAACGGTCTTCCGGCTCAGCAACTATCTGGTGGGTCTCCATTTAAGTCATGGAAAACTCACATTACTCGACTAAGTCTACCACGATTCGATAAGTCTTACACGATTCGCTTAATAGTTATCCTACTCTCCAACTTATTATTCCCATTCAAGGAAAATTTTGTAGTCTCATTACAAAATTCTCATTGATGAGTCCAACGTGCACAATCCTTAGAGTTTTCTCGAAATTTGCTCTGATACCAACTGTGATGGACATGAAAATTACGCCTGCGACATCCATCTTTCAAGCTATATATAACTCCCCGATGCCTCTCTGATACTAGTTTCCGAGACTTAAAGCTTCTCATCTCGCTAGGAAATTCCACGTCAAATTTCCATTGCAAGCATGCTCCACAAGCATGATGCTTTAAACTTAGCTTTCACACCGTTCCAACTTGTCATTCTTCTTTGAAGGGTGTAAAGCCACAAATGGTAATTCCGATACATAATGCATGCATCCACGACTTAGAGTTGTCTAGGCATAAGACATGCCTTGGAATTGCACATAGGCCATTGCAAGTCTATTTCTTACTACCTTACTTCGCAATGGCATTGCTGAAAGCATGCACCGGTCTTACTCGTTCCAAGGATGCATCAGTCAAGATCATTTCGTACTTGCATTTTATCATCCTTATGATGCAAGTAAATTATGCAAGATTTACTAACTGGCATACCGATTTATCTTCCTTTTATGAACATTCCCAATCCACAGTTGGTGCATGCCTACGTCAAATGACTTGATAGGAAGTATGAGCATCCAAGGAAATGGACTGTAACTTAGCTCATCAAGTATGGAAATAATCATCTCTTGCATCGCATTATCTATCCAGATGATATGAGTTACCACGGCGTCGCAATTACCTCGCAATTAGGTGATATGAGCGACAAAGTGCTGGACCACCAATGCTGCAATTCATTGCGGGTGCCTAGGTACCCTCCTACATACCTTGAAGGGATAAAGCACCGATTGTAGTTCATACACCTCGGTACAAGCAACTAAATCCAAATCGTGTTGCAAGGACAAAGCCAAGCAAATGCCTAGTCGGTATAGGCCAAAGGGTCCTTTGCAAATGATGTGCAAGAATATGCATCATTGGCCTTTCCTCAGTGTTGCACCATGGTAGTGAAAACTTAGTTCGCGACACCGCAACGATGATGCCTAAACATCATGAAGCTCTATTGACTAAGCAACGCGCCATAATGATGCTTTCGCATTATATATATAGGAATTACCGGCCAAGTTTTGAAGCTTAAGGCACATTCCTCCTTAATGCACCTTCAACCAACTATCCCCCTATATATGTCTTATTGACATTTCTACAACTAAAAGTTGAGGAGCACTTTGACATACTGTTTCATTATTCATGGCCGTTTGCCATGCATCTCCGAATAACGCACCATGATGGTGGTATTTCCATCTGTGTCTACATAACCAACTTCATAGCGGGTGAAACAACTTAAGATAGTGGACTCTATCTTAGGATTCACGTGCGTTGACCAGATTGGTAGTAGGCGTACGAATACTGAAGGAACTAGGTAACTTGGAGTAAGTTTACTTGGTCTCAACTATACGAAGTTGGTAGTAGTCTTTGTATAACGACTTAATTCTAAGAGTATTTAAAACATGACCAGGTCCCTGGGGTTTTCTTCATTTGCGGTTTCATCGTTAACAAGATCTCGTGTCATGTTAGTTACTTTACTTTCGCATTATTTATATTTTCTTTAAAATTAAAGTAAATATACACGTACATTAATAAAACACTTGGTTTGATCCCATAGTTGGTACGGTCCGAACTTATACTATATCCAAGTGTATATCTTGTGGTTGTTGTCTTCTTGACAGTCTCTGTCTACATTAGATCATGCAAGGCGTGTGTCATATAGGTTGATATCGAAAAGATTATGGTGTACTTGGTGACCTCGTCATTTCAAAGACATATCCATCCGGAAAGATAATTAAATTCCTAGTATATGGATGGTCCACCAAAATCAAACTTTATGTCTGTCAATAATCATATGATCAATCATGAAATAAAGTCTTGGGATGTCAACACTCTTCAAGCTCATTTTGATAGCAATATTGTTCTAGCTATTTTGGATATTAGGATCCCATATACTGGTACACCATTAGATGAAACCCAACTGCTACTGGTGAGTTCTACGTATAAACATCTTATAGAGTTATTCCAAAAAAAAAAACTAGTATGTTCTAACTTTAGGTACTGATATGGACCAGAAAGGATTATGGAAGACCAATGTTCCTGTAAAAAATCCAATATTTTCCATGGATATTCCTCCACAAATGCGCCTATTAAGGATACAATTAATGTGTATATACCAACTAGTAACAAATCCTGCTATTTATGTAACTCTCACATTAAATCATGTCAGTATCTTTTCTTGATTGCAATATGCTTAACATTCTGATGAAAATTTATGCTAACCTTTTTCATATTCTGGTGGGGAAGAATATCTATGATTGGATTAAATTTTTTTAATCATGATTATAACCTTAGACCAAAGGAAACTAATCATTTACATACTTCTTGTTTTACTATATGACATGTACGGAAGGATAGACGCAAAATGATTTTTGATATGATGCGGTGAATCCAAGAACAAACTGATAAGAGTGTAGAAACTCATATGACATATTGACATAGATTATAAGTAAAAAAATCGTAGAGAGGAATTGATTCTGCAATTTCTGATAGTAGACGGGAAAAACTTGGATCGCATGATTTGAAACTAAAATCGATGCAACTTTTTGTAAACGAATCGAAAACGGGTGATAATGCGGGAAAAAACCATGTAATTAGATGTAAATCAACAAAATTTATAAATCCAAAATATGTTGAAGCTCTAGCATCATTGGAGGCGGTAAGATAGTGAAAAGACGAGGGTACCAAAATACACCACAATTTTTAATTTGTCCACCTATAAGTCCTTTTACCAAACCGATTGTCATGGAAAAAGTCGAGACAATACGACAAATCGGTATTCACACTTTGTGTGATCGTCTATGGATACGAGATCGAGACAATACAACAATCAAAGTGTGATTACTTGATAATAGGTTCGGACTTAACCAAACTCTATAGGATCACTATCAAGTAATACGGAGTTAACGTTTGTGTAATTTACTTTAAATTATAATAATAACAATTATAATTACGGAAAATAAAAGTAAAAGACACAACAAGATTTTGTTAACGAGGAAACCGCAAATGCAGAAAACCCCGGGACCTAGTCCAGAATTAAATACTCTCAGAATTAAGCCGCTATACAAAATCTAACAAACTTCGTATAGTTGAGACCAAGAAACTAAACCTATAGTTCACCTAGTTTCTTCAGTATCCCCGCGCTTTCCGCATTCAATAAGTGGACTCACTGGAACAATTCCTTTGGATTGTATTCCAAACAAGTAAAGGAACAACAAATGCGTTTTAGTAACAACTCTCTTGATTCTTTCGGTGAAGATATCTCAAGTCATATGTAAAGGCTCTTAGTTTAGCAATATTCTTAATTAACCAAAGTTATTACATGGGCCCACGGGATATTTCTATGTAAAGAAATATTCTTACATATCAGGGGTATAATTGTCAACCAAACTTTAATATAAGGTATCCAAAAATCAACGTGCATTGGAATTTTACAAATTTTATCTCATTGGAATGCTTTTAAAAAATATACGCAATGAGTACAAACAACAATACCAAATTTAGAGTTTTTACCAAAAATTCGGAGGTATTTATCATTTTAAGCACAATTTTAGAAAACTAAATGATCTATTATGCAAACCACCACAAAGAATACATAATACTTTATGTAGTCATATTTTGGTTTATGCATTAACTTATTTTTTGTTGCAACTAGTAAAGCGATGTACTCCCTCTGTTTCAAGAAAAGTGATACTTTCAGTTTAGACACAATTTTCGAAAATTGAATGCATTATGCAAACCACCACAAAGGATGCATAACACATTATGCAACCATATTTTGGTGTATGCATCGGCTAATTTACCGTTTCTGGAAAAGTGATACTTTCACCCCGTGTAAGGAAAAATGATACTTTTACGCCGTGTCAGGAAAAATGATACTTTTCCCGTGTCAGAAAAAATAATACTTTCCCGCCGTGTCTGTCGGGAAAAATAATACTTTCTGTCGTGTCACGAAAAATGATATTTTCGTGCCGATTTCTTGATCTCCTATTTGTCCACCGTAGCGAGGCGGTCATCTAGTAATTATAATTAGTTAAGCTAATAATGAATTTAAGCTAATTAATTTTCTGAGCTAAATTATAAATTATTATTAGTGTTTATCTTGGAAGAGTTTTGGGAAAATTTGGCTTTTGTTTTTTGTTTTTTGTTTGGAGATGGTTGAATTTGAAATGAGTGATTCGAGTTACAGGAGCCCCTAATCCGAACACTCAACTCCTAGAGTAAAACATGTACTCATTAATCTTCAAAGTGATTCGGTAATGGTGATTTTTTGCATGGTGAATGTATTTTTCCCCAAACTCAATCTCAAAATGATGGTTTTTATAAGCCAAACTATAGGATGATGTTTTGGATACTCGGGTATATGTCAGATTAAGTATTTGTTGCATGAATTGGCTAAAATTTTATGAAAATGAAAAAGGTCAAAACACGTTCGGCTTTGAAGAACAGTGCAAATGTAGTTCGGCTATTGTTTATAAAGAACAGTAGCCAGGCCAATTTGGTGCATGAGTTTGCCATTCTTCTTAACTAAAAACTGAAATAGAATATTTTATTGTCACGCTTGTAGTCTTATTAACACTTCTATGAAGAAAAGTGTATTTCTTGAATTCAAAAGAATATAATATAAAAATACAGTCTCTAATTATACTTAAGGAGATCCATTTCACAACTCATTTTTCCCTATTGATTGTGTTAATAAATTTCTGGCAGTCACCCTCCAGATGTTGTTTATTGATGCCTTCCTTCTTAGCCTATTTGTTAGAGCATAGCTCGGTTGAACCCACCAAGCGTTGGTATGTCAAGTTTGGTTGTCATATTTTAGTGAATCAAAACTCATTTAAAGAGTCGCTTGATTATGTACTAGAGACAACTTCGTATAGGTTAGACTATAAAGTCTAGAATTACGAGACATACAAGTATTGCTCGAAGACTTGAAGAATGTGAAGAAGTAACAAGCTACAACGACGACATCATCCTTCCTCTTGAGGTTAGTAATATTTTGACTTGAACTGTTTCATTCCTAACGTATCTTTCAAGTCGTGCTATATTGAAAACACAAATGCGAAGCTGTGAATGATTATACTCTAGTAGTGAGACATGATCACATGATCATAGTGTTAAGGAATTAGAATACGAAGTATAACGTTTATCTTTTGAACTTCGTATATATGACATCGACATAATCGTATGAATTCTATTGTGATCATGTGTATGGGTAAAGGTGAAGATTTCAACCTATGAAACAATATTTACATTTGTTTAAAGGAAGTACATTCATGAACTTGTTTTATGAATCGAAAGGGAAATCGCTAGGATTATTGGTATTGTTATTCATTGCATATCCTTGGATTACCAATATGTGTGAGTTAATAGAACCGATCATAATTTGTTATGTATCTTGGTAAAACTAGTCACAGTGCCTGACTTATGATTTGGTATGACTTTTATTAGTGTAACCGATCCTAAGTAATCACCTAAGATGGTATGATTGATATTTGTAATTGGTGTGACCGATCCTAGTAATTGGTGTGACCGATCACAAAAGAGTTGTGTAATCGATCCTTGTAATTGGCGTAACCGGTCCTAGTAATTGGTGTAACCGATCTTAGTGACTCGTGTAACCGATCACAAGTAATACCATGAGTATATGGTAACCGGTCCTGGTAATTGACGTAACCGATCCTGGTAACTGATGTAACCGGTCTCAGTAACCATATTAAGGTAGAAACGATCCTTGTGTTTGGTAGAACCGTAAAGCCATGATTAGTGATTTGATATTTGATTTATCACATAGTTGTCTTGGAATACAGATGAACCAATTCTAAACTTGTTTGGAAGTGTGGTATAATCGATTCCAAGATTGTAAATATGAAAGAGGATTTACAAAGAAAAGATGTCGACATACTTTGAACATGATCAGAACTCTTATCTTTTATTGTTCAAAGATATTCCTTAATAACTCAAGGATTTCTAGGACCGAAATAAACTTAGAATCTTTTAATTAAGGTTGTTAGTTTTATATACTTTAATTGAGAATTAAATGCATATCTCTAGAGAATAAAAATTAGTAATGTGCATTTGTCGATTGTGTTGCACATGGCTATGGTTTGGGTGTCTTAGCTTTTACTACTCTAGGAGAGCTTAGTGATGATTTTATTTCTTTCTTCAAGCGTCTAAAGAATTGTTTGGTTAGCAAATGACGCCGGTAGTGGTTTAGGTAGCTTTATTTTTCATAGGTTTGGTGTAGTTATTCAGAAAGGAGTTGGAGCTCAGCTTGTTGCTCGGCTACCAACCAAAGGGGTTGTAATTTAAAAATTTATTAATCCAATACTTATATATAGAAACGTGTTATAATCTAATAATTAATTACTCTTAGATTTTCCAAACCGTATAAATACCAATTTAGAGATTTTGCCCTAAAAATAATCATGTTCTATCCAAAATTAATTATTTTCTAACCAAAATTAATTATTTTTCAATGAGATGTTTAATACTAAAAATTAATACTAAAAATTAATAGATTTTCTTTCCTTATAAAAGATTCAAAAAAATATAAATCTTAGTATTTTTTTATTCCACAAAAATGTTGAATTGATTTTTATTTTTTTTAGTCATAAATGTACGAAATTAATATAGTATTTTTTTATTTTCTGGATTTTATATAATAAATACATGAAATTATAAAAGATTCAAAAAATATAAATTATATTATTTTATTCCATAAATATGTTGAATTGATTTTTTTTTAATATTAATCATAAATGTCCGAAATTAATATAGTAGTTTTCTTTATTTTCTGGATTCTCACAATAAATGCACGAAATTAATATAGCAATTTTTCTAAATAATGAGGGCCGTCCGTCGCGTGTGTTTCAAAAATCCACCCAATCTACACCGCACATTGTCAGATCAACGCACCATATCTAACGAAATTTCATCCGACGAATACGAATGGTTTCTCAATTAGCCAATGAGAGCGCGAGGTTACGCTCACCAACCAATAGGAGGGAGGGTAAGCTCCCTGGGCTTACTTTTATTCGGAGTGAGGGATGGTATTGAGTTTTTAGGTTGTTGATGAAAGATCCGATTTCTTATTCACAAGCTATCTAGTGTAGTAATTGGTAAATGGATTAATGCTATGAAAGTAGAGAAAAATTGATGGATGATAAGGAGTGCGGGAAAACGTTGAATTTTGAAGGACACAAAGCAATCGGGTGTAAATAGGTCTTTAAGATCAAATATGTTAATATTGAATGTTATAAAGCTAGACTTGTAGCCAAAGGTTTCACTTTCGTAAAGATGGCATTGATTACAAAGAGACTTTTCTCCCGTGTCAAAGAAAGACTCTCTTAGAATTATTTTAGCATTAGTAGCTCAATATGACCTTGAGTTACATCAAATGGATGTGAAAACAACCTTTCTTAATGGTGAGCTTGAAGAAGAAATTTACATGTATCAACTCAAGGTTTTGTCCTAGAAGGACGGGAACACATGGTCTCGCAAACTTAAGAGATCAATTTATGGACTTAAGCAAGCCTCAAAGGAGTGGTATCTAAAATTCAACGAAACCATTCAAAAATTTGGTTTTGAAGAAAATGTTGTAGATCCATGCATATACCTCAAGATCAGTGGGAGGAAGTTCATATTTTGGTATTGTATGTATATGACATACTACTTGCGAGTAGTGATCTTGGCCTTATGCATGAAACTAAGGAATATCTCTCGAAGAATTTTGAAATGAAAGATATGGGTGAGGCTTTATGTGATTGAGATAGAAATATCCCGTGATAGATCAATTGGAACATTATCAATCTCACATAAAGCATATATCAAAGAATTCTAGAGAGGTTTGAGATGAGTGCATGTAAGCCAAGTATAGTTAGGTTTTAAGGGAGACAAGTTTGGACTCAATCTTGTCCTAAGAATGAATCGAACGTAAGCAAATGGATAAAATCCCTTATGCTTATGTTGTGGGAAGTTTAATGTATGCTCAAGTTTGCACATGACCAAATATCAGCTATATAGTTGGTATGATGGGAAGATACCTTGTGAATCCTGGAATGGAACACTGGAAAGCTGCAAAGAAAGTTTTAAGGTACCTGCAAGGAACGAAGGATCATCGTCTCACATTTACGAAGTCAGATCAATTTGAGTTGGTTGGCTATACAAATTCCGATTTCATGGGATGTAATGATACTCGAAAGAGCACTTTTGGATATCTTTTTCTATTAGCTGGATGAGCAATATCATGGAAAAGTGCAAAAGAGTCTATTCTCACTGGCTCAACAATGGAAGATGAATTTGTAGCATGTTATGAGGCTACAAATCACTGTTCATGGATGAGGAATTTCATCTCATATTTGGAGACCTAAATTTTGCCTCCGCACCAATGAAACTTTATTGTGATAATGCCGCAGCAGTATTCTTTTCAAAGCATGCTAGATATACTAAGGGTTCAAGACACATGGATCTAAAGTACCTATGCGTGAAGCAAGCTGTTCATATAAAAAAGTTGTTCATTGAACACATAGGCACAAAACTTATGATTGCAGATGCATTTACGAAGGCGTTACCTCCCAAAACCTTTTTGGAACATGTTGGAAACATTGGTCTTGAGGGAGTAACAAACAATTAGTTTCACTTAGACTTTTGCTTATGTTTGAACACTTATTGAGATCTTATTATTGTTATTATTCGAACTTATTTCGTATCCACTTTAGTATACTTTTATGTTATTGGATGAATGTTACGAAGAAATTGTTTTCTTTGAAGACATTAGTGGACCATTATGATATCCCTATTTAAGGCCCGATTAAGTAAGTTGCTTGTGTTGTAGTACATGGAAGGGAACATGTTGATAACACAATAACGTGCCACCGCCATGACTCGCATAAGTGATTTGCTTGGTTAAGGTATTACGTTTAACCGTTAATTTTGTTTAGCAATTATGCGCGCTTATGTTTTTCTATAATTAACCGTTAAATAAATTATCACATGGACCAGTGGGAGAATGTAAGAATATTTCTTTACATAGAAATATCCTCTGGGCCCATATAATAACTTTGGTTAATTAAGAATATTGCTAAATATTTCGGTTACCATTCTGGAGGATTAATTCCTATTAACTCTTCCTTGATGGACGGTCGAGATTGATTGCTAACTCTAAACCCTAGGAACCTTGGTCCTCCTTCTACCTATAAAAGGAACTCAATAGCCATTAGAGCATCTCCAATGGTGTATGGATATTTATCCCATGTGGAGACTTAAAAAAGAGGTATTTTACAACATAGAATCAAATAATTTTTTTGGTTTTAATAAGCATCTCCAGTGGTAGTTGTATCCATACCTATTTTGAAACACTTATTTGTAGAAAGTTAATCCACAAAATCTAACAAAATAAATAAAATAAAAACAAATAGTGATGACGTGGGTATGGATGAGAGTCTCTAAAAACCCACACTCTCTTCCAAACTCAAACTTCCACGTCAGATTAAATTTTTAATATCCAACCACCACTGGAGAGGTTTTTTTGTTTAGAGTTTCTAAAATCCTAGGTGGCTTCAATATTTTTAGAGACCCATATTCCATTGGAGATGCTCTTAGTATTGGTTCGAGAATTTTTTTATTCATTACACAAAAGGTCAAGAAGGAGAAACCAAGATATTCCACCGTATTTTGTTCTACGGGTGTGCTTGCAGCCTTGAAGGATTTCTTGGATTCAATCAATGGCTTCATCAGGTATTCTACTTTAACACAACTATGCGTATTGTGATTATCATGTTGTTCAAAGTTCCTACCATTATATATATAAAATAAATCTTATATGATACATAAGGAGTTATAGTAATTGGAATAAAAGGGAATGCCAATTTGGAAATTTCCAGGGTATGACACTAAATGCAATCTTTTTGTGTCAAATTGGAAAATGACCTTGCTTGGTCGGCCTAATGAAAGAGCACTTCGGTCATTAATCAAAATACCTAGAGGGGTGCTGCAAACTATTTGAAAATGACCTACTAGAGTTTTGAGAATAATCCCCACAAAAATGGAGTGATACCCAAAAACCCTTCTTTTTTATGAGATCCCCAAACTCGGGGAGACGATTCACTCCGCTGAACTCAAGAATGCGAGTCGGACTAGTAAGGCTCTTGGTTAACTGGGCTAGCCCCTGTTGGTTAAGACCATGTTTCTAATGTCCCCTGGTTTCTCATTGCTCACTCCCCCCTCCCCTCTTCTGTTTCCCTCCCTGATAAAAATGGCGAAGGAGATAGAAATGACGATAGAACAAGAGAACGAATGCAAATCGAGTAATAATCTACAGAGGAACAAGAACAAAATTAGGGTAAGGTTAGCTTCATCATTTTCTTTGATAAAGTTAATTAAATTGTTAGGGTTCTTAGAATTTGTTTTTCTTCTTCATTTTTTTCTTTTTTGGTAGGGTTTTGAAATCATCAAATTTTTCCCATTTTCTTTGCTTACCAAACCTAATGTCATTCACTGCTTTAGTACAAAGCCCAACAACATTATACATTGCATTTCTTCTGATTAAAGAAGAAGACAACTGATAGTCTGATACTACTAGCCAATGTTTGGAATGCCTAATGACGTGAACCTTGGGAACTTTAAACTCATAAAAACAAGAGTTACAGGAACCGACATTACAAGCTATAGACAAAGTTAGCTATCTAAAGCACAAACAAAAACCATGCATAAGAAAGAGAGAAGTTTTGAGTTCTCCAACCTCGATTTTTGAGATGTAAAATGGCCTTTCAATCAGTTTACGGCCTAAAGCACTACTATATAATGAATATCTGAACATTTCTCTTCATGTTTCTGAAAACTTGATAAGTATAGGGCTGTTGGTAATTTTATCAGTTTTTCTCTGCAAGTGTTGTATGAAATTTAGCCGTAGATTATATAATATGGACCTTTCGACCACAGAACAATTGCTTAAGAAGATTCAAGAACTTGAAGCTAGAGATGCTCAGCTGAAAGAAGAAATGTCGAAACTAGTCCTTTCTACAACCAGTTCTTCTTGTCTAGGAATTGATTCTGGACATAAGTTGGATTACAGTGGCCGGGTGTCTCACTTAAATTCGACTGAGCAATCAAGATTGGCCAATCCTAGGGGAAAGGGTTGTGGCAGGGGTCAATTTGAAACCATGAAAATGCTTAACTCTGGTTTGGCTTCATCCAAACATAGAAAGAGTAGTACCCATGACCCCCTAAACCCTCAAATAGTAAGTTTAAGTTTCACAGATAAACAATATCTGAATATTTTGCAGTCAATAGGTCAGGCAGTTCATATTTTTGATCAAAACGGTCTGGTAATATACTGGTAAGTCATTTTTTTTCCTTTTTCTTTTTATAAGCATCAAATTATTAAGTTCATTATTATTTTTTTGGTATATGGCGCCTTGAACAAAACCTCTAGTAGTATGTTACACTACTATCCTCTTAGATATGCTTATAGATTATGTATGTCTTAATCCCCGTGGGTTAATATATTTGGCTTTATTACAGGAACCGAGCAGCCGAATACCTTTATGGTTATTCTGCCTCAGAAGCGCTAGGTCGTAATATTCTCGGATTTATTGTTGAGGAGCGTGATTTCAATGAAGCAAATGAAATAGTTCGCAGAAATTCCTCAGGAGAAATCTGGACAGGGCAGTTCCCGCTCAGGAATAAGCACGGAAGACGATTTCAAATCACAGCCACAAACACCCCATTGTATGATGACAGTGGTACCTTTGTTGGAATTATTTGTTTATCATGTGATTCGGATCTTTTAGAGAAGTTATCACACCAGTTTCATTCGGAGCAAATCCTTCAAAGACGATGCCTGTCCCAAACCTGGTTTTGCCTCTCAGCAACATTCTCTACAACTCAAAGTTTCTAAAACTTCAACATCGGTAAGTTTGAGTTTTTTATAATCTTAAATCAACTCTTACTTTTGCCTGCCCCCTCCCTCTCTATCTTTACATTTATATATACAACAAACAGATTATTGAACCAGCTGTCTCACTTCAATTCGATTGACCAAATTATTGAACCAGGCATCACGAATGACTAAAAAACTCTGGCCGAAAATGAGAATGCGTGAAAGCACCATGAAATGTGAGACTCAGGGTGGCAGCTGGTATTTCTGTTGTCAAGGTTTTCCAGAAACTATTAGCTCTGACCATAGGCTGGTCGCATCAAAGGAAATATCTCTTGGAAACCCATTTGGAGATTCTGCTGATGATGAGGGTTCACATAAGACCAGGATCTACAAGATGATAACATCTAGGGTGATGGGGATATCATGGCAGCCACTGGAAGTCATTGAGCAACGTAAGAATTGTGACCAACAATACCAGGTATCAGAAGGTAACATGTTTGCTGCAAATGAAGCCTCTGGTGGAAATGAAACATGCATGTGCGGTGATGGTACTAATAGTAGTAGCAACCCTCATCGTGAATTATACATGCATGCAGATGCTTTCTGTTATGATATCTCTTGGAACACCTTGACATTCGGTGCACAATTAGGGAAAGGTACTCAGTATTATCACTATTTCTGATACCATTTCCTTTTTTGATACTTTCTCAACTATGAAATTCTTTTGTTGTTTTTCTTTTCTGATTTATGGGTCTCAGGTTCATGTGCAACTGTGTACCATGGTCAGTGGTATGGCTCGGTATGTTATCTTTTTGACTTCGAAGTATCACGTCTGCTAATATGCATACATGTACATTTATATGTCAGACAACATTGTCAGTTGTGGTATGATTTGGCATGTTTCTTTTTCCCATTCGATTTCTTCTAATCGTAGCTTTCGTGGTGGGCATAAAGTAAATAGATAAAGACAAAGAAGAAAATATGACCTAGCAAAGCCTGGCCAAATTTGCTTGCCGGTCTTAATCATGACCTGATTCAATCTACTGTAGCTTGGCCTGTGGTCAAACTACCAAGGGATTTGCCTTTTTGACCAATGAAGTTGACCTATCAATCCTTCCAAAGGTTTGAAGGGTAAAAAAGATTGTCTCAGGTTATTAACACTCGTTTTCACTTGTGGCAGGATGTTGCGATAAAGGTAATTTTCAAATTGGATTACACAGATGATTTGCTGCGCTCCTTTAGACAGGAGGTTGTTTTGTGACTCGACCTAGTTTTGCTATCTGAAATTGAAATTGTTTGATGACATTCCCAAAATAGTAGCACATTTAGCTTTGTGATACTAAGGAATTTAATGTTATATCCCCATAATAATCAGTAGCCTAACTGTATGTACTTTTTTGAAGGTATTACTTATGAAGAGGCTCCGGCATCCAAATGTGCTACTCTTTATGGGTGTAGCGACGTCACCTCACCATCTGTGCATTGTCACTGAGTTCCTTCCACGGTTTCCTCCTTTACCTGTTTTAAATTAATGATGTCTGTCTTTGAATTTTATTTACTTACTGGCCTATATGCTATATTGCAGTGGAAGTTTGTTTCAGTTGTTTCGACGTCGCACTCCTACCTTAGATTGGAAGCGGCGTGTTCAGATGGCTTTGGACATTGTGAGTACAGTTCCTGGCAATAATTTATACTGAGTACTATATTGTCAAATTGAAGATTGATTTTTTATGATTTTCTGGTCCGGCCTATTGTAGGCACAAGGTATGAATTACCTTCATCTAAACGAACCACCTATCATTCACCGTGATTTGAAGTCGTCCAATCTTTTGGTTGATAGGCACTGGACTGTGAAGGTACTTAGTCTTGTACCAATTTTCTAAAGTGTGTCGTATAAACAAATACACATCATTCATCCATCTTTTTGATATTGCTTTAATGTTAGGTTGGTGATTTTGGTCTCTCACGACTCAAACATGCAACATTTCTCACAACGAGGAATGGGAAAGGAACGGTAATACATTTTATAAAGTTGCCTTAGTTCTTAAGAATGAAACTTTACTCTTCATTTTTCTTTTCTTTCTGCAGCCACAGTGGATGGCTCCAGAGGTTATTCGTAATGAGCCCGCAGATGAGAAGTAGGTTTAAGTTAATTCAGTATTTTCGTTTAAAGGATTATAATTTGATTTTGCTTCAGTTTTTTGGGCTCCGTATTTTTCTTTTAATTAAGGCATGGAAATGGGACTTCTTTAGGTCTGATGTATATAGCTTTGGAGTCATACTATGGGAGCTTGCCACATTACAAATCCCTTGGGATGGCCTAACCTCGATGCAGGTAGGTTCTCTTATGACAAATAATGACATGTTTATGTAACTCTAGCGTTCAATCTTATTTACGGTTTTGGACGTAAAATATGCAGGTAATTGCAGCGGTAGGATTCATGGACAAACGAAATGAGATTCCAAAAGAAACTGACCCTCAATGGGCATCTTTAATCAGAAGTTGCTGGCACAGGTGCTTATCTTGCGATATGCTTTGTTTAACTTATTTAAATTTCTGTCTCTACTGCACAGTTTTATTTCAGTAACCTGGCATGTGACTGTTCTGTAATCTGTTTTATCTCATTTTCTTACATTTTACGATAACTTAGTGACCTGAAATGCCGGCCAGCATTCAAGGAACTGCTTGAAAAGTTGAAAGTTCTGAAGAGACATTATTTTGTTCCAAAGCCCGAGAGAATTTCCTGTTGAGACATCATCACCGGCTTTCTCAATCTAGAAATAACTAAATATAGATAAAGAAGCCTTGTCCGTAGAATATTTTTTGTTAACTGAAATAACTATATAATTGATAATCTATTCTAATCATCAACTAGTATAATTAGGGCGTCCTTGTTTCTTTGTAACCTCTAGGTAAGTAGGTGATACCAAGTTGAGTGTGAAGTTAATAGTACTAGAGTTATTATTACTAGTAAATCAGTTTCTTTTTCTTTTTTCTTTTTGTAATTGGGGAAAAAACAAATCAAAATCTATTTCTCAATCTCGCAATCTACTACCTGTACAAGTAATTTCATTTTTAAGTATCTAAAAATAGTCTTGACAGTGGAGTAAGAAATGATGGATAATCAATGATAATGAAAACTACAATGGAAATAGAAAACAGTAAACAGAAAGGACTTAGAGTTAAAATTAAAGAAGATAACATAGCCAACTGGGCTTGCCTGGGTCTGGTTTTCACTAAGGTCAGGGTTTGAGTCCCTGTCCTTTAATAGTTGTCTTCGCTGCATCGGAGTTGTGAGTTGCTGAACAAATTTATGGTTACTCTGCATCAGAGGCTCTTGGTCGGAATATAATAGGCTTTTTAGTAGAGGAGCATGACATTAGCACAGAGAATGAATTAATTCGCAGGATTACCTCAGGGGGAAAACTGGACAGGGCTGTTTCCAGGCAGGAATAAACTTTTACAAATATTTGCCACCACTTTCCCCTTCTATGATGATAATGGTTCTTTGGTTGGAGTGATTCAAAGTTTTTTCAAGAAAACGTAACACCAGCATCTTTTTCTACAAATCCTCCGAAAAGACGATTTCTGTCCCAGCTTTAGTTGGTCGCATGGAAGTGGTCTAACAGCAACTAATCCTAGTTTTGATTCTCAACACAAATGTCTTGAAGTTATCGTACCTTCAACAATGTCGAAACTGGTAAGTTTTTTTGATTTCAAATCTTAACCCTCCCTCCTTCCCCTAATAATAAAAACTTTTATCAGGCATTAAGACTGAGAAAAAAGTTCTGTCCGACTACAAAAGTTCAAGATAGCACCATGAGATGTGAAAACCAGGTTGGAGATTACTCCTGTTTTGGTCATACAGAAACCAAACTTTTTGACTATAGGATGGATGCTTCCCAAGAACATATTTCCTTAAACAACCCATCTACAAATTCTGCTGATGGCAAGGGTGCAAGTAAGACTCGGACCTACGAGATTATAAATTCAAGAGTGAGGGGGATATCATGGCCATGGAAAGGCCAACAAAGCCGGCAGGTTCCAGATAACCTGCTTGATAGAAACAAAGTGTTTGGTTCCTTGTTCCATTGTTTTAACTGTAAGTATAAAAGAACTAGTGGTATGAAAAGCAGAAGCGGTTGTATTATCAGCAGTAGTAGCACTCCCTATTGTCAACTGTATATAGAAGCAGACTCTTTGAGTTATGGTATCTCCTTGGATGACTTGACACTCGGTGAACAAATAGGGAGAGGTACTAAACAATCTCGTTATTGGTAGAAAGTTTTCTTCTGTTGTGATTGTTACTATGAAATTCAGTTCCTGATCTTTAACTTTTGGTTGATGGGTCTCAGGTTCATGTGCAACTGTATATCATGCTCTGTGGCGTGGATTGGTAAATTTGATTTTGTTTCTGAAAACTCTAAATTTGTTGATCAAAGGGTCACGTGTTGCTAATGCACGTAAATGTGGCATTTAGACAACATTGACTATCGAGATAATGATTAAGTTTCTTAGCTTTTTATACATGAGTATTATACAATATTAGACTGGTAAACAGAAGGAAGAGTATTTTGGACCCAGGACCTATAAAACTGTCAAATTTGGGCCAAACCTGAATCCTAACACGATTTCCCTGTATAAGCAGGTTAATCAAGCTAGGGCAGGGCTGTCGCTATTTCTGAGTCTCTGACCCTGACATCATGTAGATTGAATGTATTTCATCAAGCTACTAAAAGAAACTCATTTCCACTAATTTCAGGATGTCGCTGTAAAAGTATTTCATTACTTTGAGTACTCAGATGCTTTGCTATGTTCCTTCAGACAAGAGGTTGTATTAAAACTCAAGCTAAGTTTTGCTATTTAAATATGAAGTGCTTAAAGAAACTGAAGAAGATATTACTACATTCTCTCTTTTTCCTTATGTTTGCTCTGTAAATTATCTTGAATCTTTTCAGATTCCTGTCATATTATCTGAAGGATCGATTTTGTGCATTTTGTTCCTCATACGTATAATAAGTAGTGGCCTAAAAGTATACTGTATCAGGTCTCACTCATGAAAAGGCTCAAGCACCCAAATGTGCTACTCTTTATCGGAGCAGGAATTTCACCTCCACACCTGTGTATTGTGACCGAGTTCCTTCCACGGTTCATTCCCTACTTGTGCTGTTTTCTGTCGTCTATGGTCAATTCGTGTTTCGTACAACTCTACTTGTCGAACAATCATCCTATGCAGTGGAAGTTTGTTTCAATTGCTTCAACATTGCATTCCTACATCAGATTGGAGACGGCGTGTTCTCATGGCCTTGGACATTGTAAGTGTTGTTTGTGGCAGCAATTTCTGCAGAGGAAAGTTAATTAGAAACGTCCAATTGATTCATTATGCGTTTTCTTTTTCTGGGCGCCTCTTGTGTAGGCACGAGGTATGAATTATCTTCATAGTTATGATCCACCAATTGTTCACCGTGATCTGAAGTCATTAAATATTTTGGTTGCTAAGGACTTGACTGTGAAGGTAGGTAATTCATCATTTTCTAGATAATAAAAAAATAGATAATATTCTGTTCATTATCAGGTCAGTGATTTTGGTCTCTCACGACTCAAGCATGCAACATGTCTTACAACAAGAAAGGGGAAAGGAACGGTAATACATTTCATAGCATTGGTGCGGTAGTTATTTATTTGGAAATAAAAGTGTACCTTTTATATTGTTAATTTGTTATCATCTGCAGACACAATGGATGCTCCACAGGCTATCCATAACGAGGCAGTGGATGGGAAGTAAGTTTAAATTCTTTCATTGATCAAAACAAAGTTAAATTCTTTTGATTGCTGATACAAGTGTATTACTCCTATCTAGTGGCTTTTGTGATCCTCAAGTTATCTTAAGGACAGACTCAATTCCCTGTTAGAACCGATTTAAAATTCAGTATTCGTAGTTGGAATCTGATATTCAAGTTAGTATCGTAGACGATTCTAATTCCAAACAGGAGTAGAATATCCTTGGCCCAACTTAGTTCATCCAAGGTCAAAAAAACTGAGATCTGAACATAGTGAAACAGAGGCTGTTTCTGTTTGTAGGGTGTTGTGAGGGAAAGATTTTAAGAGTTGTAACCTTTTGCACAACATTCAATAAAGAAGATAGTTTTTTTCGAACTTTTGTTGTTACTCTTCTTTAGTAGCACTACCTTTTATTTCGTGTTCAATGGTGTACCTTTAGCCTAGCTTATTTGTATTCATTGTTTTCCTGTAATAACAGTTGATTCTTCCATTTCTTCTGCTCAAAAAAAAATCTTACATTCTCTTGATTTATACTGACTAGTTATTTCCAACAACAGAAAAACACTAAAATGTTGGATTTTTATAAGGTCTGATGTATTTACGGTGTCATGTGCATGGATTTTTATAAGGTCTGATGTATTTTTATAAAATCTTACATTCTCTTGATTTATACTGACTAGTTATTCTCTTGAACTCAACGCAGGTATGTACTTCACAACATACGATGTCATGTGCATGGAACCCTTGTCACTATCTTCAATATTATTTACGGTTCTTGGGGCGAATTGTGTAGGTGATTGCTGCTGTAGGTTTCATAGACCAAAGGAGTGAGATTCCAAAAGACACTGACCCACAATGGGCATCTTTAGTCGAGAGTTGCTGGCATAGGTGCGTGACATTTTTGCAAAGTAACTGATTTGATTTTCTTTCTGCATGCAGTTCTGCTTTTATAATAAATATTGACACAACGGTATCGCTCTATACTTTATGAGTTTTACCGCTTTTCTTATAAATCACTATCATTTGACACCTTAGTGACCCAAAATGCCGGCCAACATTCAAGGAACTGCTTGGAAGGTTGAAAAATCTGCAGATGTATTATTCCACTCCAAAGCCCAAGAGAACTCCCTGTTGATTATCACTTTCGAATTTCCTGATGATGTAGAATTTTCCTTTGTAATGAACATATTTTAGATATGTAATTGTCGACTTATCAGCCAGTATAAGTAGGAGTGTACTACTTTCATCTGTAACCTCAAGAAAGTATATTCTTTTGTGCTACAAGAGATAAGTAGGTAGCGTGGAGTTGAGTCGCGAGTTAGCAATATACTAGGAGATTTGTAAAAATATATCAAGAACTGTGATGTAATTGTGACTTGCTAGTGTAATAAAATAAACTCTGTTTGTCTCAATTTTCCAACTCTCCATGCAGTTATATTAATTTTGATGGAGCAAGATTTGATGGATGAGAGAAGTGATAAACAAAAGGTCACTGTTCAGGTTTCATCCAAAAGGCCATGGACAACATCAGACAGCATCAGAGAGACATTCTAACCTTTGCCAATTTGGGACTATCACAACACATCTGGGCTTGTGGAGTGTCATAGCAACTCTTTTTCATACAAAACCGCACAAAGGAACACATAGAAACCCAGATTTCATGATCCTATCTTCTTTTCAAATGATAAATTATTCATGGTTGTATCCACCCAAAACAAATTCTAACGGGGCAAGTTAATCTAGGGCAACCAAGCAAGCAAGATGAATTCACGAGTTTGAAAATAACACAAAGACCCTTTCTACGAATTGTTCCTCTCCGCTTTACGTTTGCGGCGAGCAGCAGCCAGCCGTCGTTTAGCTTCGCGTTTGTCCTTGAGATATTTTTGCCTAACACCATCCATCTTGCGAAACTGTCTATAAGCTGCAAGCACACGTTGCTTCATTTCGGCCTCTGTTTGCGGCTTAGGTAGGGGGCTGGAGTGAAAGCTCCCAGCAACATCTGTTACCAGTAGCGTATTGAGAGGAGGCGGTCTCATAATCTGTATATTCATCTTCCATGGTAACGGCTTCAGGAGATTCATCTTCTTGATCGTGCTGCGATGCTTTAGATGCCTCCTCCTGCTCGTTTCCCTCTGCCTTGGGACTCAAATTAACAGCACCTACGCCTACAATTATCTGTTCCTCCTGAACCTCAGAAATTCTTCCAGTTTTATTTTCTTCTTCCATATCCCGTGCCTGTGATTTTCTTGAGTTTGCTGTAATCAGAGTTGAAGCGTGCGAACAACCTAAAATTATGAAACCCTAGAAGCAAAAGCTTTAAAAAAAAAAAAAAAAAAAAAGTTTTAGGAAGGAAAATAGAAACGAAAAGAGGAAAAGATTAACAGAAAAACCAAGAGATTTGCCTATACTAGTAATATCACTTCAAATTCAGTACATGCTCAGAAGAAATCTATCTATTCGACCAGAGATTAAATATTACCAGAGGTGTTGATCAAAAAAAATATTACCAGAGGTTGAACTTCTTTTATGAAAAAAATGAAGGTATACAAAAGGTATCTGCAAGAACTCAGAGCTTATGCTGAAAGAAGTCAAAATTCTGCTTTATAATTGGTCTGTGGGTACAGATGTTCTGGAAAAGATATTTGTCTTGGGTTCACAATAGTCCTTTGTACTGTATTTGTTTATTTTTCATGTTTGAGATTCAGTCTTCTTGACTGAGCTGTAGCTACTCTGTAGCATACTGTTTCTTGCCAGTTTTACCACTCCTTTCCGAATTTTTTTTTTCAAAAAAAGTAACAATGAAGGTAAAGATAATAAGATTAGATGAATAAAACAAATGGAAGAAGCTGCAATTTTGTTTCACCGCCACAAAACTGAAAATACACACATTCAACATACTCCACAGAAATACTTCAGGGTAAACAAACCTCACATTATGAAGTATTTTCTAAGCAAGGCACCTACTTGCTCACAAGCCAACACTACAGAAATAATAATTTACATTAGATTAATCGCTAGTATGCAATGTTCTGTCGGAGTAGTGCTTCAGTCTATGTTCTATAAATAAACTAGGTTTCCTTTCATTTTCAAAAAGCTAACTGAAGGATTAGCATTTGCTGCTGAACTTCCCAAAGGAGGTCGAAAAATAGTGACAAGCCTTCATCTACGATTGAATAAGTTTCAACCAATTCTTTCACATACAAATTCATGCCTAAACTTCCCTGCACACTGCAACCATATGAACCCCCAGTCCCCACTCCTGCATAATGTTTGGAGAACATAACTTTGCAGATGACAAAGAAAGAAAAGTGAAGAGAAAAAGAATCAGATTAATCACCAGAAGCAAGAGTCGGAGAGAATTCAAGACAAGCAAACAACCTTTCTATTCACTTGTTCCTTGACTTGTTTTCGAAAGGCCAAGCCAACCAAGTTGTAGCCTACTAAAAGTATGAGCACATTTCACAAAATGCAAACAACAGCTAGTGCTAAAGAAAAGGATGGAAACCTAAAAACTCAATAGTAAATAAACCTCTCCTACAGAATTAATCATGATTTTAATTTTGTCTATCAACAGGGCAAGTTAATCTAAAGCAAGCAAGAAAGATGAATTCACGAGTTTGAAAATAAAACAAAGACCTTTCTAAGAATTGTTCTCCTCTTTAACTAAACCCCCAGCCAGCAGTCGTTTAGCTTCGCCTTTGTCCTTGAGATATTTTTGCCTTGCACTATCCTTCTAGCAAATCTGCCTGTGAGTTGCAAACCCAGCTCACTGAAATTGAAAGCCAGTGCGATTCTTTAGCATCAATTCAAGATCATTCTTCAAACAGTCTTTGGATTTGTATATTCGGAGTGTCAGTTCGAGAAAACATGTCCTCGCCTCTGGGTAACGACCGGGAGCATCCTTTACAACTATCTTCATCTTTTTTTCAAGCCTACCAAAACCCCCCATGGGTAAGTTCTTCATTGATGTCCAGAAAGAAAGAAGCTCTCTTCGCTGGTCTTCAGAGAATTCCATTAAAACCTAGGACAACAAGATAAACGATTTGAGTTTCCCCTAGAGCGTCCAAAGCCCTGTAAATCTGGTACTCAACGTTGATTTCTACTATTTTTTTACGAACCGGACAGTGACCGGACTGACATACCGCCCATGACCATTCCTACGTGCCGGGTTATGCCCTAGCCTTAGAGGTGTCAAACAGGCCGGCCCGGATTGGCCTGGCCCGTCTCCGGTCAGCCTAGCCTAGCCTGCAGCCTGGCCTGTGTTGGCCTGCTAACTAAACTGGCCAGGCCAGCCTGGCCTGCCATCAGTTTTACTAAGCCCAGCCCGAGCCTGAGCCTGGCCTGCAATTAGTAGGCACAGGCGGACCAGAGTAAGCTGTATATTTTTCGTATTTATGAAAAGTTTAACTGGAAAATGTGTTGGATGATTCGAAGTTGGGACCGCACGCTCCTATGCAATGCTCGAAACCAATCGAGCCAACGTTATTTTGTGTTTGTGAGTGAATAATGCAGAGAGATATACACATTGAATACTACTCCCTCCGTTCTTAAATAATAGGCTGGTTTCTATAAATAAAGGTTTCAAAAAATAGGCCAGTTTCCTAATTGGGAAAGTCAAATGTTACTTTAGTTTTCTGGGGCCACTCTTCTCTTAACTTCTTTTGATGACAAGTGTCATGGGGACCATTTCACTTTACTTCTTTTGCTGACAAGTGTCATGAGGACCATTTCACTTCACTTCTTTTATTGACAAGTGTCATGAGGACCACTTTCAATGATTAGTTCTCTTAATTTCCTTAATTTTCTCTAAAAACAAAACCAGCCTATTAAAAAAGAACGGAGGGAGTAGTAATTAAATAAAACTAATTGCTACTTGCCGAAAATAAATGGAGTACATATCAAAGGGATATATTTTAGGAAACTTGACAAAATTTAAGGGAAAAAGATATGGAAAATTTTAGGAAACTTAGAATTTAAGGGAGGAATGTGATAGATTTGTGTTGTTTATGGAATGTATGTAAATAAATTGATTGATATTTATATAGAACCTAAAATATCTTTAACGGGTAATATTATTTGCTAATACTCGTGTAGTAATTAATGTATTAAATTGGTAATCAAAACCGAAATTAATTAAGAGAAAATAACGGGGAAGATCTAAGCAAATAAAATTCAATTATGTATACAAAAACTCTCCCGTTTTTAAACTTGTCTACTTTATAAATGACCAAAGCAAATCAGTGGTAGAAGACTCTTGCTTATTTGGTTATGTCCCGGTGTCGATTCTCCATACTATATAAATTTTTTTAGATAATGCCATGGCAGGCCGGCAGGCCGGGCAGGCAGGCTTGTATGGGCTCAGGCTAAAGAAGGCCAGGCCATAACAAGTTAGCAGGTTGAATATCACAGCCCATCCAGGGCCTGTCTTTAGCTCAGGCCAGGCCTGGCAGGCTGTATTGATCACGGGCCAGACCAGGCTTTAGCCTGGTTATACATGCCAGTAGGACCGGCCTGAGCTAGCCTGGCCTTTTTGACACCTCTACCTAGCCTTCTCTTCAGAACATAGATTTCCCCTAAAAATTTTTTAAAGAAAATTAAAATCACAGACAAAGTTTCCCTCCAGCGGAGGCAGAGCCGAAACGACCTCCTTCTTCTCTTCTTCTTCTTCAATTGGATCATAAGAAACTACCTATTCTTCTGCTACTAAGCTATTACTGCTTCTTCTATTGCTATGGAACAAGCTAGTACTTCTATTGAGACGAGTCAGTCCTTTGATAAACGATTCAAACTAAAAAAATGTTATAGTTCTTCTCTCGTAATTCGGTTTGACTGTTTGAGTTTCATTTCTTTTCTTTCTTTTCATTTTTTCTCTTCAATTTTCAAAAGATCCGAAACAGCTCATTGTGTGATCTCTCGGCTGCTGTTGAATACAAGGTTAACAGAAACAAAATTTGACGACGAATCTCGATTTATTGTGAGAGGTTAGATCTATAATTATCCATTTGAATTTTTGTTTTGAGAACAAAATTTATTAGAGATCATTTATAAAGATGACCTAGCTTCAAATCTATGATTCTAGACGAAAATCTAACTTAAGATCCAAGATCACTGCATCTTAATTTCTATAAATCTTCAAATCGATTTCAGTTCATCTACTTTCAGTTTCGATCTTATATGAAGTTATGTATGTTCTTGATCTGTTCACTAGTGGAAAATCAAAAAAATAAGTCTGCCAGAAAAAGCCATACATTCATCAAATACGACTGTGTCTGGGAGCCCTAAATTCGTAGTCTTATTTCACGAAACGACTGAGTCTGGGAGCCCTTTAATCTTTTCAAAAACAACTTCCTCGATCAGTCTAAATTTACCTACTGATAGAATCAGACGTTTATATAGAACATATTTTATAAAAAAAAAATGGAATTCATTCAACTGAACCCTGGAACAAAAGCTGATTCAGCTGAATTTAAAAGCTGAATCACGGTTAAAGTAATATTAACTTCGAAACTGTATTAATCAAAAACTTAAATTGATGGGAACTTTAGAACTGAATGCGTACTAAAAAGTGCTAACAGTTTACAACATCGACTATCTAAAATACTTGAAGTTGCTATCTTAAATTTATGTTTTTATTACAAGCTTAGCTACCGAAAAACTTCAACATGAAATTGAAGGCAAGACTTCACCATATATGCCTTAGTTTAGCATTACACACAAAAAGAAGAATCTAATGCTATCAGACGGGGACAACGATTGATGCTTCGAATAGAACACCACATCCCTTTAGTTCTAGCATCACAATGTTGTTTTGGATCCAATCAAAACCCTTAGGAGTTTCAAACTTCAGTAATAAAATTATGGTTACTAATAGAGATTTTAATTTCAACCTTATTTCTCTATGACAACAAAATACGAGTTGTTAATTGTTGTACATGACAATGTTTACTGTCGATTGTGTTGAATCATGATTTGAATGCGAACAATAAATTGTTCTCCACCGAATTTGATCAAGTATAAACAAGTGTTCATTCAGATTAGTCATTATATTTCAAGAAATTCGTAAAATAAATAAATAGTTCTCGACTCGAAATTCTTGTCTATGCATGTTGGTCTAATTAGAGCGTCCACAATGGTACGACCATACCAAAACCAAAAACCAGACCAAAAACTAAAAATATTTGGGTTTGGGGGTGCTTGAACACAACGGTGCAGACTAAAATTATAATCAGGCGTACCTTAAATGTACGCCCATCATCTTTGCGCAACTTCATTGTACGCCTGAAGCAGGCGCACCTTAAATGTACGCCCCATCACCGCCCCAATGATACAATTTACGCCCAAGGGGGCAAACCTTTAAGTTATGCTTGATGGAAGTGTACATTGCATCTGCGCCCACCTCTAAGCGTACATTTAATCTACGCATGTCTTCATACGCACTTTGAAATTCTGCCCCACTATATTTAGTTTTACTCCAGCTTCTCGCTCAAATTTACTCATGTTTACACTCTCTCTCTCCAACCAAATATGGTTGTACTCTAGCCCACTGTGATTGGATTTTCGACCAAATATGGGTTTACTCCACTTTTTACTTGTCCATTGTGGACGCTCTTAGTTATGCGACAATCTTCTCAAGGATAGAAAGGTGAATATAACTTGAGAAATAGGTGGTTCAGTCTTCACTTACCTTTTGATGATGAAGTTGAAAAAGTGGGGGGTCTAATAACAACACCCACTATTTCGTTTCGGCAATCTGTATGGACAACTCCAAAATATTTCCAAGAGAATCAACTAGACAATCAAACTCAATCAATGGAAATACATCCAAGAGTTGTATCTCTGTTTCTCAATGTAATCAGCAAATCAAAAGATATAATCCTTGAGCACGATTATTATGAGAAACAACTTGAAGCGTACCAAAGACCAATGTTCAAGTGTCAATCAATTTATATCAAAAACCAAAGGTTGGATTATCTAATGAGAAAATTAGGCTAATGGGAAAATTTAGTGGGCCTTCTATATGTTGAACCCATATAGAATGGGGGTTTATAATATTTTTCACTTATCTAATTGATTGAACTACACAACCTGTGATATTTCAATTATATAAAAAAATATAATGCGGAAAATAAATAACACAGACACCAGAAATTTTGTTAACGAGGAAACCGCAAATGCAGAAAAACCCCGGGACCTAGTCCAGATTTGAACACCACATTGTATTAAGACGCTACAGACACTAGCCTACTGCAAGTTAACTTCGGACTAGAATGTAGTTGATCCCTAACCAATCTCACACTGATTAAGGTACAGTCGCGTTCCTTACGCCTCTGAATCCCAGCAGGAATCTACGCACTTGATTCCCTTAGCCGATCTCACCCACAACTAAGAGTTGCTAAGACCCAAAGTCGAAGACTTGATAAACCAATCTGTCTCACACAGAAAAGTCAATTTAATAGATAATTCTGTCTCCCAAAAACATACCTATTGAAAAGACGAGGGTACCCAAATACACCACAATCTTTAAATTATCCACCTATAAGTCCTCTTACCGAAAGTGATTATCTATGGACAAAGTCGAGACAATACAGCAAATCGGTATTCACACTTTGTGTGATCGTCTATGGATACGAGATCGAGACAATACAACAATTAAAGTGTGATTACTTGATAATAGGTTCGGACTTAATCAAGTTCTATAGGATCTCTATCAATTAATACGGAGTTAACGTTTGTGTTTTTTTTTTTTAATAATAAAAAGATATTTTCAAAGTAATCTTTAGCCTGGTAGCCTAGCAACAAGCTGGGCTCCAACCCCCCTTTGAATAGCAATGCCTAGTCTATAAAAGATAAAACCCCCCAAACCGCAACTAGCATCATTGTTGATAAGACAGTTCTTCAGACGCTTGAAGAATCTCAAAGTGTCCTCGCCAAGTTCTCCTAAAGTAGAGAAGGCTTGTGTATTTTATTTTTAATTATAATAAACAATTATATTTGCGGAAATATATAAGTAAAAGACATAACAAAATTTTATTAACGAGGAAACCGCAAATGCAGAAAAACCCCGGGACCTAGTCCAGAATTGAATACTCTCAGAATTAAGCCGCTATACAAAATCTAAATCAAAACTTCATATAGTTGAGACCAAACAACTAAACCTAGTTCACTTAGTTTCTTCAGTATCCCTGCGCTTCCAACATTCAATAAGTGCACGCACTGGAAAAATTCCTTTGGATCGTATTCCAAAAAGTAAGAAATAATAAATTTGTTTGGTAAAAACTCTATTGATTCTTTCCAAATAAAGATATCTCAAGTCATATGCAAAGGCTCTTCCGTTTAAACTAACAAACTCTTTTTCCAGGTTAGATCAATCTATCCAACAACCACCGAAGTAGTAGAGTTTAGATTTGCAATCAATCAAAATAGAATCCAATAAGGAACTATAAAGTGATGTCGATATCACGCAATTAATCAATCGAATAAATCCGATTCTAGTTGGATCCCAACCGATCAAGGTTTGTGCTATACAAAGATATGAGAAATCAATCAAAAATCTTCTTCATCTTCTTCATCTTCTTTAATCTTCCATTAAACCTGCACAACACCACTTGAATCTCTTGTGATCAATCACGCACAGAATGGAGTGTGTTAACAATGGATTATCACAAGATGTCTTTAGATCTACAAAAAGTTTTAAATATCCCGTCGACACTTCGATCTAGTTTGAGTGAATCGTATATCATAAGAGAAGATTCTCAAGAATAAACAAACTAGGTGCAATCAAAGTTCAACAACCGTTAGTCAATCAAATCAATCGAAAACTAATAAACTGCAATTACCTAGTTCCCCACCGACAGTATTCATAGAGCTTCTTGATCCCACAGAAGTCTTTAAACTAGCGATCGTAAGAGATTTCGCCTAATTAGGGTACTTTCCTCTCCGGATAGACGGCTCCACCAGAAACAACAAAAAGATGAAGTTTACCAGGCTCTTAGGATAGTTTGCTAGAAATGCAAACTTAGGTATTTATAGACCAAGGATGTTTGGACACCAAGGAGTTTCCAAAAATGAATATTCTCAAGATTTGCAATAAATGCCCAAATCGGTTTGCATAATTCCTGGAAATGCTTTGTCCAATATTTTCCGAAATCTCTCAATAGGAAATCTCCAATTAGTAAATGCACATTACTAATTTTTATTCTCTAGAGATATGCATTTAATTGCTGGTAATTAAAGCATATAAAACTAACAACCTTAATTAAAAGATTCTTAATTTATTTCGGACCGGGATCTCCTTGAGTAATTAAGGAATATCTTTGAACAATAAAAGATAAGAGTTACTGTTCGTGTTAAAAGTATGTTGACATATTTTCTTTGTAAATCCTCTTTCATATTTACAATATTGGAATCGATTATACCACACTTCCAAACAAGTTTAGAATTGGTTCATCTGTATTCTTAGAGAACTATGTGCTTGATCAAGTATAAAATCACAATCATGGGTTCAATCGGTTCTACCAATCACTGGGATCGGTTCTACCTCAATATGGATTTCTTGTGATCGAACACAAAAGTTACCAGGACCGGTTACGTCAGTTACCATAATCGGTTAAGTCAATAACCAAGACCGGTTACCATATGCACATGGTATTGCTTGTGATTGTTACACAAGTCACTAAGATCGGTTACACCAATTACCAGGATCGGTTAGACCAATTACAAGGATCGATTACACAATTCTTTTGTGATCAGTCACATCAATTACTAGGATCGGTCACACTAATTACAAATATCGATCATATCATCTCAGGTGATTACTTAGGATCAGTTATACTGATTAATTAAAACCGTCATACCAAATCATAAGTCAGGCACTGTGATTAGTTATACCAAGATACATAATAATTTATGATCGGTTCTACTAACTCACACATATTAGTAATCCAAAGATATTCATGAATGTACTTCCTTTAAACAAATGTAAACATTGTTTCTAGGATGAAATATTCACCTTTACTCATACACATAATCACAATAGCATTCATACGATTATGTCGGTGTCATATATATGAAGTTCAAAAGATAAGCGTTATACTTCGTATTCTAATTCCTTAACACTATGATCATGTTGTCATGTCTTACTACTAGAGTATAATCATTCACAGCTTCGTAGTTATGTTTTCAATATAACATGACTTGAAATATACGTTAGGAATAAAACAATTCAAGTCAATATTGCTAACCTCAAGAGGAAGGATGATGTCGTTGTTATAGCTCGTTACTTCTTCACATTCTTCAGGTCTTCGAGTAATACTTGTATGTCTCATATTCCTAGACTTTCTAGTCTAACCTATACGAAGTTGTCTCTAGTACATAATCAAGCGACTCTTAGATGAGTGTTTATAAAGTAAAATATTTTCACCTCCAAACACGAATCGATGATGATGTTGATATTGATCGAACTGCTACCTTTCTCTCCACGAATCTTGATGTTGGGGGAAAGTACTGCAAAAAACCCTCCGATGCTTAAGTTAGCTAGAGTTTTTCACAGTAGTTTGTGTAGAGAAGATTGCGTATCTTTAAGGGTTGTGAACCCATCTATTTATATGTTGCAGATTAGTGTTTTAACCCTAATTTCGAGATAAACATGACTTGTATAAACTTCCCCTGCAAGTCTCCCAGAATATTCCAGAACATTCCGTGTGTAACTTGACCATCAAGTATTCTGGACCCTTCCGGAATATTCCTCTAGGGTTATGGAACAAGGCAAGCAAAAAGGGTAGAAGTGACCAAGCCCACAAATTGATGCAATTGGCTAAGCCCACGAAGTGGGGTGGGAATATCCTCAAGCCTAAGCAAACAGGGCTGAAATATCCACCAAGGTTGGCTTAACTCAACTGACGAGTCGGCTCGGCAGAGTTGACTCGGATAGGCGTACAAATCCAACAACTCAAAGCAGCGGGGTGGAAATAACCGGGAAGTATCCTAACTAAGTACTCCGTGACGCAACGAATCGCAACCAACTTTCGCCGGACGGGAATGATGGCCGCCGGGCAAGGCTAACAAAAGCCTCACAAGCACTATGCATGGGAGCATATGCGCAAGTGTACAAGTCAAGGCAAGGAATTGCCACGTCGTCAGAGCTTACCACCAAGAGAATGCCACGTCAGCATTGAGGGTAACCTGTCAGCGGTAAGGGTGCCACATCAGTATGCCACGTCAGCAATGAGGGTGACGTGTCAGTGACAAAGGTGCCACGTCAGCATTAAGGGTGTCATGTCAGTGACAAGGGTGCCACATCAGCATGTCGCGTCAGCAAAGAGCGTAATGTGTCAATGCCGAAGTTGCCATGTCAGCAAGCCACGTCACCAATGAGGTTGGCACGTCAGCAATAATGACCAATCAACGATTGCCATGTTATGACGGCCCAATCGGTGCGTTACGATCAGCGATTACGTTTTGCATGCGAGAATATTCCGTTACCGTCGGCATATACCGTTAGCATCTAACGACGTTAATGGAAAGCAGATCTGAACCGTTGACCCCTAACGCTGTCAAGCAGCCGTTACTGTCACCGTGAACGACATCATTATGACGTCATCTGATTGCGTCACGATGACATCACCTACGTGTCGTCTTCTCAGGCGCTGGCCGGCATCAGTTACCGGCGGCCTTATTCGACGGCATTGTCCGGCGACAGTTGGTTGTGATTCGTTGCGTCGCGGAGTACTCAGTTAGGATACATCCCGGTTATTTCCACCCCACTGCTTTGAGCTGTTGGATTTGTACGCTTATCCGAGTCAACTCTGTTTGAGCCGACTCGCCAGTTGAGTTAAGCCAACCTTGGTAGATATTTCAGCCCCGTTTGCTTAGGCTTGAGGATATTTCCACCCCACTTCGTGGGCTTAGCCAATTACATCAATTTGTGGGCTTGGTCACTTCTACCCTTTTTGCTTGCCTTGTTCCATAACCCTAGAGGAATATTCCGGAAGGGTCCAGAATACTTGATGGTCAAGTTTACACACGGAATGTTCTGGAATATTGTGGGAGACTTGCAGGGGAAGTTTATACAAGTCATGCTTATCTCGAAATTAGGGTTAAAACCCTAATCTGCAACATATAAATAGATGGGTTTACAACCCTTAAAGGTACGCAATCTTCTCTACACAAACTCCTGTGAAAAACTCTAGCTAACTTAAGCATCGGAGGGTTTTTTGCAGGTACCCCCCCACACTATTTCGTAGAGAGAAAGGTAGCAGTTCGATCAATATCAACATCATCATCAGATTCGTGTTTGGAGGTGAAAATATTTTACTTTACAAACATTGGCGCCGACTAAGGGGATTCGAGAAAAGAGATCGTGTTTTTTCCCAGATCGAGATTATGGAAAAAGTAAAGTTAACTGCACGAAGGATCGTTTATGCTAGCAATCCACAATGCACAATGACTGAACCAAGCGAGGTTCAATCAGCACCCCCTGTTCCAACTGGAAACAAAAGAGATCGAGATCGAGTTCGTGACAGATCCCCATCCGAATAATCGAAGAAGCGAAACGACACCTGGGTGATCGAAAACGAAGAGATGGATGTTGACTCCATACCTGATGGAGGAAACCCGCAAGCTCGAGTGAACAGAGAACTGGTGTTCGGCCGCCCATCTAGGAGGAATGACGACAGAGCCGATCCGCGAGATGGACGAACCACAACCCCTAGTACCGAGGAGAACTATTGCGCGAGCAGCTGCATGAGGTGGAAAAAAAAAACGCTCTCTTGAGACTAGAACGTGTGAGACAGTCTCGATCAAGGACTGTTGATCTGAACTGTCAAGATCGATTGACAAATTTTGATCGTAACAGAAAGGGTCGATCTGTGTGGGAACGGCTCGGAAACCGGGTGAACCCGCATGCTGCTGACCAACCCAGAGAAGTGATCGATCTAGATGAACCAGAGAAAAATCCGTCAAGAAACCACCGGGTGGTCACTGGACTACCTAGACGGAGGCGTGTACGTGACCAGCAAGCAAATGTCCATGCGCTGCCGGCTACAACTCAACAGAGTACGACCAGAACCACCGCCCTCTCAAAACGCCCCAGGGATGACGAAGACGTGGCACGAGATCGGTACGAAAAGAGAGAGCTTTCGCATAAATACTACGCTCGTTCGAAGCGAACCCGAATGAGAAGCGAATCTACAGATCGTCAAACAAGAAGAGTAAGATCAAGAGTCGAAGTTCCAGATGAACGAGATTATGAACAGGAAGACAGTTCTTCTGATGGCGATGTGAATGCAATAACAGATGCTCGTCTTTACAAGATGACCGAGATAGTTATATCGAAAAAGCGATACAGAGAGGAAAAGATGGACATGATGCACCGAGCAGCAGGAGCTCCCTTCAAACTGAATATCAGAGAATTCCGGCCGCCAATGAATTTCCAAGTTCCCAAACTGCAAGAATTCGATGAGAAAACAGATGATCCAGATCAACATGTTTTACATTATGAAACTACCATGACTTTGTGGCAGCACATCGATGAATTGATGTGCAAGATGTTTTCGCAGTCACTGACTGGCGGAGCAATTACGTGGTTCAATCAGCTCCGGGCACGGTTGATCGAGACTTACCATAAGATGGTTGACAAGTTCATCTCTAACTACAAACATAACATACGTGATCGGAAGGGATGCCAATCATTGTTCCTACTGGGAATTCAGAAAGAGGAAAGCATCAGACAATTTACTCGACGCTTCAAGCAAGAGTTATCCGATGTCGATGAAGCCAACGATCAAGTCGCCATCGAGGCTTACAAACAGGCATACCAATATGATCAAAGAGGTATATACGGTTCCTTGGTCAAGAGACAACTAAATACTCTTGAAGAATTATATGATCGAGCAGAGGAATACGCTCGAGTTGAGGATGATTCAAAAGCTCGAGAGACAAGAGAAGTTAACAGATCATCCAACCATCCAAATGATGGGAAGAAAGACAAGTCGAAGAACCGTTCGAGTGGACAACATAACGATCGAGGTGAAGTTCGAGAGAAAATCATGGGGAACAAATGGAGGCGGATATCAAAAATATCATGATATGAAGCTGACACCATTGAACATACGGCTTGCAGAGTTGTATGAAAAAATAAGAAAGGATTTGATCCCCCCACGGCCTTTTCCAGCGGAGACACGTGATAAACGTGATAAGAGCAAATACTGCAATTATCATAAAGATCATGGTCACAAGACTGAGAATTGTCGCTCTTTACAGATCAAAGTCCAGTGAATGATAAACACTGGAAAGCTACAAGAGTACGTGAAAAAAGATTTAGGGAAAGGTTCGGGGCAATTTGGCACAACACATGTGATTAATTTCAGTCACTCCAGGATTCATTCAATGACCAGACGGGCACCAGAAGATGAGACCAGGAGAAAGCTCAGGCAGTTAAAGGAATGGTACGTGACAAATCACATCGATTTTTTCAGGGGAAATGGAGCAAAAATTTTGGAGCTTGGTTGCACAAAGATCGAGTTCTCTGAAGCAGACATGAGAGGTGTATACGCCCCCCACAACGATGCTATCATTATAACATCTTGGATTGGGATGTTTCGTGTACATCGTATTCTAGTAGATACGAGAAGCTCAGTAATCGTGCTATTTTCAGGAGCTTATTCATCTATGAATCTCTCACACGAATTGATTGAAGAGGATGAAAATACGATTATTGGCTTCAGTGGCGAAGTTACAAAAGCAATTGGGAAAGTAAAGATGCCTATAACAGTAGCTGCCAAGTCCGTTCTGGGCAATTTATTATTGCTGGATTGTCAAGCTCCCTATAATGCGATCGTGGGACGAGACTAGCTGCATGCGATCGGTGCAGTCACATCCTCGTATCATCAATGCCTGAAGTTTATTACTCCTGAAGGGGTCGTGAAAGTTAGAAGCGACCAGATGGCCGCCCACAAGTGTCACGAGAATGCTATGGATGAATACCGGAAATCAGAAGTCAGCGTGAACCATATCCTGCGAGTCGGACAAAAATAACAATTACAAAATCCTCTTCCTTCAGAATCATATATGGAAGAGGATGCATCTGAACCCCCAACAGTCGAGAAACTGATCGAGGTCCAGATTGGGGATGAGAAACACAAAACCACTTTCGTAGGGACAGATCTACCCGCGCAAGAATGTGATGGTTTGATCACACTTTTAAGGGAAAACGTTGACGTTTTCGCATGGAGTTTTGCTAAAATGCCTGGGATAAATCCAAGCGTAGCCTATCACAGGATAAATATCGATGAGAAGTTTTATCTAGTTCGTCAGAAAGTTAGGAGTATGGAGCAAAGCAAAAAAGATGGAGTAGCTGCAGAAGTCGAGAAACTGTTGGAAGCAGGCTTTATTCGACCGGTACAGTATCCTCGCTGGCTGTCTAATGTCGTGCCCGTTCCATAGAAGAATGGCAAAATTCGTGTCTGTATCGATTTTACTGATTTAAATAAATCATGTCCAAGCGATCCGTACCCACTTCCGCGGATAAGATATTTGGTGGATGCGACCTCAGGGTATGGGAGACTGTCATTCATGGATGGTTTTTTCGGGGTACAACCAGATACCTTTGTTCGAAGAAGATCAAGAGCATAATGCCTTTGTGACTGGCAGAGGAGATTACTGCTATAATGTGATGTCGTTCGGGCTAAAGAACGCAGGAGCGACTTACCAACATTTGGTAGATGATATGTTCAAAGATCTGATTGGGAAGACGATGGAGGTATATATCGACGATATGGTAGTGTTGATGGTGGTTTTTAGCTTAGGGTTAAAATCGTAAAACCTTACATCTGATGTGACTCTGTAAGGAAACGGTGCCTTGAGTGCTAACCTCACCACCGACATATTTATTGAGCCGTTCAATATATTTACATGAAATTTATCCAGACTGGCGAATGTAGCAACCATCCCAAACGTTCTGTAAATTTCGGCGCCTTGCCTTATTCACTTAATATAAGTTCCTTTGAATACCTTCTGTGCTATGTTCTCCGGCTGAACCCTTAATGTTGGTATGGCATGACGATTTGTGTTCACTCGCAGCAGAGTAGCACGAATCTCCAAATATCAAGGATAAGGTCTTTGCATAAGGTATTCAATCAGAAAATCATGCTGCTCTCTGACAGTGGACTTAAAAGAACTCTGTTTCAACACATAGAATTCAATCAATTGTCCTGACTAACTTGCAGAAGTTAGGGTTTCGCGCCTCGCGCAGTATACCAGACCTTGCTTGTCAAAATTAAGCCTAGGCAAACTAGGTAATTAATCCGCCATGGATTAGCAGGTGCAAAACCTCGCCCAGAATCAGAAAAACAGGGAGCCACAAAAGCAAAGAGAGGCGTGGCCATGCCTTAGGCCAGCTGGCGCAACTTTCCATTGGCCACGCCCCATCCTAAACCGGCCCTATTTCCCTCGACCAATCAGGTCGCTTTAAATCCGCCACACCAAGACTTGGAAGTGTGGCCACGCCCTAGATTGTCGGCCCCACTTCCCATCGACCAATCAGGTCGTCCTAAATGCGCCACACGCATTCCGAATGAGGCCGGACCCATGTTGCGTGTCGACCCCCTTTTCATCGACCAATCAAGTCACTTTAAATCCGCCACAGTGCACTGGAAGTGTGGCCACGCCCTAGCTTGCCGGCCCCACTTCCCATCGACCAATCATGTCGCCCTAAATGCGCCACACGCATTCCAAAATGATGCCGGACCCATGTTGCTTGACGGCCTCCCTTTCCATCGACCAATCAGTTCGCTTTAAACCCGCCATAACGCACTGTAAGTGTGGCCACGCCCTAGCTTGCCGGCCCCACTTCCCATCGACCAATCAGGTTTCTCTAAAGCCGCCACACTCATGACAGAAGTGTAGCCACGCACATGCTTGGCCGGACCCTCTCCTACCGACCAATTAGGTCACTTTAAATGCTACACAAGCACTAGAGGTGCGGCCGCGCCTTATGTTTGGCCGCCCCCTTTTCTTGACCAATCAAGTCGCTCTAAACTTGCCACCATACATTAAAGGCCAAACGCACCCTGCCGCGCCACCATACTAACTGGCAAGCCAAACGCGCCCTGCCGCAACAATATATTAATTGGCATGCCAACATGCCACCCTGCCGCAATAGCATGCCACGAGCCACTTTAGCCTTGGACACGCCGCCAAGCCCTAATTTTGGCCACGACACCAAATTCCAATTTGGACACGACACCTAATTTCGGCCGCAGTGCCAAACCCTAATTTGGTCACAACACCAAATCCCAGCTTTGGCCATGCCGCCATGCCATAGGCGCGGCTATGCCACTTACGCAATTGTGCTAATGGCATGCACGAGCCAAGCCAGCCATGCTGTAACGCCGCCGACGCGCGTTAAAGGCGCCACTACCTACAGAAGGTAGCCATAATCGACGGCTACCCTTCCTCCTGAGATGCAATCTCAACCCTCCAAGTTCGCCACCGAACTGATGGACTTGTGGAAACTTTTAGGCGACCAGCCGCCTAAACCCAGCGGTCATGGCTACACCGAGCGCCACTTTCACCATCGTGCCACTGGCATGCACGAGCCATGCCGCAATGCCACTGGCGTACACCAAAATGCCACTGCACCATTATCAGGCGCCAACACAAGGTAGCCACAATCAATAGCTACCCTTATTCAAAAGATGCGATCTCGGCCATCGAAATTCGCTACCGAGCCGGCAAGCTCGTGACAAGTTTTAGGAGACTAGCCAAAACGAGCCTAGCATCACATATGCTATTTACCTGCGGCAAGCCTCTCAATTTTAACTTGACACACGTAGAAAAGTGATACATGTTTTCCACGAAAACACTCGAGACATCAAACATGTCACAAACTAGGGGATACTCATCAGGGTATTGGTCTGGTGGTTTACAGCGTGCGGCATGCAATACGCCCGTTACAGGAAAGTGTCATAAAGCGGGGCGGTTAGTAATGGTGTAAACGTATCCTTCATTAAAGAAACATAAATTCCAGGCGTTACCCGTTACTCCCTTCTTCTACCACTCAATCGTTTCCACTTCCTACGAGACCAGGGTACGTTTTTTGCGACTTGTATAATTAGGTCTCACCTATTTTCCACCAAAGGACAAGTTTGGTCAGGAGAAGAATACAACATCCAGAAATCATCGATAGCTTTTCATTGACTAGCAGTTCAATTTTCTGATACAAGTCACGAAACACCCATACTTCCAGAATCAACTATTCTGGTCTCAACACTTTCTTCGCTTCCCTCCCTAAGACCAACCCTTCTCCTTCCTTTTGTGACCGAAGCAAGCCTGGAACGACCATTTCTTGGTTTAGGCCAGGATTGTATAGATTGATCTCTCGAATCAAAAGTACTCCCGTGCAATACATTGTTTAGGGTTTAGACTCGTTTCTCATCCATACACGCGAAATTACCAAAAACAACAGAAACCGTTTTCACCCATAAAAATGTAGTAAAATCTAAGCAAAAGGAGTCTTATTTCCTCGATCTACAGAAGACGTTCAATATCCTAAGGCGATATCGTATGAATCTCAATCCAGCGAAATGTTCATTCGGGCTATCCTTGGGAAAGTTCCTTGGATACTTGATGACGCACAGAGGAATCGAGGCGAATCCGGATCAAATCAGAGCCATCAGAGATATGCCATCCCCAAGAACGAAGAAGGAGGTCCAGAAGCTAGCAGGGAGATTAACAGCTTTAAGTTGTTTCATTTCGCGCTCGTCAGATCGATTCAAGCCATTCTTTGACATTTTGAGGAAGGCAGTGAAATTTGGTTGGACGGAAGGGTGCGAAAGAGCTTTCGATGAAATCAAACTGTATTTATCTACTCCCCCAGTATTGGTGAATCCAAACACTGGGAAACCTGTCGGAGTTTATATGGCTGCAATGGAGAACGTTGTAAGTGCAGTACTATTTGTTACTGAAGAACATGAAAAACCTGTTTATTTCTTCAGTAAATCTCTGACGGGGGCGGAAAAACGGAATAAAAAGACTGAAAAAATAGCACTTGCATTGTTGCATGCATCACGTCGCCTCAAGCCGTATTTCCAGGGGAAGACAGATCGTAGTCTACTCGAATATCCGTGAAGAGAATCTCAAGCGTCTTTGATGATTCCAGTGATCTGGCAATATGGTCAAATTTTCTGGGGGCGTATGAAATCAAGTACGAAACCAGAACTGCAGAGAAGGGACACGCACTGGCTACACTGTTAGCAGATTTCCCTGTGGACGACATAGAAATAGTTACCGAAGAAGAAGAATTGTTGAACAAACCCGAAGAGTCAACCACTAATCAGACTGGGGGAGAGTCCACTATGGAAGTCGATACACCTAAGCCACTTTGTGGGATGTGTTTCTCGATGGGTCATCAAATGTTGGTGGAGCTGGTGTTGGTTGTGTCATCATTACTCTCGAAGGTTCGAGGATCGAAAGTAACTAGATTGGGATTTCACGTATTAAACAATGAAGCTGAATATGAAGCAACAATTGTCGGTTTAAAAGCTGTCAAACAGTTAGATGCGAAGAACGTGAAGTTGGTCACTGATTCTATGCTAGTATTCAATCAGTTTCTGGGCATCTACAAAGCCAAAGACGAGAGAATGGCCTTATACTTGGATTGCATGATAAACCGGTAAACGAGTTCGACCAGGTTCTCTATTGGGCAGCGACCTACCTGAAAAAAAGTGCACGCATACGCTTTAGCATATCTGTCTTCCGCAATCGATATTGACACCACTCTTTTTGTGGTAGTAGATTTCAAGAGTTACCTAGCATCTCCGAAATCCACTTTGTTCTGGCTCTCGAACACGCTAGTGTAGGCGAGAGGGTAACTACAGCAGCAGCACAGGAAGATATTGGCAACATTGAAAACAACATGGATATTGACGGTCCAGTGATCGACAACTCAGACAATCCTGCTGAAAACGCTTCAGACTGGCGTCAACCTTATATTCGGTATTTGACAACCAGTGAACTCCTATAAGATGAGCATCTCGCTTCAAAAGTGAAAAAAATACATGGAGATATTCAATGATCGAGGGACAGTTATACCGCAAACATGTAGCTTTGGAGCCATTTTTGCGATGCATATCAGCCGAGGAAGGACAACAGATACTGGCCGAGGCTCATGAAAGAATATGTGGCAACCATTATAGAGCGCGCAGTCTCGCGCACATGATACTTACCCAGGGGTACTTCTGGCCATACATGCAGAAAGATGCTAAAGAGTATGCGCAGAAGTGTGTGCCATGCCAAGAGCATGCTCCAATTCCTAAAAGGCCCGCCAACGAATTGCATCCAGTTTTAAGTCACTGGCCATTTGCTAAGTGGAGACTAGACGTCGTCGGACCACTCTCCAAAGCTCCTGGTGGGGTGAAATTCGTTTTGGCTGCTACTGATTATTTTACCAAATGGGTCGAGGCAGTGGCGCTGGTACATGTTACCAGACATGATATAAAAAGGTTCATATGGGAGAACATCGTCTGCAGATTCGGAATCCCACACGAGTTAGTGTCAGACAATGGCAAGAGGTTCGACTCTGAGGTGATTAAAGAATTCTGCAAGAATTTAAGCATTCGCCACAACTTCTATGCTCCTTATTATGCTCAGAGCAACGGGCAGGCGGAAGAATCCAATCGTGTTATTATGGACAATCTCAAGAAAAGGCTGGGGAAGGCGAAGGTAAAATGGACAGAAGAGTTCCCAGGAGTCTTATGGTCTTACCGAACGACCCCAAAAAGATCCACTGGATTTTCCCCATTCACACCGGGCTTACGGGATGTAGCGGTCATACCCACTTAGGTACATCTCGAAGACTACCAAGACCGTCTGTGTCACAACTGGAAACAATGACAAAGATTATGTCTTTGGATAAAGATCTACTTTGGAAGAAAAAGAGAAACAGCCTTGCAACAATTGGTTCGATACCAGCAGGCAATCAAGCTAAGCTATGATCATAAAGTCAGAGAAAGATCATTCAAACCAGGGGAATATGTCTTGAAGAGAACTCGAGCAGTCACGATGGAACCAAACTGTGGAAAGCTCGGAGCAAATTGGGAAGGTCCATACATAGTAGATAGGCCCGCATCTCGTGGCTCATACTACTTAAGGAACCTCGATGGAACTCAAGATTCAAAACCATGGAAGCCGTGGAATTCGTTCCACTTGAAAAAAATTTATCATTAGATATATTCACATAGGAGTAGTTTCGTTCAAATCCTGCTGTGCTGCACTCTTTTTCCTTTATGATGGTTTCATCCCACTGGGTTTTCCACGCAAAGGTTTTAACGAGGCAGTTGTTGTCGGGCAGTAGGTACTTATCTTGTTATTCGGAAATTTAATTCAACATTATTTTGCTACTCCATACTCTATCAAGATTGTTCGTTGTTTAATTTTATGCTACTGCGGATGGTTCGAATCCGCAGTCAGTCCCAAATGGCAAAGCAGTGCAGTTCGAGCTTGCTGTCAATAACATATCCAATACCTAGCAGATAGGGTAAATGCACAGTTCGAGCATTTTTATCCCATTCCAAACGTACTCCCATCATATGGGACATCAAAAAATGTGGCGAACATTTTCTCCTGTCAGACATGGGAAAATATACACATCTCTATTCTGCGCGCATCTTGAATAGTGGGATTGGCCCCCTGCGCGAATTCAAGATAGCAGAAAAGCATAAATACTCATTCCATGCGCGAGCAAAATACAGTAAGGAAGTGCACCCTTGCGCGAACATTGAGCAGCATGACACAGTTGCATATTGGGGGCGAGTTATATATCACCTCAGTCACTTGGGGGCGAGATCTATAACACCCCATCTCACAAAACAATATATTGGTGCGAGTTGCATAACACTCCATAACACGCTTGGGGGCGAGTTATGCAACACTCCAGAACAATGTGGAGTTCAGTCGCGAGCTGAATTGGGAAACCCGAACTTCTTAACCCTTAACGAGTTATGGATTAAGAGGGGGCGATGTTTGTACCATATTATTTTACATTAGAAATGGGCTTATTTGGGCCTAATATGCTCCTCTTATTAGCCAAGTATGGCTAACAAAAGCCTCACAAGCATTATGCATGGGAGCCCATGTGCAAGTGTCCAAGTAGAGGCAAGGAATTGCCACGTCAGTAGAGCTTACCACTCATAGAATGCCACATCAACATGCCACGTCAAAGATTAAGGGTGACGTGTCACGATATAAGGGTGCCACATCGCACGCCACATCAACAATGAGGGTGACGTGTCAGTGACAAAGGTGTCATATCAGCATTAAGGGTGACGTGTCAGTGACAAGGTTGACATGTCAGCAAAGAAGCGTAATGCGTCAGTGCCGAAGTTGCCACGTCAGCAATGAGGTTGGCACGTCGGCAATAATGACCAATCAACGATTGCCATGTCGCAGACGGCCCGATCGGCGCGTTACGATCAGCAGTTACGTTTGTGCATAATATTCCGTTACCGTCGGCATATACCGTTAGAATCTAACGATGTTAGTGGAAAGTAGATCTGAACCGTTGATCCCTAACGCTGTCAAGCAGCCGTTACTGTCACCGTGAACGACATCAATATGACGTCATCCGATTGCGTCACAATGACGTCACCTACTTGCTCGTCTTCTCAGTCTGGGCCGAGGCGATTCACGGCGGCCTTATCCGCGGCCATGCCCGGCGGTCGCCATTCCCGTCCGGCGACAGTTGGTTGTGATTCGTTGCATCGCGTGAGTACTAGTTAGGATACTTCGGTTATTTCCACTGGGTTTGCTTTGAGTTGTTGGTTGGCGCCCATCCGAGTCAACTCACCCGAGCCGACTCGCCCGATTGATTAAGCCAACCTTGGTGGATATTTCAGCCCCGTTTGCTTAGGCTTGAGGATATTCCCACCCCACTTCGTGGGCTTAGCCAATTACATCAATTTGTGGGCTTGGTCACTTCTACCCTTTTTGCTTGGCTTGTTCCATAACCCTAGAGGGATATTCCGAAAGGGTCCAGAATACTTGATGGTCAAGTTACACATGGAATGTTCTGGGAGACTTGCAGGGGAAGTTTATACAAGTCATGCTTATCTCGAAATTAGGGTTAAAACCCTAATCTGCAACATATAAATCAAAGTGGTTCACAACCCATAAAGGTACGCAATCTTCTTTACACAAACTCCTGTGAAAAGCTCTAGCTTACTTAAGCATCGGAGGGTTTTTTGCAGGTATCCCCCCCCCAAACACTATTTCGTGGAGAGAAAGGTAGCAGTTTGATCAATATCAACATCATCATCAGATTCGTGTTTGGAGGTGAAAATATTTTACTTTACAAACAATGAGTTTTGATTCACTAAAATATGACAACCAAACTTGACATACCAACGCTTGGTGGGTTCAACCGAGCTATGCTCTAACACTCTCCCCCTTTGTCAATTTTAGTGACAAAACTCTTAATACATATGGATAAACAAATTACAAAAATTCATTAAACATACACTTGATTCCAAGTTTCAACAACACAATAACCTGCATATATTCAATTAATAAACGCCGTTGTTGACATTTAAATAACAAAGCTTATACTCTCCCTAAAGGTAAGATAGATAGATTTTCAATCCGAACATCTTTGTTATTCCACTTTTGTAGTCAAGATAACTATAATGCCCCGTTACTTAATAACTATGAATGATTAGCTGAATTCTATTCGATGTAGGAGTGTACTAGTGGTGTAAGATGACTTATGGTAGTATTAGCTAAATAGGTTGCCCTTTATCTTTGGTATATGGTTTAGGTTATAAGATGTCAATATATAGTATTAATAAATTGTATAAACCTAGACTTGTATAAACTTTTAGAGAAGGAGAAAATAATAAGGAACGGCTGTGCAAAAGGGAGGAGGGAGCTAGGGATAACTTGATTTCAATTTTCGTACTTGTTGGTTGCCTTATCTCCACCTTAAGGCAAGTTTATTTTTGCTTTATCATGTCTATTGATAGTATTTTAAGTTTCAATTGTCTATTTTACTTGAAAACCTAGTTGAGGTTAGGAATCCTTGATCTAATTTTCGAGTTAGGGTTTTTCTGACACCTAAAATCTTAACTATTGTTTGTATCTTAGTTTGAGATCAAACCATTGGATTTCTGAAAGTTTTAGATATGTTATGCGTTTAAGTATTACCAAAATGTTGTTAAATTTTGAGTATGATTGGAGGTGAAGTCATGAAATAAACAAGTAGGAACAGGTGACTGTGCTACAGAATTCAGATAGCTTGGCAGGGATTGAAAGCCAGGAAAATAGATGTTTTACTGCATGGATTGACCTGAATTTTTAATTTGAGTGACCCATTGTAGTGATTTATATTCTGTAGAAAATTCAAGCGAAACAAAGTTTGGAAAGCACCTCAACCAACTGACTTTTACAGGTGAATCGTTAGGACTTCAGTTTCCGATGTGCATATAGAATCGGTCGTATTTTGGTTTCTAACCGTTACTTTCCTGTGAAATTTTAGCATAATGTTTTTGACATACTTGTGGATGTATGGTAAAAAGTTCATTAGGATCAGGTTAGTATACATAGGGGATGTGCCAAGACAAGTTGTGATTGCTGATGTAAGTTTTTGAACTGTTGTGCTGCTGGGATGGTTTTCTGTGTCGTGTTGCCCTTATGAGTATGAATACTACATTTTGATGTGTGGAATTAATTCCTAGACTTTTAAATTGGCTTATGTTTATTGAAGTATAATTGTGATTGAAATCCTTAATTGGTGATTCCTTTTGTGCGGATCTACTTGCTAAGAGAGCAGGACCTCGGCTATTCAAATAGTTCGTGTGCACCGGTGGGCAATAGATGGTGTTAGAGCCAAGAGATCAGGGCTACAATAGAAAGAAATACCTTTGAGAACCGGTGGGCAATAGAGGTTGATTATAATTTGGGCTGCGGTACATGGATAAAGATTGGGGTTGTCGAGTTTGCCGAGTTCATTGCTACAACTATTCAAATAGTGTGTGTCTCAGTGGGCAGTAAGTGTTAGTGAAAATAATTTATGGTGGTATGTTTGTGTATCTTTGAATTGTGAATGACCGAGGGTAAGCGGTAATGCTTGGTTTGAATTTATCATTATCTGATTTCTTAGTTCCATGGTTAAAAAGGTGTAGTCTGACTTGAAACAATTGTTGCTTATATGCTAACGGTATATATGATGGAATGAGAGTGAACTTGCATTTCCAAGGCTCTGACCTTGTGTTGATTTTTCCTCTTTCAGGTAGCATATTAATAAAGGGGACTAGTTGTGGGGTTTTCTTGAGTTTTCGAAGATGTGGAACCTCTTCCTTGATGTGGTTTTTTGTTGAATTTGTTTCCCTTTATTTTCTATAAGGTTATCACATTGTTATTTGTTATTCTTTTCAAATATTCTTTTTATCAAAACTTTGTTAAAACTAAAGTATTTATTTCTTAATTCAGTTGAACTTCTAGTCCAGTTCGGTACTTATTCTTATGAAAAAGAGATTTTTCTTGCAGTATTGTTTTTAATTGAATATTACTTTCAATTCAGTTAGACATTTTGACTAGCGTGAGCTATATGGACCTATGTTTGTATGAAAATATCTTGAATTTATATTGATAGGGCCTGCCGGACTATTAATATCTAATTCAAAGTTGTCACAGTTGGTATCAGAGCACGGTTCCGATTTACTTGGACTATGCGTATGAGCTTACCGGTTTTTGAAAGTTGTGTGTTAAAGAAATAAATTTTTATCATACGATGATTTATTTTAAGCATTTGAGTAATTGATTCAGTTTTTCAAGAGTATTGATCGCCGAATTTTTCTATCGGTTTTGCCTTGGTTTTAAAAGAGTGATCTCTCGGTTTTATGTTGTGGCTTTTGGGGATGGGGGAGTATGGTTAGCAGTTAGAGTATTTAGACTTTATAACTAATCTGTTTGTGCTTGACATTGTTGGTTTTCAGATATCTTGAATATATGATTCATTCTTGTTCCACTTGGAGGTATGTTGATTTCGAAGACGAAATCGTTTCTTTTAGGGGGGAAGAATGTAATACCCCGTTACTTAATAACTATGAATGATTAGTTGAATTCTATTCGATGTAGGAGTGTATTAGTGGTGTAAGATGGCTTATGGTTGTATTAGCTAAATAGGTTGCCCTTTATTTTTGGTATATGGTTTGGGTTATAAGATGTCAATCTATAGTATTAATAAATCGTATAAACCTAGACTCGTATAAACTTTTAGAAAAGGAGAAAAGAAAAATGAACGGTCGTGCAAAAGCGAGGAGGGAGCTAGGGATAACTTGATTTCGATTTTTGTACTTGTTGGTTGCCTCATCTCCACCTTAAGGAAAATTTATTCTTGCTTTATCATGTCTATTGATATTATTTTAAATTTCAATTGTCTATTTTACTTGAAAACCTAGTTGAAGTTAGGAATCCTTGATCTAATTTTCGAGTTAGGGTTTTTCTAACACCTAAAATTTTAACTACTGTTTGTATCTTAGTTTGAGATCAAAGCATTGGATTTCTGTAATGTTTAGATATGTTATGCGTTTAAATATTAACAAACTTCTGTTAAATTTTGAGTATGATCAAAGGTGGATTCATGAAAGAAACAAGTAGGAACAGGTGACTGTGCTACAAAATTCAGATAGCTTGGCTGGGATTGAAAGCCACGGAAATAGATGTTTTACTACATGGATTGACCTGAATTTTTAATTTGGGTGATCCATTATAGTGATGTATATGCTGTAGAAAATTTAAGTGAAACCAAGTTTGGAAAGTACCTCAACCAACTGACTTTTACAGGTGAATCGTTAGGATTTCAGTTTCTGATGTGCATATAGAATCGGTCGTATTTTGGTTTCTAACCGTTACTTTACTGTGAAATTTTAGCAAAATGTTTTTGATATACTTGTGGATGTATGGTAAAAAATTTATTAGGATCAGATCAGTATACATAGGGGATGTGCCAAGACAAGTTGTGATTGCTGGTGTAAGTTTCTGAACTGTTGTACTGATTGGATGGTTTTATGCGTCGTGTTTCCCTTATGAGTATGAATACTACATTGTGATGTGTGGATTTAATTCCTAGACTTTTAAAATTGTCTTATGTTTATTAAAGTATAATTGTGATTGAAATCCTTAATTGGTGATTCCTTTTGTGCGGATCTACTTGCTGAGAGAGCAGGGCCTCGGCTATTCAAATAGTTCGTGTGCTCCGCTGGGCAGTAGATGGTGTTAGAGCCAAGAGATCAGATCCACAATAGAAATAAATACCTTCTGAGCACCGGTGGGCAATAGAGGTTGATTATAATTTGGGCAGCGTTACATGGATAAAGATTGGGGTTGTCGAGTTTGCCTAATTCATTGCTACAACTATTCAAATAGTGTGTGTCACGGTGGGCAGTAAGTGTTAGTGAAAATAATTTATGGGGGTATGTTTGTGTATCTTTGAATTGTGAATGACCGAGGGTAAGCGGTAATCCTTGGTTTGAATTTATCATTATCTGATTTCTTAGTTCCATGGTTAAAAAGGTGTAGTCTGACTTGAAACAATTGTTGCTTATATGCTAACGGTATATATGATGGAATGAGAGTTAACTTGCATTTCCAAGGCTCTGACCTTGTGTTGATTTTTCCTCTTTCAAATAGCAGATTAATAAAGGGGACTAGTTGTGGGGTTTTCTTGAGTTTCCGAAGATGTGGAACCTCTTCCTTGATGTGATTTTTTGTTGAATTTGTTTCCCTTTATTTTCTACAAGGTTATCACATTGTTATTTTTTTATTCTTTTCAATTCTTTTTATCAAAACTTTGTTAAAACTAAATTATTTATTTCTTAATTCAGTTGAACTTCTAGTCTAGTTCGGTACTTATTCTTATGAAAAAGAGGTTTTTCTTGCGGTATTGTTTTTAATTGAATATTACTTCAATTCAGTTAGACGTTTTAACTAGCGTGAGCTATATGAACCTATGTTTGTATGGAAATATCTTGAATTAATATTGATAGGGCCGACCAGACTATTAATATCTAATTCAGGGTTGTCACAATAACTACACAACAATATGATATGTTGCTAGCCCTTAGTCAATGCTTTACTCTTTCGTTAGGTATAACGTTTAAGCACAATTGTCCTTTCCTTAGTGATCACAATCACTTATTTACTCCATATATTTCTCCCCATTTTTGTCACAAAATTACAAAGGTTCGAGCAAATAAAGGTCAAACTGAAAGTATCTTACAAATCTAATAGACTTGTACAACCTATGGGAGTTAAGCATGAAGGTTTCATATACCACTTTAGATAACCAATATAAAAACCGAAACTACACGTAATTTGGTTTTAATACGTTATCAAGCAGAACACTAAAATGATATATTTAAGTAGTGGAGTTTCGACCGATGAGTGTTAAGGTGGTAGAGCCGCCAACACTATAATGTGTTAAGGAAGTATTCATGGCAACACATTAGTGACTGTTGAGTAGTTTGCACGTTTCAACACGAAGAGGAAGGATGTGTTGAGGCAGTTTTCCTGGCAATACAGTAGTGAGTGTTGAGGAATTTGCACGTCTCAACATGAAGAGGAAGGATGTGTTGAGGCAATTTGCCTGGCAACACAGTAGTGAGTGTTGAGGAATTCGCACGTCTCAACACTAAGAGGAAAACGTGTTGAGGCAGTACGCCTGGCAACACAGTAGTGAGTGTTGAGGAATTTGCACGTCTCAACACGAAGAGGAAGGATGTGTTGGGGCAGTTTGCCTGGCAACACAGTAGTGATTGTTGAGGAATTTGCACGTCTCAACTCTAAGAGGAAGGATGTGTTGAGGAAGTACGCCTGGCAACAAAGTAGCGAGTGTTGAGGAATTTGCACGTCTCAACACTAAGAGGAAGGATGTTTTGAGGCAGTATGCCTAGCAACACAGTAACGAGTGTTGAGGATTTTGCACGTCTCAACACTAAGAGGAATATGTGTTGAGGCAGTACGCATGGCAACACAGTAGTGAGTGTTGAGGAATTTGCACGTCTCAACACTAAGAGGAAAGATGTGTTGGGGCAGTTTGCCTAGCAACACAGTAGTGAGTGTTGAGGAATTTGCACGTCTCAACACTAAGAGGAAAACGTGTTGAGGCAGTACGCCTGGCAACACAGTAGTGAGTGTTGAGGAATTTGCACGTCTCAACACGAAGAGGAAGGATGTGTTGAGGCAGTTTGCCTGGAAACACAGTAGTGAGTGTTGAGGAATTTGCACGTCTCAAGACTAAGAGGAAAACGTGTGAGGAAGTATGCATGGCAACACAGTAGGGAGTGTTGAGGAATTTGCACGTCCCAACACGAAGAGGAAGGATGTGTTGAGGCAGTTTGCCTGGCAACACAGTAGTGAGTGTTGAGGAATTTGCACGTCTCAACACTAAGAGGAAAACGTGTTGAGGCAGTACGTCTGGAAACACAGTAGTGAGTGTTGAGGAATTTGCACGTCTCACGTCTCAACACTAAGAGGAATGATGTGTTGGGGCAGTTTGCCTGACAACACAGTAGTGAGTGTTGAGGAATTTGCACGTCTCAACACGAAGAGGAAAGATGTGTTGAGGCAATTTGCCTGACAACACAGTAGTGAGTGTTGAGGAATTTGCACGTCTCAACACTAAGAGGAAGGATGTGTTGAGGCAGTTCGCCTGGCAACACAGTAACGAGTATTGAGGAATTTACACGTCTCAACACTAAGATGAAGGATGTGTTGAGGCAGTATGCCTGGCAACACAGTAGCGAGTGTTGAGGATTTTCCACGTCTCAACACTAAGAGGAAGGATGTGTTAAGGCAGTACGCCTGGCAACATAGTAGCGAGTGTTGAGTAATTTGCACGCCTCAACACTAAGAGGAAGGATGTGTTAAGGCAGGACGCCTGGCAACACAGTAGCGAGCGTTGAGGAATTTGCACGCCTCAACACTAAGACGAAGTATGTGTTGAGGCGAAGATTTGGTTTTTTCTCTGGCAACACGCGGTTGTTATTGACTACGCGAGTGTTGAGGAATTTGCACGTCTCAATATTAAGAGGAAAACGTGTTGAGGTATGATTCTTATTATTTTTATGTCCCGACAACACAGTAAAAGGGAGTGTTGAGGAATTTGCACGTCTCAACACTAAGAGGAAAACGTGTTGAGGCATTATGCCTGACAACACAATAGTGAGTGTTGAGGAAGTTGCACGCCTCAAAACTAAGAGGAAAATATGTTGAGCCATTACGCCTGAAAACACAATAATGAATGTTGAGGAATTTTCACGTCTCAACACTAAGATATTTAAAATTTATTTGATATGCCTAATAGATATAAAACATTTAGTGAAGGATAGTTACTTAGCTCTGTCTCCGTTAGGCATGTCCTTGGCGCATGATTGGGCTTTGGGTATATTAGGCTCTCCCGTGAGTAGGCAGCATCAGGAATTAGTGATGACATCAGGATGTCGACGGATTGATAGACGAACAAAAGTCCCCAGGTCTTGATGGGACGAAAAAATAGTCGGTTATAAAGAGAGTTTTTCAACAAGACTTACGTACTCGTGGAACCTGCGAAGCTACACTCTCCAGGAAATTGCGTCACATTTGCGTGTTATCCATGCGGCAACAAATAATCTTCAGGATTGGATGGCTTGTTGGAGACCCTCTCAGGTATAGACATTGGCAAAGGACATAGTCCTAGCTTTGCCTTGTCATCGTGTATCCATGAGCGCCCCAGGATCATATCATGATTTGGGTATTCTTTATCCACGTGAAATTTGGCGTGTGTTAGAGAATCTCCCACCTTGATTTCGAGGTTGATGTACCCGTAAGTGTCTCTGGATTCTCCCTCTGAGTTTTTGATTATGGTTGGGTGATGAACAGCTTCCTGCTTTGAAATCTTTGCAGCTCTCAGAGTCTTGATGGTGATAATATTGAATTTAGAGTCCGCGTCTGTCAAACTCAATAACCTTCAAGTGAGCGGTGGTTATGAGTCCCCAGTTAAATCTATCAGTCGCGCTTTCCAGGAAAGATTAGGGTTTGGGAGCGGCTTCCCTGACTGGAAACATACGCTTTCCTGATATAGCATAGTTTAAGGCTGCAAATATGTCTTGACGTTGCGCCATGGAGAAATACCGAATTTCACATAAATGCTCTATCATAGATTGTACAGTTTTGTGAACGAAGTCCCCAGAAAGCATTAATGCACAACTCCACCAATTCATGTTCAGTCACATTTGGATCATGACAATCGAACGCCTAAATTCTGAATCCCTTGACATAATCATTCAGTTGTTTGTTGTTCGCTCCTTCTGAGTTTTGGCCATGTTCGTCTGAATTTTGGCAAGAACTTCATGTCTCTCCATTAAATCGATAATGGTAATGGGAGGTTGGCTTCCTATGGCTACTCCAGTCTATCGTCCTGAAGAAAAAGTGGTAGCAGCCCTGGTGATGATTGGAGGCGTCTTTCTCGAAGAAATATTAGGATTAGTGGCGGCTTTGGCTCTAGTAATAGGAGGCGTCACGCCAGAGGGGATGCTTCCGGTGCTGCTGGTGTTGGTGCTAGAGGATGTAACGCCATGGGATGTGTTGACTGCACTTGCGGATAGTACATTGGTGTTGGCCATTCCCTTTTTCCGATACGGCCACATACTCTGTTTGCATCGTCGCTGGCGGAGGCACAAACCTCAGACAAGGATTCAATATTTTTTGTGTCATCTCTGAAATTGGTGGATGTTTGCTGGCTCTTGCTACAGCCGGTTTGCCATACCTTCCAGGGTGATTGGATTTCGAGCATTGGCGGTTTTGGAAGTGTTTGGGATTGGTGATTGAAATGAATTCTAGTTAATGATTGAATTTAAACCTAAGATCCACCATCTTCAGTTTGAGAATATTGGAATGAAAATTGAGAAATTGGCTTCGCAACCAGGAGATTAATCTCCCACTGTGGTCGCCAGTTGTTTTGGGGTAAAAACTGATTCAGTTGTTTTTGGTAAATTTGGGTGTGTTGATGAGAAACGAATTCAAACTCTAAACAAATGTACCGCACATGAGTACTTTTAGATTTGATAAATCAATCTGTAAGACTCTGGCCTAAACCAAGAAATGGCCGTTCCAGATTCAATTCGGTCACAAAGTGAAGGAGAAGGGTTGATCTTAGGGAGGGAAGCGAAGAAGGTGTTTGAGATCAGAATGTTGGATTATGAAGGTATGGCTGTTTTATGACTTGCATCAAAATGTGGAACTGGCTTGCAAAACGTAAGCTATTAGTTCTTGGTGTTTTCTGGATACTTGTGTTGATAACACTTGTCCTCCTCCTGTGTGAAATCGGTTGAAAACCTATTTATACAAGTCATTGAGCGCACCCTGATCTCGTAGGAAGTGGAGGTAGTTAAGTAGTAGAGAAGTGGGTTTGTGCGGAAGGTGGTGATCATCACGTTTCCATTATGAGTGAAGACTGATCGCTCTTTCACCCACTACTCTCTTATTGTTGTTAACTGTCCGCCCTTTCCTGACACTTTCTCGTAATGGGCGCATTGCACGCCGCACGCTGTAAACCACCAGACCAATACCCCAGTGAGTATCCCCCAGTTTGTGACATGTTTGATGTCTCGAGTGAATGGGTCAAGTCGTGAGACTCGCCGCTAAAAGCAACGCATGGTGCTTTAGGTCAAATACTAAATTATTTGTGAGATCAATATTTATAAAACATCGCTTATAATCGATGTATATAAAACATCGCTTTTAAACAAGCATCTGAAAATAATCGATGTGCAGGAAGCATCGTTGTTTTAGAGCTCGTTCAAATTAGTCGCGAATTGAGCGTCTTAAAAAGGTAGCATGACCGGCCACCTTTGGGTGATCGTTTGAGAACCCTATGGGGTAGCTACCACTCGGTCGATCACTTCCTGTGGAGGAGGGGTGGCCGATGATCACATCGCCACCATGTTGGCCTCTTGAAAATAAATCTACACCATCCAACTAGGCTAGCGAAATTGGAGGGACGAGATGATTTGCGGCAGTTACATATTTTCGTTGATGTATTTTAGGGTTTAGGAGCCGTACGGCCAACCCTGTTTTTGGCGATCAATTCGAGGCACTGAGGGTTAGTTTGAGCAGGCCGATCGTCCATGTGCAAAGGTGGGTTGCCAGTGAGCATGCTAATACTTTCGGAGCCGCCTGAAATTGAATCTAAGCCACTCGATTTGGGGAGAAGATGGGTGGTTGTGATCGGTTTGCGACAGTAGCGCGTTGCCGCAACACATTTAGGGTTTCCAAAACAACGCGTTCACCCTAATTTGGGCAAGCGATTCAATAAGTTCTTGGCTTGCTATGATCAATTCGATCGACCAAGGACGGAGTGGGGTAGCCGGTGAACACGCCAGTACCATTGATCACTCGAAAGAAGATCTAAGCCGTCCAACTAGGCTAGCTAATTTGGGCGGTCGTGAATTTTTTGAGACTGTTTTTGCCGGTCTTAGCTCGTTTGAGCTCATTTTTTAACAGCGCGATCACCCATGTTATGGCTAACATTTAAAGGCATTTCGGGTGAACTGAAGGGAAACCGACCATCTGGGATGCTAGTGCCCCCCCCCCCATGGTGATTGCCTAGTTCTAGGGGATTACGCTAGGCTTGTCAAATCCGGCCAAATCGGCCATGATCGTTTTTAAGACCGACATGGACAGTCTAGATTTTCCTTAAGGAATTTAAACGTGTCGATCAAGCTAACTTTTAATTAAAAGTGTGTCAACACGTCGATCTCTTTGTCGAGAGAGTGGTGTAGCCTACGTGAGTGTTTCTTCATGCATGTCTCAATATCGACACTTCGGAGATTCATGCTACTCTGCTGGCTGAGTGAACATTAATCGTCATGTCATGCCAACATTGAGAGTTCGGTTGGGAACATAGCATAGGAAAATACCGGAAGGTCAATGCATTAGTGAGTAATGCGGTGGAGAATAAAATTCACAAAATATTTTGGATCGCTGTTGTATGCACCATTCTAAGTGAATTATATATATATATATATCCAAATATATTGAATTGCTCAATACATCTATGAGCGAAGAGGTTTATGCACTCATCACCTTCAGATGGCTTTCGTTCCTTTGCGGGATGATAGCGCATTAAATACGGGGTTTCACGATTTTAGCCCCGACCGAAAACCACCATCAACAACCCATTCAATGACTACAAGAGCCAAAGCAGATATTTTTAAACCTAAAGTTTACTCAACAAAATATTCTTTATCTAGCTTCCCTTCAAGCTCAGCAGTTAATAATTCCAACTTGTGTAAGTCAAGCTCAAAAATCTCCACCTTGGAGACACTCTCTAGTTGAAGAGTACAATGTTTTACAATTAGCAGGTACATGAACTAAAGTTCCTACACATCCCTTTCAAAATGTGGTAGGATGTGAATGGGTCTTTAGTATCAAACAAAATCCAGATGGTACCATTGCCAAACATAAATCCAGACTGGTAGCTAAGGGCTTTCATCAGCAGGACGGTATTGATTATACAGAAACCTTTAGCCCTGTATCTAAGCTAACAACCATTAGAGTAATTCTTGCTCTTTAGATTAACTTCAATGGTCCATTTCTCATCTTGATGTGAGTAATGCTTTTCTGCATGGAGACTTGTCTTCTTCTTCTTCAAACCTAGATTTACTAGGATTGAATCTGATATATCAGATTCTCCAAGTAAATTTGGGTTTGTAATTATTTAGTTATTTTATTGCTCTCAATCAAAAATCACATAGTGATTTAGGTTTTAGTTTTATTTCAATGTTACTGATCTTGTATATATAATGGCTATTTCATGCCTTCAAATAATTTCTAGTTTAATCGCCATTAGTGCGTTTTGCTATAGCCTTTGGGCTCTTGTATTCAAATCCGATGAGAGATTGAAGCATATCTTTGAAGACGATAGATAATGATGTGACGATGATCAAGATTAATTAAAAAAGATCAATGGCTATTGGAATGGATTGTGATTATGAAGATTAGCGCAAACTACTTCTTTTGCAAAGGATTTTATCTTTACAAAGAAGAAATCTCTAAATGGTTGAAGAATAATCAAAATATCATTATTGATTATTCTTCTCCATTTTATTGGGTTTCATGTAGATCAAAAAATTTACATTGTAAATTGGTTATATCAATGTACAATGTGTAATGATGAAACAGGATGGTATGTATGTCTACCACTTCTGCTGTGTAACAATCCAAACCTCAATTTGAATGAGGTAATCAAATAAATAATTTTAGGGGTTTCCAGAAACCCCTAATTCCGTAAAAAAAGAAGAAAAAAAAAGAAAAATGGTGGTCTTGTACTAATGTCAACTAATGCAGATACGGGCCTATATCGGCAGATACGGGAGAGCATATTCCAAACAATAATTCTATTCAACCCATTATTCTAACCCACCATCAAACCCACCGCATACGTGGCATGCCATTTGTACTTTTTATTTTTTTTCTCTTTCCTGCTGACGTGTTCATATATTTCGTTTTTATTTTCGTTTTTTAAATTTGGTAAAACACCAAAATCAGATCTTAAAAATTCTCACTACCATTAGCGGCGCCAAAGAAGAAATCTATAGAAGAACTTGAAATCATCGAAGAAAACTACGAAATACCATTGAAGAAGAACAAAAATACCACTAGGTAATCTATATGCAAACCCTTAGTATATATCAAACACGTTTTGTTAATCTTGCATCATGATTTATTTTTTTATTTGGGTTTATAAATTTCTTATTTGATTAAGAAAAGGTTATAAACTCCTTATTTAATTTAAACCTAATAAAATTATGTTTCACTTGTTAATCACGCATCTTTTGCTTGAGAATAACTGAGCATCGTTTTGTTCATAAATCTAACCCAATTGTATGCATGTGTTCTTTTATATGTAGCCATGGGTGAATCTCAATTTTCTAGTGAGGAACTTGAATTTGTAATCTGCATTGGATGATGACAATGACCAAGGTGATCAGATTGTCTTGCCAAAAGTTGGTATGAAATTTAACAATGTTTGATGACTTATTTGAGTTTCTACCGTAGTTATGCATTCAAGATGATTTTCTTGTAAGAAACAAACATGCAAGAGGGATCATCATGGAGTATTAAATTTTGTAACTTATTCTTTTACGAAAGAGGAAGAATCATTCGGTGTCGGACTCTCGTTAAATCTTCCTCCAACTGAGAGAACTAATTGTAAAGCAAAAATTTCAGCGAGATTATGTGAAGATGAAAAATGGATGATAAGCGTTGTTGCTCTTGAACATAACCATTTAAATAGTCCATCGAAATCTCGACATTTAAGAGGCCACAAAAGGATCGACACAGCTACAAAGAAGAAAGTTTTGGTGAACGACAAAGCAGGAATCAGGATGTGTAAAACCTACGGTGCATTAGCTGTTGAAGGTGGTGGATACGAAAGCCTCCCCTATGATGAAAAAACATTGAGGAATATGGTTGCTAGAGAAAAAAAATTAGAACTTAGCGAAGGAGATGCTACAACACTTTTGGATCACTTTACAGACATGCAAAATAGGGATCCAAATTTCTTCTACAGAATGGACATTGACAAAATGGGCGGTTTGAACAATGTGTTTCGGGCTGATAATATATGTAGAGAAGCCTACAAAGAATTTGGTGAAGTTGTCACCTTTGACACAACATACTTGACAAACAAGTATGCAATGCCTTTTGCTCCATTTGTCGGGGTTAATCATCATGGGCAGTCAATTTTATTTGGTTGTGGCTTGCTTTCTAATGAGGAAAAGGAAACTTTTGCTTGGTTATTCAGATCATTTCTCGATTGTATGAATGGAATCGCTCCACAAGGTATAATTACAGACCAATGTAGTGCGATGAAATGGGCAGTTGAGAAAGTTTTCAAGGATACCAAACATCGTTGGTGTTTATGGCACATCATGAAAAAAATACCTGAAAAAGTTGAGGAGGTATGAAAATTACTTAAGGATTAAATGTAGGATGAAAAAAGCTGATTATGATACACATTGTCCAGCTAAATTTGAACAACATTGGAGTGACATGTTGCAAAAGTATGAGAGCTAGAAACATAATAAATGGTTGAATAAATTATATGAGGAGAAACATCGATGGGTGCCTTGTGAAGACCACTTTTTGGGCTGGGATGTCGACTACACAGCGATCCGAAAGTATGAATGCATTTTTTGACGGGTATGTTCATTCAAGAACGTCTTTGAAGCAATTCGTTGAAAAATTTGATAATGCACTGAGATACAAAATGAAAAAGGAGCTTAAATCAGATGCTAGATCGTTTTCAACAATTATTCCAACCTCAACTTCGTATAAAATGGAGAAACAAATTCAAAGAGTATACACTCATGCGAAGTTTAAAGAGTTTCGTAATCAGTTGATACGGAAAATGTATTGCAAGATAATTGGTAGTCAAGATGAAATCAAAGATGGAGTCATGGTTCAAACTTATGACATACAAGAAGAAATTTACTATCAAAAACCACCAAAGGATGAAGAAGAAGTTGTTGATGATGATGATGATGAATTGGTTGCATCAAATGAAGATATTACTTCATTAGATATGGAACATCTTTGCACCAATTGAAGAATCTGAATCCGAATATGAACCCGAACTTGATCCACGAGATTGGTTGGTCGATGAAAAAGGTTATCTTTAAGGTATGGTTTCAGAAAAATGAATGCAAAGTCGAGTGTAGTTGTCATAGATTTGAATTTCGTAGAATACTTTGCACGCATGCGATATGTGTGTTACTTCGTAATGATGTTTTACTAATCCCAGACAATTACATATTAAGAAGATGGAGAAAAGATGTGAGGTTGTTACACACAAAGGTGCCAATAAATTCCGATAGTTGGCATTTGACTCCAGTAGAAAAACGTTACAAGGAGTTATGTGATTATTTTGCGGAACTTGCAGATGTTGCTTCAAAGGATAGTGATAAGTGCAGTAATATCAAGAAATGGATACGTGAACAATTGATAGAAATAGTGGAAAAAGGATCTGGTATTGAAGCAGAAATAAACAACTATGGTCAAGAGAATGAAGCTATAAAAGTAAGTAATACTCCTCAAGCAAATACAAAAGGTAGGCCTTGTACTAACCGTTTGAAGCCTAAGCAATACAAAAGAAAATCGAGAAAAGAAAACGTCAACATAAGTTACTTATCCGTTTTCATACTATTTATGTTTTAGTGTCCTGAAGGTGTCCAATTTATTAGTCTGATGTTATTGAACTTTGATGTGCATTTGTTAGACCAATGAACAAATACCGAGTCAACAAAGCTTGGTAAGTAATATTCAGCCATCGAAGAAAACAAAAACGAGTAGTAAGAAAGAAAATATGCCATTGTGAGTTTTGATTCCTTTTGACTATTTATGCTTTAATCTCGTGAAAGTATTCATCTGTTTGTCTTAAGTTATTTTACGTTCCGATGTTTATTTGTTTGAGCATCCTTTGGCGGGGAGACCAAAACTAAAATTTTGGTCCAAAAACCGAGACGTGATGGAGAAGGAGTAAAGATCAAAGACCAGACTAAAACCAAAAACCAAACCATATTTGGTCTTTAGTTTGGTTTTAGTCGGGCGTAATTTAAAGTTGTGTTTGAACGGGCGTAATTTATAGTTGCTTTGATGGTGGGGCGTAACTTTAAGTTACGCCCGAATTTAAAAAAAAAGGGGCGCAACTTTAAAGTTCGCCTGATTAGAGTTGCGCCTGATGAAATTTTTTTGGTTTTTAGTCCTGCCCCGTAGCGTCGCAGCACGGAGTAAACCAAATTTTTTTGGTTTTTTTTAGTTTTTGGTCTTTGGTTTTAGTCGTATGATTGCAGTTGCTCTTAGACCACTAAAGAAATCCCGACTCAACAAAACACGGCGGGTGCATTTCAGTCATTGGGCGGAGCTGAAATCAATAATCTTAATAGGGGAGAGTACAACCATTTATTGGTAAGCCTTAAAAAATCTCTTTCTTTGAAACCTACTGAAAAAGTGTTTGGTTCGCTAAACCCGATGGTTTTGTCTTGTATAATTCCTGGCGGTAGATTTTGTGCCATAATAGCTTGTCAGTACCTAAAACATGACTTTGGTTAGAGCTGTTGTATAGCTATAAAATGACTACATTTACTTCTTGGCAATAATTTATATGGACTTTTGTTGAGTTTGTACCGTTGCATACTTATTGTTTCTCCCTAGTTATGTTGTGTTGGTTTAATTTGGTGAAACCTGACATACTTTTAAAAAAAATTATGTTTACAACACTTAGTGAACTCCAAATAGTAGGAAACATAGGAAACGCCACGATGCAGTTCCGGCACCACAAATTTTATCTTATGGAAACATTAGCGTATATGGAACACCTTATGTTCATTCCAGGAATGTTTCACCCGCACTGGAGAGGACTCCTGGATATTTTGAAAGTGTCTCGATTGTATTTGGAGTACCTCATCCATGGAGAAGTCCATATTTTGAGAGTTCGCACCAACGTACTGTGGTACCGGCTTACATGAAGGTAGTGGAGGATTTATCCGAAGGCAACATTAGTTCTATACGGAAGTTATATTTTTAAAAATTTTATGAATCATATTTTCAATAAAGATGCGCGGTGTGACTCCCGAATGCGTTAGTTTACTCATAGTTGGATGTTATCACTCTTAACAAGGAGCATTTTCTTCTTTTTTTCCAAGCATAAGGTACTTTTAGTTATGTTTTCTTTGGTTATGTTAAAACAGTAGTGTAATTAGAAGAAATTCTTAAACATAACATTTCATACATATGATGTCTTACAACAGTGGGTCTTTGTAGTTTACATTGTCAAAATAATGCACATTTCCACGCAACATACAAACAAGACCTTTCAGATCTATAGCTTGGAAGAAGTTTTTCACCTGACCTTCCTTGCAAAGAATATTTTAGAACACCGTGACACTGTAGCTATCTCATCTTTGTACTCATTTTGTTAATGATCATTTTGTGCGGATTTTATGGTCGCCTCTATCTCGGAGCCTCGTGGAACAACATCTCCATCGAGAAAAAACTAATTTGTTGACTTGTAATTCCACCTAAAAGAGCAAAAGAGCAAAAGTTTTAAAAGCGAGTTCGGGGTATTGATGAAAAATGCAAAAAACTCATAAGGATCTCAAACTTGATATAGAAAAATAAAACTAAGTTCATAATCCAAACTACGATAAAGAATCACAATCAATAGAATAAATCGCTTGTTTCACTAAAAATCTCAAGCAAAATGTACAGTCAAATTACTTACCCAGAATCGAAATAGTATTACTTACATGTTTTTTTTTGTGTCCGCACCCACAAGATATAATTCAAATTCGGCATTCTACAGATTTTGGAGTTCCCCTCAATTGTCTCTCGCCAATCTTTTTTTAGAAAAGTGAAGATCGAAATTGTTAACACCGGAGATGTTCGAAACAATCTGGATGTTAGATCAAAAATAAAATTAAACAAAATTGTTTGCAAGATACTGAGGCGTCGTCATAAACGAGCTTCATTTCATCGAAATACAAGTGAATTTTTTTCCACGCAGTTTGGATTATATGTTCATTTGAGTGTTTCTAGGCCTTCGCAAGTGGATGGTAGACCCCTTGAAATCTTGATGGTCAATTCTAAATACTTGAACTACCAAAAATCCATACAAGACTAATTCCAATCCATCCACGATGGAAATGAACCTGATCTCGGACAACTATTTCACGGTTATATATATACAAAAGAAATTAATTTTTTCGTCGCCGTATGACAATCTTCACAGATTCTTTACAATGCGTATGTGTTACAATGGTAGTAAAGGCTAGTGAAATAATAGTGCTTTACATCGGTATGTAAAAATAGCACATGCTAAAGAGTTTTAATCACCCTCTGGTCCATCACTCTCTCTCTACTAAAATCAAACACCACCACTTTCACCTCCAATATGTTTACTGTACTCAAGCATTAAAATAGGCTTTTGGGTTCGATATAACTTGGATTTCAGTGGCATAAATTTGAATTCAGCATATTAAGCGTAGCATATGTTGTCAATTTACTCTCTTTATGGCACAAAGTTTGAACAAGTTATGCTTTCCACTAATTACAATTTCAACTCAAATTAGCAACTCTTTGTGAAACCTAATTTATTAGAATCCATTGCACAATTTCATGGTACTGTAGTTGTTTCTCACATAAAAGACTCCAATTCACTTACTTTGTATTAAATGAACAGGGAACTTAGGTGAGAGAGTGCGATTCGTTTCCTTCACCGATTCAATGACTCATTCCATTCAATTTTCAAAACCATAAACAATATAATCTTTCATCAAATTCAATGGTAAGAACCTTTATCAATTAAGAAATAGTAAATTCACGGATTTTAAAATTAAAAATTTTACTCTTGAACTTAGATGCAACACTCATCTGTTTAAGACTAAATACCTTGATTTCATGGATCCGATGATTGAAATTTTGGATGATAAATGGAAGATTTTTTTGTCTTGATCTTCTTTATCGAGCATGCAATTGGACGAACAAGGGGAGAAATTAAGCTTCGATTTCTTCCATCTATTCAATCAAAAATCGAACTCATTATAACAGAGAAGTATAGAAAATGAAAAGCCTATGCTATTGATTTTTTCTTATTTGGTATTTGTAACGAAGAGGGAGTAAAAGACACGAATAAACACGTCAGCAGGAAAGAGAAAAATAAAATAAAAAGTATAAATGGCATGCCACGTATGCCGTGGGTTTGATGGTGGGTTGAATAGAATTATTATGTTCCAAATCCTTCTTAGTTTCGGAATATATCGTAGTATATAAATAAGGTTAACCATAAATAAATGTGAAAAATACTAGAACCCCCTACTATATGGGTTCAATATATAGAAACCCCACTAAATGGATCCTATACTATTAACTCCATACTTTTACTTTTTAATATTTTTAGGCCCAGAACTTTAGAATTCGGGGCTTAAAAATAAGAATACAATCCATAATAATTCTAATAATACCAAGACTTGCCCTTTAGTATATATATGTAACAAAACTCGGTCTAGATTTCATTTTCGGTTTCATTTTCATTTCACTTTCTCTCTCTTTCTCCCTCATTTCGCTCCTGAAGAAAATTAGGGTTTTTGAGTCAAACCGAGGAAAACGATTACGAAGAGCGAGGAAAACGATTTTAGGTCTATCGATCTCTGTAGATGATGTTTACGTATTTACAAACTTAAGAACAAAATCAATCATTTATTTTAGTTTTCAAATTGAATCTCAGATCAGAGCTCCAACAAATCATTTGATTTTTATCTCTTTCAATTTTTAGAGCTCTGGCAATTTTTGTTTGTTTTTTTCTTCTTCTGATTCAATTGATTTTATGGATCTGAATTGATTTGATTCACCAGATTTGCTTGTTAATCTACGAATTAGGCTCAATCAATCGATTTGACTGATTTTTCGTCTTGAATCTATGTATTCACTTTGGTTAGAAAACTCGCATGTTAGGTTTATGTTATTTTTTTGTTTTGTTTTATTAGTTTGATTAGGTTTTGATGTTTGTTTTAATTCATTTTATTCGGATCGGAGAAGAACGCAACAATTTTTCGTGAAAGTTTCCTCTAGATCGGTGAGAAAAGGCGAAGAAAATCATCATCAACACTTGAATATGAAGATTTATCATCGAAGCCATTTAAAGATAAGTTTTATCTCCTCTAATTATTCTAACTTGATTACAATCGTTAATCATCAATATTTAAAAAGGAAACCTTAAATATTCATTTTCTTTCGAATTTTTGATTTTATTCCTTAACGGAGTTTAGATCTGCAACAATCTCACCTTAGCCTTTGATTTGATACTAAAATCTCGAAAAATGTTTGACAAATTTTTCTACATTTTTTGGATTTTTTCGATTTTAAATTTGAAACTCAATCTACCTCTTAAATTTACTTTGGTTAAAAATCAATCATCATATTTGGAATCACGACACCAAGTTTCCATTAAATTGTATCTACTTCTAAGTTTTATGTTGATATTGTTAGTTTTATAATAACACCGTTAGCTTATAAGATGGATGAGAACTTAGCGACTATGGGTGAAAAGCTAATAACTATTCTGTTTTGGTTGTGTTACATGTGCATATTAAATAGTGATCTTATCTTAGCTTTGATAGACATTTGAGCTTATTAAATTTGATTTTAAAAACACTCCAACTTATACAATGAATTTACATTTTGGTTAGTTTGTTTTAATTAAATGTCGGGATTATAAAATTGTGATTCTTACTTTTTCCTACGGTAACATCTTATTTATTGTTGTGGTTACGTTAATGGAAGTCATTTGAATGGCCTACTTTTGTAGTGGTTCTCTTAAACCAAGAATGTTTGGGATTTGAGAATATCCCCAAATGAAGTTCTTTACATTCTTTACATATTTGTGTGTATAAATTAGGAGATAATTACGTGGTTTTGATACTTGAAATGTTTTGTTCATTTCTCGTAGATAGTTAGTTGTAAATATAATTCGTTTTGATGTTTCCAAGTAATTTGTTGCAGTATACATGGGCTTTTAAGTATATGAAATTACGATATTGTTGTTTGTCAACCTTTAGATGTTTTATCCATTATCGAAAATAAATGAGAACTTCATCTCTTGTATGACACTAATGGATGCTTAACGGCTGCACTCAATGAAGAACAAATAGGCTAAGGTTAGTCTTTTAGTTTGATAGGTGGACGAAAAATGCATCAAATGTCTTATTCTGACCTCATCTTTGAGCATTTTTTTTTTTTTGCGGTTCAAGCTCTCGCAAGGTTAAGAATGTACATTTTGGAACCGAGGGAATCCGATACATTAACACTTTTGATGGTTGCGCTTGATATGTTACCCTGATCCTGTTATCCATACTAATAGCACCATCAAGTTAGATCTTGAGGGCAACAAGAATGTTGATTTTATCAAGTTTGATATTGGTAACGTGGTTAATTCATTTGTTGTGTTTCTCTCTTGAATTTTTATGCATGTGTAACTCCTAATTACACGTGTATGTGTAACTCCTAATTACACCATGTTTCTTGTGGTTACAGGTATATGAAACCCATGGCCGTTTAGCTCTAGAATCTGGGAGTTTGATCAGGTTGGATACTAATTTTTTGTAAGTTATCTGACCTTTTTTGTGTAATTTCTAGTTACACATGCTAATTAAATGTGTAATTTCTAGTTACACATGCTAATTAGATGTGTAACTTTTACTTACGCATACTGATTGAATATGTAACTTCTGGTTTTAGTGATTGAATTAAAATGATTTGTGGTCTGTTTTGTTGTGTTTGTTTTCATTGGATTGTTGAGATTAGTTTTTGTAGAAGAGATTGGACAGTTTTGATTATATGAGCATGTGTAACTTTTAGTTACATTAGGAAAATGCATGTGTAACTTTTAGTTACACTAGGAAAATGCATGTGTAACTACCAGTTACACTAGCAAGATGCTGAGATATTGATAGTTTTAGTGTGAAATCATACATAAAGTATTGCAGGTGAACTTTTTTTTTCCTCATACTTCAGGTTTAGGTTTGATATGTGTAACTTTTAGTTGTTAAGCTATAGGGTTAAGGTCTTATAATTCAGATAAGCCTTTTTTGTTGTTTAATTTTGCTTTTCGGGTAACTTTTTCGTGCTAAAATTGGTAAAGCAAATAGGAAAGCAAGGTGTTAGGTTCAAGATACTGCAACAAAACTCTGCGAGGTAAAAACTAAACTCCAAGAAATTTGATTCTCTTCTCAATTCTTAACATTCTATGAACATCTGTAACTGTTAGTTACATGAGGAAAATGCATGTGAACTCTTAGTTACACTAGGAAAATGCATGTATATTACCAATTACACTAGGAAGATGTTGATTTCACTAGATTCAGTTGTGAAATCTAATGTGATTGTGGTTATAAAGGAAAAAAAAGTAGAACTAGAACCAGAAGTAGTGGTCGTTTCTGGTGCTGAATTCCAATATGATTGTGTAACTCCTAGTTACACTAGTCAGTTGCATGTGTAACTGCTAGCTACACTAGTCGGATTCATGTGAAACTATACATTGTTGTATGTACTATTCAATTAATCTTATAAAAACTGATTGCTTGTTGTTATATTTCAGGTTTCCAATAACTTCATAAAAGCTAATTGCTTATATGTGGTATTAGTCCTTTGGATGTGTAACTTCCAATTACGCTAGATAGATGGATATGTAACTTCCAATTACACTAGACAGATGCGTGTGTAACTTTTAGTTACACGTGCTAAGAAGTTATTGTAAATAAATCTTAAAATAATACATGTATTTTTTTTTATGCGTTCTTTTTTATGTCTATTTTTTTGATGTGTAACTTTGCATTACACATGTCATAAGGATGTGTAACTTCTGGATACATATGCCATATGCATGTGTAACTTACATTTACACATTCACAATATACTTTAATAATTTTGGGCCTAGATTTAATAATTTTGGGCCTAAATTTAAATTTTATTTAATTAAAGGGCTTATTGATATATATAAAAGGGTATGTATGTCTTTTAATAACTCTAGCTAGATTTAAACTTAACTTTTAATTAAGCCACTCCGTATTATGGGTTATCCATGGGTCGGGCCTTAACATAATTTTCCTAAATAAATACCGAGTGATGTAGGCCTGTATTGGAAAGCAACCCCTTTAGGCTTTCGTCGTGTAACTTGTCCTTCATCAGAACTCCTTCCTTTCCTTATTATCTTTTCGTTATTGAAGCATTTTCCTTTGGTTACAGTATATGAGATTATGAGGTTAAACTCCCCTCTTTCTTCGGCTATCGTTCAATATACGGCAGATTGAAGTTCAACGTCTTCAACCTTTGGTAATATTAAATCTTTGGTGGAATAGATGTATTACCAGTTAAATTTGAAGTGAATTTGAAGTGATTAGTGTATGTATGTCTTTTGATTGATCTCTGATAATATTTTGGTGGTGATTTTTAAATATAAATTACTCCATATAATCAATCACATATTCCATCTGAGATTTAGTATCAATTTGATTTTTCTGTTTACCTTTGTTTTTTTTTTTTTTTTTTGCTTTTGCTTCTAGGGTTTCATAATTTTAGGTTGTTCTGAATGATATTTATCCTTGGTTGATAGTTCTGTCAGAAGTGAATATGAAACCATGTTCTGCGGTCATTTGAATGTATGAATTTCAAGAGGTTTAAATGTTTGCTTGTCTATTTTATTTCTAATCACACGCTTCCACTATGATTACAGGCAAAATCACAGGCACGGGATATGGAAGAAGAAAATAAAACTGGAAGAGTCTCTGAGGTTCTAGAGGAGCAGATAATTGTAGGCGTAGGTGCTGTTAGTTTGACTCCCAAGTCAGAGGGAAACAAGCAGAAGGAGGCATCTAAAGCATTACGGCAAAGAGAGCTTTGGCCATTTGTTACATCTAAAAACGCCATGCTGGTCCAAGAGATGTCTGTTGTCTGTTTGTTTAGATATATAATCCCCTTCAACGTTGAAGTCCTAGAGCTTCTGCCTCTTGTGGGTCTGCACTTTGTGTTGGTCCTTCTCTTCTACCTTCAAAAGTACCTGCATCATTCCTTGGTATTACAGCAAAATTGGAAGTAGTATTGTATGATACCCAGGCAGCATCAACATTAATCTTTTTGGTATTGCTATCTGGTGGAGTTCATCGAACATTCATAGGTGTTTCTTACTCTTATTCTTTTTGTTTGTGTTTTTATCTTTCCTTGTACGGAATCCTATGTGTCTCTATGAAGAGGGGAAATAAGAGAGAAAAGAGTATTTTATGTTATAAACTAAAGAATTAGAAAATGCGAAACATAAAAAAGTAGAGAGAAGATAACGAGAGAGCATTTCATTCATGGAATTAGTGTATGTAAGGACTATTTATAGGTCATACAATAGAGTGGGTGGTTAATGGCATTATTAGAGGTAATTGCATGCAACAATTACAAGTACTTAAGATGTACTTAAGATGGAGGTTACAAGAGAAATAAGAATGTGCAAGGGTGGTGGAGGATATGTAAAGGTGGTGGTGTAAATCCACCAAATAATTATTTACAACACTCATCCTTGGATGACACAACACTACTACGATACTGGCATACTGCCTCATTAAAACCTTGCCAGGAAAACCCAAAAGGGACAACCTAGACGAAGAAAAAGAGTATAAATCATATCATGGTGTTGGACGCGTTAAATATTGCCTCATTAAAACCCTGCTAGGAAAGCCCATTGGGACAACCCAGAAGGAAAAAACCTTTACTAAGGAAAAAGAGTACAACTGTACATAGGTAATAAAGAAAAGGAGTTGGACATATAGTGTTGCCTCGTTAAAACCTTGAGAAGGAAACCCAATGGGATAAAAACCTTGACTAAGAAAAAAGAGTACAATGCGTAAAGTCCAAGATATCCAATATATCCTCCAACAGAAAGAAGATATCTCAATTAATTGGTTTGACGATACGGTACCACAAGTAGCTAATCAACAACCATCTTCAACTCAAGAAAAAATTTGTCGGTAATGGAGACATTTGTGTTGCCATAACTTAATTTCAAATCTGAAGTCCGATTCCCAGCGGTTGATTTCTAGGATCTGATATATCTTTTATTCTTCATAAATCTTTCAAACAGTAGTAGATGATCATTGTTGTTACTGCAAAAAGGATGTTGTACCGTCTAACAAGTTGGAAAATGGAAATTGAGTATCTGTAGTTCATTATTTACGAGACTTTGGATAAACCGTCAAAGCAAAGATCAAATGTTAGAGGTACCACAAAAACTAATATACACAATGCCTCCATATTAGTGCTAATTAAGTTTGGAAAACAAATTCACTACCAAAAAATTCCAAGTATAACATATAAAGTTATGAATAAAATCAAGCACAAAAACAATATGTAATTGATACGTAATACAAACCAGAGAAAAGTGCTATGTACCCGATGATGAGATGAAAGTAGATTGTTATTACACAAGTTTTATTAGGAGGTTAGTACCCTTCCATGTAAACATGTCAGAACTTTTCGAAGTTGACAAAATGATGGTCGGGCCATTATGATGCTTAATAAGTTTGAGACATGCTTCCAAGATCTTTTACCTTGAATTCTCTCAATAAAAGTAAATATAACTTGTGACAACCTTTTAGAAGTTTAAAATAATGTTATCTTTGATAAGAAACAATTATGTCAGATTATGACATGTAAAACGGACAAATAATAGTTTTTGTTGAAATTCATCTTTCAATGGGTACACAATAATTACCAAAGTGTTGTATATTTTCAAATCATTTAAGACTAGTTGATGTAATTTCACAGATCTCAAGTGTCTATACGAACTAGATGCCAGGAGAGGCGTTGCGTAATAAGCGCCCTAGTTCCTCTCGTTACACCCTCATGTAAACTAAACATTAAATTTGTAACCTTCTGGATTCTCAATTTTGTATTGATCTTAAAAAAATGTACATTTGTGAAGGAACAACTAAATACGGATGGCTTTCAACGATATTAGCCAATCATAAGCATTGTCAATACTTCACTGTGTTCAGGGCGAAAAATGATATCATTCATAATCATTTTTAATGTTTTCAGTAGCTACTCTGAATACATATTCGATAATAACTAAGATTATGTACGCGTATAAAAATTATTCTTCAATACTAACACCACTTGTCCACTAAGAGACGAATTCCTCTTTAGGAGATATATATGGATCAAGAATTAAAATTTGTAGTTAGATAGTCTCATTGAGAACATTATCAATAGCCTCCCCAAGAGCATTATTGTGATACAGCATAATTGGCTTCCTCTATCAAGGAATATATATGTTTTTCATCGACAATTCTGATGGGTTGTAGAAGACTCAATTATTGCTAAGTCATGGCACGCCATGCTGGGACATTAATTAATGCCAAAATACATGCAACAAAATATAAGATTTCATTCTTCTTCCTATAAGAATAAAATGCATCAATGATATCATAGTGACATGAATAACTTCTCCACCTTATACTGAATTGGTGCAAGAATTACAATGAAACCAATTCACGACTGTAGATGGGGAAAAACGATTTCTGATTTTTAGGAAAGTGAAGAGACGACCGTGCGGACGAGACTCCTAAACCGAGCAAACTGCTTAACCTCAAATAGATGCACTGCACGGGAGTGCTTTGAGTTCGAGAGATCAATCTGTAGAACTCCGACCTAAACCAAGTCAATGGCTGTTCCAGAGTCAAGTCGGTCACAAAGAGGGATATGGGTTGATCTGTAGGAGGGAAGCTGAGAAGTGTGTGAGATCAATGATGATCACGGATTGTGAATGTGTTGTGGGTTTCTGCAAGTTTTTTATGAACTGTTGAGTTCAAAATAAGTTCTTGGTCGATTGATGGAATTCTTGAGAGTGATTACTCCAAAACATTGTGTGTCCTTCAATCGTGGATTCATAGACTTATTTATATTGCCAGAATAGTATACACACTGATCTCCAGTAAGTGTGACGGTTTCTCGAGTGAAAGATTGGGAAAGTGGGAAATCGTGTGTTAACCAGTTCCAGGTCGTGCGGAGACTTGGTTGATTGTCCACCCACTACTTTGCTAACTTCCTCAACTTCTTGCACGACTTACTCACATTTCTCATCGTGGATGAACACACGTGTTGTAGGCCGCCAGACCAAAACCCTAATTGATATCCCTCAGGTGACGTGATTGATGTCTCACGAACGTGGAGTCTGCAAAGCAGACGTGTATTTGATTAGTCAGTCGTTGACTTGATTAGACAGTGAGTCTAAGTTTTGTTGATTCGAGCATGATTGGCGAATGCTTGATGATTCATTGATTGAACATGTCTGTTGAGATGTATAGTTCTTGAATCAACATGATGATAGTTTGAGCAAATATTGCTCGTATGATAAATCGTTGAATATTGATAGTTTAACCAATATTACCACTCTGAGCGACGTTGCTCGTGTATGCGAGAAAAATTATTGAATATTGATGGTTAAATCAATATTAAATCGTTTGAGCAAATATTGCTCGTATGAGCGAATATTGCTTATTTGATGAATTATTGGTAGCATGACCAAATAAAATATTAATAAAAATATTGATAGTTGGACCGAATATTATATAATTAATTAAGATTTTGATTGTTGAATCAACATAAAATTATTAGTGTTTAAACTTGCTCAAAATTAGGATTTGCAGAGCATTGGTTAAAACCTAATTTTGATCGATTCTTGATCAGTTGGTGATTTATTGAAGATCGATTCATCGAGTGAAGGAGGGACCGGCTACATGAGATGGTGGACGACCATGTAGTTCCCAGGTGCTCGTGTGAGCATGCACCAAAGTCCTTTGTTGACCAATTGGTGAAATGATGATTAAATGCATGTTTAATCATTTATTAGATTAGTGCTCGTCTGAGTTTTAGGTGATGAAAACCTAATTATGGAGAAGTGAGGGACTGACCAAGGGGTCATGGTACCGGACGTGGTGGTCGTAGGACCAGCTGATGGTCATTTGAGCAAATTCCAAGTCGGTTGGAAAGAGTTTGGACCCAATATGAGCAATTGAGCAAATTAGGTCAAAATTATAAAGATATATGGGACCGGCTCCTTGCAAGCCTTAGGAGTGGCCTTGGTCAGTCAAGGTATCATGCACATGTGACCATAATGTCTGTGTCTCAGTCCTGAGAGTTTTGGTATTTTCTGGTGCACGTTTGAGCAATATTTTGGATTTTCAAAAGAGTTTGATCTTTGACTGAAATTCTTGATTTTGCTCGAATGAGCAAGTAGAACTTTGCTTGTTTGATCAAAAATTTGAGAATATTAAAATAATAATATTTTAATATTTTTCGTGAATAGCCTAGTCGGTCGTGTGACCATTTGACTTTTTGGCTTTTTCATAGTTTGAGCAATATTTGAGAAAATATGGAAAAACCAGGGTTTTTGCTCAAACGGAGGAGTTTCATGAGATGAGGGAAATAATGATTATGAAAACAAAGGATTGCAAGGTGTGGGACCGTCCACGTCTAGGGAATGAGATATAATAGATTATTTTCTAGGAATTCAATGGATGAATGTCATGATAGAATTAATTTATTTGCAGAATCGAGATATGAGATAGTTGAAGCATCATATTCGTTCTGAGGGGTGTATTGTCAGGGAACAACGAACGGCGTGATGTCCTGAAGGCGTTAAGCTCTCTAACAAACAATTATGTCCGGAGAACCGCCCAATCATCAAGATTTTATACACGGTCTCTCTACATAGTCAGGGAACAACGAACGGCGTGACGTCCTGAAGGCGTTAAGCTCTCTAACAAACAATTATGTCTGGAGAACCGCCCAATCATCAAGATTCTATACACAGTCTCTCTACATAGTCAGGGAATAACGAACGACGTGACGTCCTAAAGGCGTTAAGCTCTCTAAAAAAAAAATTATGTCTAGAGAACCGCCCAATCATTATTCTATGTATAGGTGGGTCTCTCTATGTAGTCAGGGAACAACGAGCAACGTGACGTCCTGAAGGCGTTAAGCTCTCTAACAAACAATTATGTCTAGAGAACCGCCCAATCATTTGATTTTACATAGAGGTCATGATGAAATGTGTGAAGCATCGAACGCTCGGCCCGGGGAGGCCTTTCGAGAAACATATTCATCATAGCTCTGAGATGAACTCTTACTCGATCGAGAGATCGTGAAACGGTTCACAGATCGTAAAATATGAATCGTCACATGCGTTCCTGAAGCCGGGTCAGAAACATGCAGTATCATGATTTTACGATTTCGACCTTTGTCGAAAATCCACCATCAACATTAAGTCCCCTGCTTAGTGAGGGATAGTCATGTTCCGCAGTAAGCACTAGATGGTAATTTTCCAATTGACTAGACAAGCAGTTGAGTCGTACAAAGGTATTTTCAGAATTTTCGATTTTCTCCAATGGTGTCATGTACGAGAAAAGTCCCAGGTAAGGACCCTGGAAGTATGATAAAGTGTCATCTTGTGAGCACTGAGAGACGAAGCACCGCTGATTTGGACGATCAGATGCCCAGTTTTTAGCGTTTACGGGCCCGAGCCCAAAAGGAAATCCTTGTTTTAGGAACATACGTTCGTTCGTTCGTTAGTTAGTTTAAGAAACAAAAAACATAGACCTGGGTCTAATGATAAAAATTTTGTCTATGAGCTTTCACGAAAACCAATATTTTTTTTTTTTTAAATATGTGAGATTTCACAAAATGGAATAAACTCTCGTTTCAAAAATGGATACTCGCGCGAGGGAAAATATATATATGTATATATGTTTTCAAATTTACGTGAGTTTCACGTTAAATATATATGTATTTTGTAAAATCAATCTTTTGATTTTGAACAACTGTTGAAATTAGACAATTATACATGGTGAAATAATGTTTGTATGTGAGTTTTCACAATTGTAGAATGAACGTCTATCCAATTTTTGAAAAACCAGTGGATGTTCACTCAATAAAAATTTACATGGGTTGTTCACGGTTTTATGAAAATCAATTTATGATTTTTGAGCAATTGTTGAAAGCAAACAATTATGTGTGATCAAATAATGTTTCCGTGAATTTTGTGATTCAACGGTGTATGTTCACATAGTAGAAAATAAGTGAATGTTCACACGGTGAGATTATGTAGATTTCTCACGGTCAAAATTATGTGAATTGTTCACCACTTTGTGGAAAGTCAAGTTATGACTTTAAATTATGATATTTGCTCGTTTTTGCAGGTTTGAAGGAGCGAGCAAGTTTTCGAAGTTTTGCTTTATAGTCACTACAGCTAGTGAAATTGTAAACAGGTAAGAGTTGGAGTGTTACCATTTTTGTTGCGTGTTTGTTATTGGTATATCCATGACTCCTTGTCTTTTGCCTCAGATAGTGGTGACTTTCAGTTATAACCACCCTTCTGGCCCTTCCGAGGAACCCTCCAGAAATATCAAGTCAAAGATGAAGACTTCTGCAGATGTTCATGCCAAGGTGAATCAACCTTTCAGAGATGTTGGAAAGCTGATACATGGTGTCTCTTGATCATCTTAGAGTAGTTCGTGCTAAGATGTATGCTTTCTTGGTCTTAACAGATGCGCAGGGAAAACAGAGACGTGATGAAATATCACAGAAGAAAAGAGCTGAAGATGAAAAGCTCATATCTCATCAGCAGAAGCACCGCCGACTTGCAAGTGAGACTATCGGTTGAAGATGAAGTTCGACCTTGCGTTGATGGTGCAGCTCCTGATTCAGATGTGGATGAATGAAGAATTCGTCATAATTCGTCATCAGGAAATTCAGAAGTTAGGTCTTCACTGAAAATGTTGTAGAATCTTCATACAATTTTCGTTTTTGATGATCTACCCATGTTTCTTCATCCTCAGAAAATTTCCAAACTTTAACGCAAAATCTTTTCGGCTTTTGAGCACCTTTAAGGGCCTATGTTGACGAAACAGTAAACTTCCCGAAGGTTTTCAGGAAATTTTCAGCTGTCATGCAGTCCAAAGTTTTCGCCACATATTTTTGCTAGTTTATCCAATTGTTGTTATGTTGTAGAGGACATCCATACGAAGAGAATGGTATATGACACATCCCTAGATTCTTCATCAATTTCTCCCAGCTCGCTGCTTTGTGCGGGACAATGTAAAATCATCTCAGACGAGCTTGTTGTAAAACACTCATGTTGTGTCTTTAGCCCATTCACTTGTGTATTGAACGGTTGGTGAAGGATTTTAATGTCATTGATTCATTTGAGATAAGGACCCCTTGATTGATATATGAGCATGGTGCTTGCAGTGCCGTCTTGTTTATGTCAGTCGTAGAAACATCACTTCTGAAACCCTGGTCACGGGACCATAACTGAGGTTGCCTTCAAGAGGGGATGATGTAATGACCATGGTTGCATGTCCCGGTGGTAGCATTCCTTTCACGATGAATGATTAGCACTGGAGATCCCGACGCCACGAGTCTTGGACTGTGAAATTGATCATCATGATTAGTGGACCGTCAGTCCCTAGTATTTTGTTAAATCTTTCCCTTTCGTTTTCCCTTCTTCTGGGAAGACCTAGATAGAGGACCCGGGTAGAAAAATTGATGTAAATACCTAGGTGGTCGAAGTTGGAGGTACCTTGATGAAGGACTTAGTGGAAATACCTGGTGGACACCGATCGACTGTGGAGGTTATGAATCCCGTCTAAGAATTTTCGCTTGCATGTTGTATACTCTGGAAGCTGTAGAAACCTCATACGATGTCGGAATTCGATGACTGACCCCAACTTTTTAAGCTAAGAGACTAAGTTATCACATGAGAAAAGAATCACTTAATTTGTAGTTGTATAGGTCATCCAACGAAGAGTGCACATTTTTAATTTGTAATCCCGTATAATTTTTTCAGATTTCGTAGACCTGACTTTAAAGGCCATATTTTTCAGCTCGTATGTCCGATTGATGCGCCCTTTTGGTATGATGTAGAAGAGACATATAAGGACATATTTTGTTCAGGAAGCATTGTCCCATTCCTCACCCATTGGTACGTTTTTGCAAACCCATATCCTGAAGTGTGTTGTATCTCATTTATAGAGGTGATGAGAACATCTTGTAGAAGACTTTGGCTTGTGCCCGCCCGTCGTGCAATATTTGGGAAAACTTTCATGTGAACATGTTTTCATGTCTACACCACTTGATATGAATCATTAGTTCTTGGAGAAGTCCGCTTCATTGAGTAACACTTCAGAGAATGGTTAGTTGATGAAGCCCTTTCATGAGGATGTTGCTCCCGGGACCGTTGTTAATCTTTGAGGTCACGATTGAATTTTCTCCATATATTCTTGTTGATACGATACCATGGACGGATTTCCTCCATATATCCTTGTCGATTCCGATACTTTGGTCGAGTTGCTCCAGAGACCGAAAAGGCTAGAACCATGATTATCAGCATAGTATTTGCTCCTCCATATAATGAGCCTTTACATACACGAACTAGTTGGTGGGTTTATCATTCCTAAGATGAAGGTGCACTAAGAGTTCAACCCGAATTCTTCTGAACAGTATTATTTTATTGTGAAGTGGTTTTGTCAAGGAATCGATGTTGTTGCGGAAGATAGCAGGAGCAATCTCCATTCGGGGTGTGATCGGTGAGGAGAAAAAGTTCCTTAGTCGTGCAAGGTTTGTGATGTAGAGAGGTTCCATTGATGATGTTTCATGGCATCACATCAGGTTACTGTAACTTTTTCACGTGGAACATTTTATTGAAATCGATCTGAATTGATCTTTCCAACAAGATCAAGTCCCCAAGTGCATCCCAGAGGTGTTCATCTGCGTAGAAACAAAAATATATATGTTGAAGGATTTTGCGCCGTCCATGGATGAATGATGTTACATCTGCTTCAGAAGTCTGGCCATGGAGATAGTGAAGACTTAACGATTGTAGTTCAGTTAAACTTTGACCATCTTGGTACTGAATCAATGTGTCATCTTCGATATATTTGTGTTGAAGCTAGAGATGCAATTTCTAGAAGGTGTACTATTTGATTGGGAGTAAAATTCGAAGACTTCTTAGATGCTTGAGCGTTAAAGCGTCATATCCCTTAAGCATCGAATATCTTAGGTTTGATCGTCTCCGCCCTGAGTATCTTCTGTTTATTCAGCATTCCTTTCGTTGCGGTAGTGGGATTCAACACTTTTGCAGACATCAGAGCTTTCTGATTTTGTGGCACACATGGACACTCCTGTAAGGCTATGGAGAAACGCCCAAAGTGTTTCTTGCCATACTTGTACATCATCTCAGTAATGAAGGTCTCAGTGCTCGATTCAGAGATAAGTAAGAATCAACCACTTGGTAAGATACTAATACGGTGAAGCTACCATTAATAGTGTCTTGCAGAGTTGCTAGCAGAATTGAGTCCCCATGCTAGGATTGCATGTGAGGAAATAAATGACATAGACATGGAAGGAATGAGACTTGCCTGAGTGCGTAACCTTGATGAATGTCTATATATCTTTTGCAGGTTCTTTCTTCAACCTCATCAAAGTTCGAAATTTCTCCAAGTGCTCTGATGATGGAATGTCCGCCAAATATTTTGGATCAGAACTTTCTTCGTTGGAGAGATGTGCAACCAAAGGTGCTTTATCAGTACCCATATTTTCAGCGTGGATCCACGATCGTCTGAAGAACATGTCATATCATGGATCTTCCTGATTATGTGAAACTTGGTTTCTGCCCAGGTTGAACTTATGTTCACTTTGAGAGTGATGTAGCCATAAGTATTTTTGAGCGTTCCTTCAAGGTCTCTAATTGAGATGGATCACGAGTAGCTTCTTGTCGAGTGATGCCAGCGGCTCTGAGGGTTTTCAGTGGAATGATGTTGATGGCGGTGTCAGCATCTATCAACATTCTTCCGAATTCATTTCCTCTGATATGGTCTGTGGTAAGCAGTCCCCAGTCGTGTATCTTCTTGTCTATGGATGAAGGTTCAAGGACTTCTTGGAAATCGCCGGTTGGGTTGGTCCAACCAAGAAAGGTATGGGAGTTACGGGGCAGAAGTGACTCAGTGAGGAACTTCCTTCGACTGATGCATACGTATTTCTGGGAGGGACAGACATCTGACACAATGTAATTCGGTGTTGTGAACATGTCTTTCCTTTGTGCCTTAGACAGATAAAGCAATTTCACAGATATGCTCGATCAACGATTGAACTTCTTCTTTGACTGGTTGTTCAGACAGTGTAAAGGTTCTGATTGGGGAGAGGATTCTTGTGTACTCCTTCAGTCCCAAGTTGAAGTTATTGTGGATCAATCTTCTCTTTGAAGATGTGCTTCAAAATATTTCAGTTACTTGTTGGATGATTGATGAATCTATGAAGGTGAAAGTACCTGGGATTCTCCATTTTTATTCAGTTGGCTCTCTATGATGAATAGCAATTTGATTGCATCATCTTGAACCTAGATTTCCAGTAACTCGATCACTTCTTCAATGGGAAGAGGGAAGTTTGAGTTCCCGTTTGATCATTTCCCCGTTCGTTGATGCCTGGTTGAGGTTTGTGCATTTCAGGATTGGTTATCTTTTTTTTTGCGCCTTCATAGGAGCCTGGGATGTTGGTGAAGCGCTCTGATGCTGTGTCTCGGCTTTCCTTTCTTTCCTTTCATTCCTTTCAGCAACAACATTTGTTGAAGGTTGGAGGTTGTACTGATTGTTGACCAGGTGTTGGCTACTACAAGGTTCCTCGACTTTGCAGGCTTTTCTCTTTCCAGTAAAGCAGGTGAAGTAGTCGTTGATCGTTTGGCTGCTTCATGAAGCTCTGAGAAAGTCTGGAATCGGATATTTTACAGTAAGGCTATGTAGACTGGGATCATTATGTTGATGCACAAGTCCACCAATTTTTTTCAGTGACATTCGGGTCATGACAATCCAAAGCTTGGACTCTGAACCTTTTCACATACTCATTCGGATGTTCATTGTTCTTCTGAGACATTCTTCCTAAGTTAGAGAGAGTAATATGCTCCGAGACGAAGAAGTATTTCCTGCTCCGAGCGATGCTCCCTGGTGCAATGTTGTTGTACCATGCGTATGCTCGGCCTGTCAGGTGAACAGATGGTGTTTAACGAGTTAAATCCTAGACAAAATCATCTATCCAGGAGTTGTGATCCTTTCTTTCAAGCATCTTCTTTAGAATCAGCTCCTGAATTGACTCACGCTCCTGATTGTCTTCCTCCATATCAAGATGCACAATCTCTTGAGATTTTGCAAAGTTCTCCATGAATACCCCCCCCCCCTTTTTTCTGTTAGGGAAGGAGAAACACAATATAAAAAAGTATATATGTGTTTGTAAAAATGAGTCGGAAACTCCTGTTACGAAAACCCTAAGAACTCATGAGAGGAGGACGCAAACGTTTGTGGACCGTCAGCACAAAAAAAAACTCAAACAGAAATAATATACTACATACTTGAGCATTTCTCAATTATTATCCTTGCACCTCTCAAGTTAGAACAAGGAAAAGAATACCTAGAGTCAGGTGGTAGAGTGGAAATTAATCCCACTATGATCATCGAGAAAGGACTTGTATATATCATCTGACAGTTTTATCTTTGTGTTATTTTCCTTTCTTCGGTTGACTTTCATCCCAGAAGAGAAAGACATGGCGTGTTTAACATATCCATCAGAACGCTTTCTCCGAGGACTAAATCTAGGACCTCTTACAATTGGTTCGAGAGGATCAGAATAGATAGGGATCCATTTTCTAGACTTAGATTTACCAGACATATCCTTACAAGCACGAGGAATGTGTTCATCAGTGGCACGAGAGTTTATACCATAGAGATGAACATGTTCCTGTGATGATTTCTAGAGTAGAGATCATTTTTATAAGGTTTCTGGTTTTCTATGGGCACGAGATTCACTGCAGAAGTCAACAGAGACTATTTACCCCATTGATAGTAGAAAGAAGCAAATTATGAAGATTTGAGATTTGTTTCCTTCTGGCAAGGCAATGGATAGCATAGTGATTCTTTTTCCCACAGAATGTACAGGTTCGTGGAGGAGAACCAAAAACTGGCACTTTTTTTTTAACTTCATAGCCATATGAGAGGGTTATAGGTCACTGAATTCCTTCTTGACACAACCTTCTTCTGGAGAGCTTTCTTCATGCGCTGTAATTCATGAGAATTAGCTGGTACAGAGAAATTTCTCCTTGAGACAGAGATTTCCTTTTCCAAGGATCTACACTGTTCATGGGCTAGAACAAGAGATGCACTTAGTTTATCTTTTTCAACACGAAGACTGTTTAGATCTGATGAATGCGTCTCGATCATTCGTTTTTCTCTAATTGAGTCTTCCTTGACAATATCCTCAAGAACACTAATATTTTCACGCTGTAGAGTGGTTTCTTGGAGAAGTTTCTCAATATTTTTAGAGAAAGACTCAATGATGTTATAGAGTTCACGTTCTTGATCAAGAGACTTTTCAAATTCATAAATAAGCTGAGCATGATCCTGAAAATCAATAGCTTCAGTGGAATTTTTGAAATTCAGTGAGCTCCATTTCAGCTTTTGCCAAAGTGTCACATGCCTCATGAGAGGAATAGATGTTAACATCTGATGGAACAATCTTTCTACCTCGGGATTCAGAAGAATCAACTAAGGAGTAATCCTTTGAGGTGTTTCCAAGACACTTGGTATAATTAAAAGATTTATGAGACATCTTGGTATGCGTAAAGGCTAGAGAAGAGATTTTGTCCTCAGACTTAGATTGCACAAACACCGACTTATAAGGTATTCAACGTGTTTGCCTGCTCTGATACCAATTGAAAAATCGGGGGTACAAAAACCACACCCAATATTTTCGCTTAGCAATCTGTATGGAAAAACTCCAATATACTTTTAAGAGAATCAACAAGACTCAATCTATAAAAAGTATATCAACGAGTTATATCTCTCTTTCTCGATTCAATTCTTTCTCAAGCAAATAGAAATCTGTGAGTCTAATTGAATGCAAGAGAAATCACTTGAACGGTACCAAAGACCAATGTTCAAGGATTAATCAATTTCAATCAACAACCAAAGGTCGGATTTCCAATTGATTGACTCAAACGCACAACCTGTGATATTTCAATTATATAACAAAATATAATGCGGAATAGAAATAACACAGACACCAGAATTTTGTTAACGAGGAAACCGCAAATGCAGAAAAACCCTGGGACCTAGTCCAGATTGAACACCACACTGTATTAAGCCGCTACAGACACTAGCCTACTACAAACTAACTTCGGTCTGGACTGTAGTTGAACCCCAATCAGTCTCACACTGATTCAAGGTACAGTTGCGCTCCTTACGTCTCTGATCCTAGCAGGATACTACGCACTTGATTCCCTTAGCTGATCTCACCCAAAACTAAGAGTTGTTACGACCCAAAGTCGAAGACTTTAATAAACAAATTTGTATGACACAAAAAAGTCTACGAAATAGATAAATCTGTCTCCCACAGAAAAACCTACAAGTTTCGTTCCGTCTTTTGATAAATAAAGGTGAACAGGAACCAATTGATAACCCAAACTTATATTCCCGAAGGACAACCTAGTATTATCAATCACCTCACAATAATCCTAATCGACGCAGCGAAAAAAGATATTGTGGAATCACAAACGATGAGACGAAGATGTTTGTGATTACTTTTCTATCTTGCCTATCGGAGATAAAGATCTCAAGCCAATCATTACGATTGTACTCAAAACGATAGAATCAGCAAGATCAGATCACACAACTACAAGAAAGTAGTATCGGTCTGGCTTCACAATCCCAATGAAGTCTTTAAGTCGTTAACCTGGTTTAAGAAGAAAACCTAAGGTTAAAGGATAATCGACTCTAGCTAATACAACTAGTATCACACGGAAGGTGTGGGGATTAGGTTTCCCAGTTGCTAGAGTTCTCCCTTATATAGTCTTTCAAATCAGGGTTTGGAATCAATGTTAGCTTAGTAACAAAGCATTCAATATTCACCGTTAGATGAAAACATGATTAGATTCAAGCTAATATCTTTCAACCATTGGATCGAAAACTTAGCTTGTTACACACAAATGAAATATACTATTTTGGGTTTATGTAACCGTACCCAAACATGAACATTTGTTGGTTCAACAATAGTTAACCAAATGGTTAGCCATATGAGCACTTTCATATCAACCATATTCTTCTTCACCATAACTAGTTCAAATGACTCAAATAAACTAGTTAGAGAGTTGTTCAATTGCAAGGAAATCTTATGTAACTACACAAGACACAATCGAAGCAAAAACAATTTGATTCACTCGAATCGGTTCATGAACTATATAGCCACGGTTTGCAATTTGCATTCCTTGTATGTCTCATTATCCTAATCTTTCTATCCTAACATATACGAAGTTGTCTCTAGTACATAATCAAGCGACTCTTTAATTGAGTTTTGATTCACTAAAATATGACAACCAAACTTGACATACCAACGCTTCATGGGTTAAACCGAGCTATGCTCTAACACATTAAGTCTTGATATATTTAATAAGTGGTGTGGATTTATTGCGTAACAAAAGTGGGATTCAACTCAAGTACTTTAGAGTGAATATATGTTACATTTCAGGGGGGATGCTATATTTTTTCATCCGTATATATCTCAAGTTCTTTAAAGAATTTATGTCTCGTGGGAAATGTACAAAGTTCTTCTTGTCATTCCATAAGCACAAACATTGGATCAAGTTTAATTAAATAGTCAATTGGCCAGACAAAGTTCTTCTTGTCATTAAAGTTGATGTTTAAAGTATGATCTCCTGTAGAAATTGGTTGCTACAATGGTACACGCATTACATTGCATATACCAACACCTGTAACCAGGTGCATTTTCAGCTCTTTCATTTATGATGGGAGCTAGAATTACATTTAGCTATAATCCCATGTTCGGTTAATGCTTGTGTGTTGGTGTTATTACTAACGAAGACAAAAGTACATCTTTGTCCCATGATACATATGTCCCTCTACAAATATTTCACTATGGCAACAAGCGTATGAATCGGTACGTCTGACCCTCATTCGAGTTTTTTTTTTTTTTTTTTTTTAACTTTGCTACATTTAGCTTAATTTGAGAAATTTCTTTGTCACAACAGGCTAAGAGAATCTAACTACACATGTCAACCACTTACTTTAGGTTGAATAGATTATTAAAGATACTTCTCTTGTTGTCATACTTCAACATATACTGGTTCGTTAGTATCATGGATGAAGTAGAGAAATGAAATTTTCTGACTCATACCACCTTTTGTGAAGCCCTTATAGACACAAATGACTTCTGTATCAGAGACTCTTTAATAACGCTCAAGTACTTCTAGGTCCAAAATGTCAAATTCGAATCGAGTTCGTTTAGTCAAGGTAGGGTCAATTGTGTTGACTTGGTCATGGTTAACAAAAGTGCACATTTATGGTCCATTATATATGAATTTGATTATATGGCCAAGCCCATTGTTAATAAACTTGAAACTATTATTATAGAGGCCCAAATATATTGTTAACCTAAAATTGGAAATCTCATCATTCAACTGTAGTGATCAGAAACCCATTTTAAACATGTCCGATGATGATGAAATTTCTACAGTATATTCGTCATAATGTTTCGACAAACATAATAAAATTTCAAAGACATCCAACAATTAGATAAAAAGATATTCATTACGTCGTATGACTGTTCTAATTAACGTTTCTGTGGATACATTGGAAATATCACGTACTTTGGAGTACTTCCCATGGTTGGATTTATATAAAATTTTACAGTGTGTCAATAAGGACAATACGTAAAACATACTAGAAATAAAGAATAATCCAACAGTTGGAATTCTTAAAAGTTAAGTTTTATTACACTGTTACAAACTAGGGTTATTCTGAACATACAAAGATTCATCAAAATCAGGTTTTGGAGATTACATCATATTCCGATTTGATTGATATTTTTATAGAGTATGGAATACCTAACTGGGTGGAACATAATCAAATTTCGTGAAAATCTGACGGTGGAATCTCTATTTGACAACCATATATTCGTGGAATCCTAAAAAATGCTATGAAAACGAAATTCTTTTGTTAAAAATAAATACTTCGTAATGCATCCATAATATTATAACAATAAGATCAGAACCACGCTAATCTTCAAGAAGTAATCCATCACAGTTCTCGAACGATTAAAAAACTTGTACAGTTGATAGAGTCGTGCTGATAACGTGTTTAAGAGAAATCAGGAGAAGACAAAGAATAGAAAAGGGAAGAGAGATCTTATTGATAGAGACATCAGTATTACATAGCATAGTGAGTCTTTATATACAACCATAGGGAAAACCCTAACTATCTAGATGGGTCGCACATCCATGGGCCGTAAACACTGTAACGCATGCTATATATAAAGTATATGGGTGAGCGTGGATCACCCAACACGTCAAACCAACCAATCCACCCGTAATTTTGTGGGTGGACACTTAACCCACCAATGTGTGCGTTATACATGGATGCATTTCTAAACCCCCAACATATATTGGGTTGGGTGCGGGTGCAAGTCTGAAAATATATTGGGCATCCACATGATAAGGAGTTAATGATAAAACTTAACAAATATACAAGGATATTTTATATTTTAAAAGACATTTGAGAGATTCTCCACACAAACAACGGACACTTGAAGGCATTTTATTATCATTTTAGCATTGCTATAACTTAACACTCTTTTAATTTGAGTAATTTAGTGTGCAAATTAATTTTTTGCTATGATGTTCCCTATTTTTCTATAAAAATATGAAATCCATGGGTACACCCACATCTAATTTTGTTAGAGCATAGCTTGGTTGAACCCACCAAGCGTTGGTATGTCAAGTTTGGTTGTCATATTTTAGTGAATCGAAACTCATTTTAAGAGTCGCTTGATTATGTACTAGAGTCAACTTCGTATAGGTTAGCTTGAAAGTATTAGGATATGAGACATTACAAGTATTGCGAAGACTTGAAGAAGTGAAGAAGTAAGAAGCTACAACGACAACATCATCCTTCCACTTGAGGTTAGTGATATTTGACTTTAACTGTTTCATTCCCTAACGTATCTTTCAAGTCGTGCATATTGAAAATGAAACTGCGAAGCATGAACACTCTAGATAGACATAGTATTAAGGAATACAATATGAAGTTTATTGCTTAACCATTAAACTTAGATAAGACATCGACAATATCGTTTAAATGCTATTGTGATTTTGTAAACAATGTTTTACATGTGTTTTGAGGAAGTAAGTTCATAAACTTGTTCATGCGTTATTGGGATTGTTATTCATTGCATATCTTGTGAACATCCAATATGTGTGATTTAGTATAACCGCTCACGACTTGTTTGTGTTCTTGGTAAAATAATTCACAAAGGCCTGACTTATGTATTGGTATGACTTTTATTAGTGAAACCGATCTTAAGTAATCACTTGAGATGGTATGATCGAGTTTGTGATTGTGTAGGACCAAATCTAGGTAAATGGGAACCGATCCTATGAAGAGGTGCAACACATCACAAAGGGGAATCGATCCTTGTATGAGGTACAAAAAGTTTGTAGCAGAAAGGGGAACCAATCCTATGGACATGTGCAACACGTTTTTAGGCAAATGGGAACCGATCCTATGGACATGTGCAACACATATAAGTTAGAAACCATATATATGTGGGGAACCGATCCTAGTACCTATTCAACCGAATTTTGGGAAGCTAGTGTGACTATGCACAATACTCACATGGAGGTAGAACCGAAACTTTTTTTGGTAGAACCGTTAAACCCATGATTTGTGATTGGGTGTTTCTTGATCAATCACATAGTTCTTGAAAGTCATATGAACCAATTTTAAACTTGTTTGGAAGTGTGGCAAATCGGTTTCAAGGTTCTAAGTATGAAAGAGGACTTACAAAGTAAGGATGTCGACACACTTTGAACACAGGCAGTAATGTTTATCTTTTATTGTTCAAAGTTATTCCTTAATAGCTAAAGGAAGGTGATAGGTGTGATAAACACCTAGATTTATATCTATTGTTTATGCTTTCTTTGCGAGTTTTCATGTAAATTATGTATCTTTTGTGTGCTTTTGAGTTATTTAGGTACTTTGGAGTCATTATGAGCAAAAGAAGAAGAAATTAGCCATTTGGAGCGAAAAAGAGCACAAAGGTCAATTCACATAGGAGCTATACTTGGAGTGGGCTAAGGTTTGCGAGAAAGAGGTGAAGAATGAACTGTCAGTTCCTCAAAACTGACAGTTGTGTTGAGAAAGGAATTAGGCTGTCGGTTATCTGAAATCGACAAGCCTTGTATGGGTTTGGGTTGGTTGGCCCTTATCCACTCTGCCAGGGTGGTTATATCCACATTCATTCCTACACGACCTAAAATTCAGAGTTTCTCTTATCATATTTTTCACCTGAAATGAATTTGAGAGAGAGGAAAGGGAGGTGCGGGTCTGAGTCGATTTCTATCTGAAATTGAGAGGATGAAGCTGGTTCTGAACCAAAATTGAGGCAGAGACGAAGAATTGAAACTGATGAAAGAGATGGGTCTCTGTGATTGTTCGATTGAGGAGATTCAAGGGTTTTTGAGATTGAAATGGAGAGAACTATGAGACGATTGAGATGTTGATTCGAATTATGGAAGAAATGGAATCTGCCCTAATTTGTGCCACTGTCGAATTAAAGATGTTCTTGAAGATTGGAGTGCTGTGAATCGTGAAATCAAGAGAAGAATTCAAGGAGGTGATAAGGAGAAAATCACAGGAAAGAGTTAGGGTTTGATGTTAGTCAAAATGACAGGGAGATTGTTTCTGCGGTTGTTTGAGATCGATTTGATTTCAAGAGTTTGAAGTGTCACTGTCATGAATTAATGGGTTCTGGTGATGAATTTAGAGATGGGTTATAAATGAATTTAAGATTTGGTTTCTGGAATTCAAGTTTACAGGGGAGAATCGATGAAGATTTGTGTTGAGAGAAACCAGATTGAAGAACTGTAACCATTTACTGTTGTTGATGGTGGATTTTCATTTAAGGTTAAAATTGTAAAACCAGAAAATTATGCGCTGACATCTTGTAAAAGATAAAGCCATTAATAAGTGTTGGATACTCCCTCACTTAATTCACCTAGAATGGAGCATGTGGCAACAATCCCATTTTATGAATACACGAAATTCATCCAGGTTGGAGCATGTAGCAACAATCCCATATACCCTGTGAATTTCTAGCATTATTAATTAATGCGCAATCAGCCTTGTATTTCCTGTACTCATTATCAGTGCGGCATGACGACTGAGTGTTACTCTTACAGAGCAGCACGAACCTCCAAGCATTATAATGAAACCATATACGAAATACCCGTACATGCTGACTCTCGGTGTGTTATACTAGCCCGATTGAGCCCCTCTCGGTGTGTTATACTAGCCCGATTGAGCATCCAGACCGACCGTATCGGTTCGGATATGATCGCATCATCCAACTCCACAAGCATGATTGGATGACCCGGATCAATTCCATCACCCCCAAGCGGTATGGAATACCCACTGCCGACCCGCACGGTCGGCTATTGGCCTAGCTTGCCAAAAACGTTCATACCAAGCATTATGGACGGAAAACCCTAAATTAGGGTTTGCGGCATATTACATGTGTCGCAAAACAATCTCAACCGTCCATCTTCACGGTATAGATGGAGGGTGTAGATGTAGATTCAAAGGGCCCGAGCATGTCAACACGATCACCGTGGCCCGCCTACACACTTGACCAATCGTTCAAGACCAACCATGTTTGGTCGTGACAAAATCGTCGCCCAAACAAGAGATGACGACGGCTTTGAAACCCAAAATTAGGGTTTTGAGCATCACGAGCGTCCATCTTCTCCGGCATGAATGGAGGGTCCAAGATTAGATTAGCGAGTCCGGTCATACCAAAGCATGACCACCGTGGACCCATCTATTCCCTAACCCGATCGTCCAAGGCATATCATGCCTGGATAATCCAAAACGCACGCCCAAACTAGCGTGGTCACACCTCCCAAACCACAAACTGATCTCGACCGCTCAACTTCGCCGGACGATTTGGATGGCGCAGATCACGTTTTTGTGGGATATTCGAGTATAGGCGTGAACACCAGCCTACCACCTTCACACCAGGCCAATCGGCCAAGACCGACCAAGATTGGTCGTCTTGGAACGTGTGCTCGAAGAGGGCGTGACGTACGGCTCTTGCGGCATTGGTTTCTGTCGCAAATCGATCTCGACCACTCAACTTCACTGGGATGAATTGAGTGACTCGGATCATACTTTCATGAGGTAATGGGGTATAGGCGCCTACACCATCATGCCATCTACACGCATGCATGGTCGGTTAGGCCAAAGTTGTATCCCATGCTTGGTTTCGACCAAGCGAAGAGTGATGCTGCGCGCACCTCTTCAAAACCCTAACTTCATCAACGGTCGCAGATGGGTGTCTCAAAGATCATCTCATCCGTCCAACTTCACCCGACTTGGTTATACAGCCGTGTTCGGGAGTTAATTAGTTAGTAAGGTGTCATTACCCATCACTTTACCACACCATGATGCGTACACTGCATAAAATACACAAGATACTTCACAAGTATCGACTTCTGAACAACGCAGATTATTCAATTGGCATTACATGCTATCTTTCGTGGATCCACGATCCACACATTCAGACATCAATCATGTCACAAACTGGGGATACATCTTGGGATATTGGTCTGGCGGTTTACAGCGTGCAGCGTGCAAAGCGCCATCACAAGAACGTGTTAGGAAGTCATGGACGGTTGGATATGAACAGGAGAAGTGGGCAAGGCTGGTCGTGTATCACCAACGCACAACTCCACTACTCCATCACTCCACTTCCTCCACTTCCCACGAGAGACGTGAATAAGACTCAATGACTTGTATAAATAGGTTCTTCGTCCTATTTCCAAACAACGAGAGAAAACAACAAGAAAACACCAGAGCCTGCTTACACCAATCGTAAGCTTGTTCACTTTCCTGTTACAAGTCATAAGCAAGTCTACACCTTCACATTCTCAACACCTTCTTCGCTTCCCTCCCTAAGATCAACCCCATCTCCTTCACTTTGTGACCGAAACAAGTCTGGAACGTCCATTTCTTAGTTTAGGCCGGACTTGCACAAATTGATCTCTCGAATCTACAAGCACTCACCGCGCAGTGCATTTGTTTAAGGTTTAAATCCATTCCTCATCCACACCCCAAATTACCAAATTCCGCAGGAGTAGTTTTCACCCATAAACAACTGTTAACTGTGGGAATCGTTGATTATCATGGAATTACAGAAGAATGTGAAGGTAATGCACACATAGATTTATAGGGAGATCACTAGTTGAATAGAAGAGATGTCAATTTTTGCTGGGTAGTCTGAGTTCAAGAATGAAGTTGTAACTGTTGGTATGAATACAACTGATTTAAGTGGTGAGTGCTATCTTTGCTAATGAGTTGAGGCTTAGGAAGCCATGTGTTGTAATAATTGTGTGTGCTTACTGATATTAAAGCAAATGGATAGATGGTGTGAAGAATTGCAGGCTGGTAAAGGTGCGGTGCAAGGGTTCTATGCAAATTTGAAATTCTGAGCAATTATGAAATGTGTAGGATGATGAACAAATATTATGACTAGGTTGTGGTCAGAATTTGTTATGAGTTACAAGGATGTAGATGAAGCAATACTAGCTCGAGGACGCAGATTGCGGTGGATGGAGTTGAAGCAATGGCTTGTTATGATATTTTTGAGCTGAGTACTGGAGGCGATTCTTGTGTTGCTGTCTGTGATTGGTTGTGCTAGTGACACTGTTGTGATGGCGTTCGAGTCTAGAATGCAAATGGGTTTGCTCAGGTTGTGATGTTGCAGTATAGCAGTTGTGAATTGAAGCTGCGGTGGACAGATAAAACGATGGTGATGCTGTGAGCTGTGATGTTATGGATTAATCTTAGGAAAAGATGGGTTGTTTCGGACTGAAGATAGTGGTTCTGTGCTGCACATGGTGAGCTACAGATAATGCAATGAGATGGCAGTAGTGAATTTGAAGCTGATGGTGCTTTATGGCAGTCTGGTGATTGTGTTGTTGGTTGCTGGAAGAGAATGAGATAATGAATTTGTGTTGCAGAAGCTACAACAATGGATTGGTTTGAGCTGGAGGTAGCGGTGAACTGAAATGAGTTTATATGGCAGAGGCTTGAGTAAGTGATCAATAGGAATTAAAATGGAATGGTGGTGATTATGTTATTGGCTGAGATGTTGATTATGTGTTGTTGCTGCCATGGGATTAGAGATGCTGTTGTTAAGGGTTGGAGGTCAGGTGCTTGGTATATCTGGATTGCATAAGATAAAATGCAATGCGAGCTACAACAGTAGAATGAATGTGATGGTATTGGGTGATCTTTGTTGGCTTAGATGTATGTGTTAGGCTGTTGAGACAATGGTTGCAGGTAGTGCAGCTGCAACTCAGCTGTTGGTGGATGATTGCAGTGGAGAATAAGAAGGCCATTGGTTCGTGGTAATGAACAGGTGCGAGGATTGATGTTTGTGGCACTGGACATGATGGAACTGACATTGTTGTTGTAGCTGCAGTTTACAATGGCAGGGACGGAGGTGAACTAAGCTACAGCAAAAGACAAGGTTGCTGGAGTTTCAGGGAGGAACTAAATCTGATGTTGTTGCAATTCAGATGGTCTGAGCTCATTACAGAGAAGAGAGCTGAATTGCAGGAGCTGGATGGTGATGGGAGAATGTATGATGAAATTGCAGGCCATTGCAAGTGCAGGTCATGATGTTGTGTGTTTGCAGTGAAGCCAAGGATGAGATTGAAGTGAATCTGCAGGTACAGCTGTTGGTCATTGCAATAGTTGTGAACTGCAGAAGATGATCTGATGGCAGTGATTGAGATGGAGAAGGTCTGTTTGAGTTGTATACAGGGATTTGGTGCTAAGCTGAGCAGTGAATTAAATGAAGAGATGGGTTCGATATTTGTGAGAGAACTGCAGGTGAAAGAAGTGAAAATGTTGCAAGATTTGTAGTATCAGCAGCCATCATGGCTGGATAGGCATTTGTGAAGCACAAGGATGGTGCATCACAAATCAGGCCAATGCAATGGCCTAGGCCAAAGTGAATCAGACTTAGCCAGACCTGACTCGTCTGATTGGCCATCTGACTCATTGACTCGGTTTGACTCGGTGATTTTTACCGAGTTGACCCGACCGAGATGACTCATTGACCGGTGACCGGGCGGACTTTGCCGGTCACCTGAGCTACTTTCCGGTCACTTCTCCGGCCAATTTCCGGCCATAATACCAGTTATCCGGTGACGTTTTTTGGGGCATATTTTCTACATGGGTTTTTCTCACATATGGGCTTGGTGGACTTCTATCTATTGGACCTTTGAGATTAGACCTAATTTTGGAAACAAGAGAGCTATTTAGAGAAAAGTTTTCTACAATTTGGATATCACGTATTATTCTTGGAACCTGGAGAGAGTCGCTTTTGTTTACGCTACTAGGGTTTTCTTTTGTTCATCTTCTTCTATTTAATTAATATTTTTATGATGAACTCCATAGCTATGAGTAGCTAAACACATATTATTGGTTATGGGATAAAGTTGATTTCTCAACATGTTATTTAAATCTATGAATTAGTTTTGTCTCAATATTTTGTTGTTTATGATTCATTATTAATATTGTCATATGATTTGACTGTTTGTTTGGTTGAGTCCGGAATCAATCCGATTTACATTCATCTCTATTGCTAGATTAGGGTTTTCAATACGAAATAGTTGTTTATCCCTGATTCTAAGTAGCATAGTGTGGTTATTGCTTGTAGTGATACATCTTTATAATTGCATATGAATCATAACCTTGGTTAAATTGAATTAGTGCTTTTACACGTTTGATTGCCTTGATTAGTCTTATTCCATAAAACTTAGTGCTTTGAGGGAGTTAAACTTAATTGTGCTTTTACACTTTAGGTTGCTTTCTAGGAAGAATTCACATATACATCTTTTAATGTGGTTTTGATGAAATCAGGGAATTAGCGGGATATTCTTGCGATCAAGGTATCCTACGACTTTTAGTAAATGAGAGATTAAATTATCAATTCTAATCATTGATGAAAATACATATTTGTGAATGATACTATCCCGTGACCAATATCTTCTCCTTATTGATTATTCAAATTATTTATTGCTTTCAATTACTTTTATTGCTTAGATAAAATAAAAATCCTCCCTTGGTTACTTTAGAAATTGAAATTTTATAACAACAATTGCCTCTCTGTGGATACGAACTCTTTCTTATCACGTACTTCATTTATTTTTAGTAGAGTGAGAAAGTGAAATTATTTTTGCTCGGCTGACAACCGGTCAAATTTTGGCGCCCCGGGCCGGAGGAGAGGCATACGGCTTGTTATTAAGTTTTTAGTTTCTTTTTATAATTTCTGCTTTTATCTGTGCTTTTTGATTCTTGTCTTGTTTCTCACTTGTTTGCGAGAATTGTTTTTCAGGTGCCTAATCCCTGGCTTCTAAAGATTGGAACTATCCAAGGTGAGGGATAGCTACTCGAAGAGGCACAATACTCCAACCAAGTCAAGACACAACAGAAGATCAAGAGTTAGAAGTGGGAGAAGAGTTACAACTAGAAGGAGAACAAGAGGTTCCATTCGCAGACGAACCACAAGTTGAAGAAGAAGAAGCAATGGGTGATGCAAATCGTACACTCAAGGACTTGGCTTCTCATAGGCTTGATACACAACAAGGGTGTATTCAAACAAACTCTACTTTTGAGATCAAGCCGGGGTTGCTTAGAGAATTACCAAAGTTCCGTGGCATGGTGAATGAAGACCCAAACAAGCATCTTATGGACTTCCACACCATTGTCATTGCCATGCTTCCAGCGGATGTTGAGGCGGATGGTGCAATGTTGAAAGTTTTTTGTTTCTCTTTGTTGGATAGTGTTAAGGATTGGTTATACTATTTACTTTCCGGAAGTGTCACGACATGGAATGGGCTGAAGAAACTCTTTTTAGAGAGATATTTTCCTGCATCAAAGGCTACTCAAATTCGCAAGGAAATTTGTGGGATGAAGCAAAATGTGGGAGAATCCTTATATGAATGTTGGGAACGATACAAGAGACTACCCTCACCACCAATTCAGTGACGCTATGATCATCCAATACTTCTATGAAGGACTCCAATCAAGTGATAGGAATCTTCTTGACGCGGCGGGTGGTGGTGCACTAGTGAGCAAGACGGTGGCACAAGCTAGAGAGTTGATTGAAAACATGGCAGCAAACTCCCAACACTTCTTGAGTCGTGGTTCGGATGTGCTTCTTAGGAAAGTAAATGAAGTGAGCGAGGTCGAGGAACTTCGTCAACAAATGGGTAACATGACAGCAATGATGCAACAAGTTGCGGCAGCGGTGATACCAAGTTCCTCTCAAGCTTATGAAGATGAGCAAGCTAATGCGGTCTTTCCAAATCAACAAAGACGGTATGATCCCTACTCTAACACTTATAATCCGGGATGGAGAGATCACCCCAATTTTAGCTATGCCAACAAGCAAGGTGCAATCCAACAACCTACTTTCAACCGTCCGAGTGGATTTCAACCACAACAACAACAGTTTCAGCAACCACAAGCACAACAATCAGTGCAAAATCAAGGTTCCGATATCGATTCAAAGCTTCAAACAATGATGCAAGGCATTTCCACCATGTTTAAAGAAAGTCATCAGGAAACTTAGAGTGCCATCAAGGAGTTGCAGACACAAATGGGCTCCATGGCTATTGAGTTGAACCAATTGAAGGCACAAAATAGTGAAAAACTCCCTTCTCAACCTATTAACCCAAAAGAGGGTGTCAATGCTATTACGTTGAGAAGTGGTACACAACTTGTGCAACCCGAAGTTCTCGATTCGGGCAAGGTGGAAACACCAAAGGAACTGTTTTGGAGGAGAAGAATGAGGATTCTCCCCAAACTTCGAGGTACCTATTCCTAACTCTAAAACTCCGGTTTCTACTTATGTTCCTCCTTTACATTTTCCTCGCAGATTTGCAAGTTCTAAGAAGGCGGAACTAGAAAAGGAGATTTTAGATGTTCTTAAAAAGATCCATGTGAACATACCACTCATTGATGCTATTAAGCAAGTTCCAAAGTATGCAAAGGTGTTGAAGGACTTGTGTACCAATAAGCAAAGGCTCAAAGGTAATAAAGTGCTTAGTGTGGGGGAGAATGCTTCGGAAATCTTACAACACAAACTCCCACTTAAGTGCAAGGATCCCGGTAGTTTCGACATTCCCGTCACAATTGGTAAAACAACATTTAACAAAGCTATGTTGGATTTAGGTGCATCCGCTAATGTTATGCCTGCATCAATGTATAATTCACTTGATCTTGGTTCTCTTAAAAAGGCTAAAATTATATTGCAATTAGCCGATCGCTCTAATGTCTACCCAATGGGTATTGTTGGGGATGTTCTTGTGCAGGTTAATCAACTTGTATTTCCAGCTGACTTTTGTGTGTTAGAGATGAATGAAGGTTCACCGGACTCGTCTCTTCCATTGCTACTTGGGCGTCCCTTCATGAAAACGTCGAAAACCATAATTGATGTAGACAAGGAAACGTTGACCATGGAGTTTGATTGAGAAACAATACGTTTCAACATTTTTGAGATGATGAGATATCCTAGTGATATCCACTCTTGTTTCTCCATTGATTTTATGGATACATTGGCTGATTAGCACAACAAATGTTTGAATTAAATGGTGATAATGCTTTGGAAACCGTGTTAACTACATCCATGGATAATGGTGTAGAGTGTGGTAATGAAGTCAAGGAAGCCCTTGGTGATCTTAATTCACTACAAGGATGCCCGGAAACTCATAATATCTCTTTTATTTCTTTACCATAAAGTGATGAAAAGCTTGTACTTTCAATTGTTAAATCTCCAAAGTTAGAATTGAAACCTCTTCCCGATCACCTAAAGTACTTGTACTTGGGTGATAATGAAGAGTTACCTGTGATTGTTTCTAACAAGCTTGGTGAATTACAGAAGCAAAAACTTCTAAGGGTGCTAAGGAAGTACAAGACGGCCATAGGATTGACAATCGCCGATATCAAGGGTATAAGCCCTGCCGTTTGTATGCACAAGATTCGTTTGGAGGACGATGCAAATACTACAAGGAAAGCGCAACGTCGTTTGAACCCTCCCATGATGGAAGTTGTGAAAAAGGAGATACTAAAGTGATGTTGTTTTGAAAGTTGTTGTAGAAAGTGGTAAGAAAGATGTCGTTCCTCTCAGACTTGTGAAAGATTTTTTTAGATTCAAATAAAACTAGAAAACTCAAAGAAGGTTGTTATCAAGATTAGAAAAAGCACCGAGACTCAGGATTCCACTATTGACCAATTAATTGATTCAATCTAATCAATATTCATGCAATTCTTTGCGTTTGAAGTGATTCTAATTTATTGCCTCTAGTAGATTTTCGAAGTAACAATTGTATACATCAAGCATGAAACATCAAAAGTCTTAAACTAAGCATGCTCCATCAAAACAAATCACAATCATTCAATAAAAATCAATTTTCCAATATTAGATCCATGCAAATAATCATAAAAGAAATTGCAAATAAATAATTAAAATAGAAATATACCACTTTTCATGGAACAATGGCTTCCTCCGTCGCCTCGGCTAAGGGGTTTAGCTCCTCATATTATTCACGTGCTCAAAATAGGTTTTCATAGCTCAAAGGTGTGAAAAACAAGAGAAAACTAATAAAGCAGCGAGTTTGCAACGCTGCAGTGGCGTTACAAACGAACTGTTACAGAAGAAATAAGACTACCTCTTAAACGATACTTCTTTTGTGCTGTTTGATTACGACTGCCTCTGCGACTGTTCTGGTTCGTCCAATGTTCTTCGTGTTCTTCCTCTACACCAGCAGAACGCGACTTCCTGAAGCTCTGATTTCTTCTCCTCTCTGCCTCTGTTCGTCCCCAAAAGTCTCGACCACCTTCTATGACTCCCCTGAAGCCTATTTATATCATCACTGGCCGATTATAACTCTCTTCAATCCCAAAAATAATTACTTTCCCTTCGGCCCAAAAGTCACGGGACTGGCTATATTTTCTCTTCTTTATACGCTGAGTTACTCCAAACTTTCCGTATTTGATGTGTACGAATCTTAGGAGAATATTGACTCCTGTTTCACACGTAACTTCCTTAAATATTTCACCAGAGAACCCGAGATAACTCTGTTTCCTATTCTTCCCTGTTTAAGATATCTTCCTTTTTTTATGATTCTAAAACACCTATCAACCCAGTTTGAGTGTAACAGGGTAGTTTCAATCAAACCACGCGTCAAAATCCGACAAAATCTCGCCCTGAAAATTCCGCAGCAAACCAACATTTTTTTCCCGCCATTTTTTTCTTTAAAACGTGAAGAAGAAGAGGCGCCCCCTATCCAGAGTAGGGGTGCCTATAGCAGGTGCCTTATGGGGTGTCATGGAGGTGCCCCTTATCCAAACCGTGGGTACCAATAACAACTCCTCCGGGTGCATTAGACAACTTTTCGAGCCTACACACATATAAAACACCATAATAAGTACAAAAATGAGCACTATCAATATATAGAAGCGAGACAAATTAGACACAAAAATGTGTCTATCAAATACCCCCAAACCTATTATTTGCTAGTCCTCGAGCAAAAATAAAATCCTAACTCACTGTCGCAGGCATCGTCGATTGCATTTAGCGTATGCAATAAGCCTTTAAACCCCTAGGTGGCCCTAGTGGCCGAGTTATAGTCTCGGGAGGGTTTACCAGAGGTGTACCCACAAAACCTTTATACTCCAGACCCTCACTATCTACGCAGAACCTCGGAAGGCACTAAAGAATCTCCTTGGTTGGCATACTTATTGATTACAAGAGGAAGTACCCCGATGCGAAATTCCAATTCTTTGTACACGAGTTTGCACTCAAGCATACTAAAAATTCATATATAAGTCACAAAGCTCTACTCAGATAGTTTCTGGACATCATAACCGGAGTCAACCAATCACATGGATAGATTAAGAGATGTATATAGAAAAACATAGATGGTTTTAATGTTGACTAAGTTGATCGGTGTTTCTCATATCAGTCTGAAGGCCACTGCCAAAACGAACCTATCCTAAAGGATCGAGATACTCGGGTCTGGACTAATATCAACACACTGGCATATACAAGGGAACCAGTGGTCGATAATCCTAACTCTAGATCAACTCGTCTGGCATATACAAGGGAACCAGCGGTCGATTTTATTAAACACTTTATTCCGTTTGGTCTGATGGTCCGGTCTTTTTTTTTTTTTTTTTTTTTTTTTTGGTAGTTCAATCACTCTATTTCACCCTAGCAGTGGTAACAACTTGAATCGTGAGCCCTACCTAATCACTTAGAGAAACATATTTTAAAGAAAACAAAATAAAAATAGAAGTGAAAAGGATTCAACGAGATATGGCGAAACTACCGTGTTTTTTGTTTAATTCTAACACATGAGCTCTGTGCTTTTATGAATAGACTCTTTAGATGTTTCCATCTAATCAGATTGGTTCCTCAACTCCTACAACCAAAATGCTTCCATCCACTTAGATTGGTTAGTGCCATCCTTAATAAGCATAAATTTCTAGGCTCTGGAGTTTATTTATTGCAACTAAAAAGTTTCTCCCATACCCCCAAACTTAAATCTAACATTGTCCTCAATGTTCTAAAGATAGAATTAAAAGCATGAACAAGGAGAAACTGTTACCATTTGAAGCAAAAGAGATAAGGAAAGATATTATCGTGTCGCAAGAATGTTGGGTTACCTCCCAAGAAGTGCTAAGTTTAACGTCTTCAGCCAGACTAAGAAAGGATTAGTCACCTCATAAAATCATAAAGTAATAGCCGGAATTTCTGTGGGTCATCAAAACCAAATAGAGCTATCACAAATAAAAGGAATCTGCAACCTGCCAAGAAAAGCACACCCTTGTATAGTTTCCTGTTTAAGAAAACTACATCTAGCTGTGGTTCAGGTTCAGGTTCTATAACTGGGTCCAAATAAAATATTTTCATGTGCTGGAATTCCTCAAAGCTAATATCCGGTTCAGGTTGTAAAGTCTGTTATAACTCAAATAAGAACTTAGAAGCACATAATAATAACCTGAATAATTGCGGATCCTTAAAGTCAATTAGTTTTGACTCACACAATTGACCATGATGAAAATGGCGGTCAATCATAAGAAAATGTGTCGATACTAATCTCCTAAAGTACTTAGGCTCAGTCTCAAAATTTAATAACCGACACATTTGAAACTCAGACGTTCCCACAATTGGTTGAAAAATATTTGGTGGGAAAACAAAGTCAATCTGGGTATCATAGCCTGGACAAACCACATCAACCAGAGGATGGGTTTCTAACAACTGAACTGCTCTATGAAGATAGTCTTGTGAAATGGTAGAGGCATATATTCCAAGTCCACCCCCAAACTTAGAATTTTGGGTGTCTCTAAATAGACTAGTCACAATATTCCTAATTTCTAGACCATCAGGTTCCTGAAAAAGGCCAATTGCTTTATCTAAGTTATAATCAGGTGGTTCATCCTCTAAATGCATCTGATGCATACACAAAGTAGGACTTATGTCCTTATCCTCTATGGTCCACCCTAAAGCTTCCTTATTGTCTTGAAGCACAGTCACTGGCCTACTCTCCTGATCACTATCCAAATCGGAAGCTATAATAACAGGGAAAGTCTCAGATGGGCCTAAAAATGCATAGTTAGGGTCTAACTTAGGAGGCTCTTCTAAACAAGGGATTAAGGTAGACTCAAAAGCTAATAATGGTTCAAACCTAGCTTTCCATGTATCGGTATCTAACATAGGAATAGAATCCAACAGAGTATTTACTTGTTCAATGTTGCTATCATCGTCGAAATCCATGCTAAAATGGGCTAGACAACTCTCTAATGGATCTTCCGATATGATGTTTGGTAATGACTCTTGAACTAAGGTTCCTATCATGTTCACCTCTTCAATGCACGTGTCATCTAGCTCAGAATGCAGCTTATTGACATTAAAAATATTCAACTCAATAGTCATATTACCAAAAGATAGATTCATAATACCATTTCGACAGTTTATGATCGCATTAGACGTAGCTAAAAATGGGCGACCTAAAATCACAGGTATCTGGTTCTCTGGGTCAGGGACATGTTGGGTATCTAAGACCACGAAATCCACAGGATAAATAAACTTGTCGACCTCAATAAGAACATCTTCTATCACACCACGAGGAATTTTAACGGACCTATCGCCTAACTGCAGTGTTATCTTGGTAGGTTTCAATTCACCAAGTCATAGCTTGTAAGTACACATGGTACGGCAAAGTAAGTTCACACTAGCTCCTAAGTCAAGTAAATCTTTATCTACCCGATGTTTTCCTATCGTGCAAGCAATGGTAGGGGCACTGGGTCTTTATATTTAGGAGTTGTGTTGTTCGAATGATCAAACTTACATGACTAGCTAAAAAGGCTTTTTAGGGACACTAAGCTTGCGCTTTCGCGTACACATATCCTTAAGGAATTTGGCATAAGCGGAAGTTGCCTAATTGCTTCTAGTAATGTGGGAAGGTTTATGGTAACTTTCTTAAAAACCTCCATTATGTCATTAAAGTTGGATTCATTCTTTGTTGGTACTAATAGCTGTGGAAATGGGGCTCTAGGCATAAAATAGGGCCTCTCAGGAACCGAATCGGCATCATCAGAGATTTTATCAGTCCCCTCAGCTATGGATGGTCCTGAGGGGTGAACTACAAAGTATGCTCACTATCGGGCATGGTTACCATATTGTCTACTACTCGCCACTCCTAAGGGTTCTAACCGAATTCAAGCGATGTGATGGTTTTTCACCTACTTCATGAACTCCTCTAGGGTTGGGATTAGTTTGACTAGGGAACCTTACATTATCTCTTTCACTTAAAGTCTTAGCTATTTGACCTATTTGAAGTTCTAACTTAGCAAGAGTCGAGCATTAGTTTGAAAATTCGCTTGGTTTCTGTTCAAAACTAACTTGGCTCTTTATTAACATTTCCGGCTCTGTGCTAACATATCCCGGCTCTTTCTTAATATACTAAGATATTCCTCTAAGCTAGACATTTTATTCTCTCAAGGGTTTCAAACCGAGCTTGACTGGAGAGTTCTTATTATAACCAAAACACGGGGGAACATTCGAATTACTAAGTTGACCTTGACTCGGCCCTTAGACCACGAAAGGTTCGGATGGTTTTTCCAACCAAGATTATAGGTTTCTGAATATGGGTCAAATTTCTGACGGTTGTCGAATCTAGTGTTATTATACAGAGCATTGGCTTGCTCTTCATTATTCTGGCCTTCCCAAAAAGGCTCTAATCTACCACTAGTGTGACCCACTTCTAAAGCTTCTAACTTTTTCGCTATTGCAGCAATTTTGGCATCTGATTCAAAGCCTCCTTCTAGCCTATTAACGTTTCCTCTTCCTAGAAGAATTGTTTTCTTGGGTTCCCTATTACTTTCCCATTGTTGGGTCTTTTCGGCGATTTCATGCAAATATGTCATCGCCTCCTGTTTGGTTTTCAAACCTACATGTACACATAGATTCTACTGTGGTTGTAGTGGAATAATCTAAACCCTCATAAAGGATATGAACTAACCTAACCTTTTCTAGACCATGATGAGGACATTGGGCTAATAAATCATTGAAACTTTCCAAATACCTATACAAAGATTCTCCCTCCTGTTGAGAAAACATGCAGATTTGCGTCCTAATAGACGATGTTTTGTGCCTAGGGAAAAACTTGTTCAAAAAGGCAGATGTAAGTTGTTCATATGTTTCGATTGAACCAGAAGCCAAACTATATAGCCACAATTTGGCTTTATCTTTCAAGGAAAAAGGGAATAACCTGAGTTTCAAAGCATCATCATCAAGGTTTCTAATCTTTAGGGTACTACAAATTTCCTCAAAGTCCCTAACATGGAAATAGGGGTTTTCATTTTCTTTCCCTAAGAAGATTGGGAGCATTTGTAAGGTTCCGGTTTAAGTTCATAATTTGCTTCGTTTGGCTAACCTGATACACGAGGGACGAGTAGTCCTAGTCGGGTTCAACAAGGCTTTCAAAGTTGCCATTTCTGGCACTATCGGAATATTAGGGATTGTCTCCCCAAACGGACGTTCAAAAACGGACTCTTCAAAAAATCGGACTTTCTAAATTGAGGTAATCGAGACGCTTAGAACTACTAGGTTTCTCTTTAACAAATCTACCTAGGGCGTCTCTTTTACGTTCCTGCATGCAAACGAATAAAGAAAGGGATTCTATGCAAATCACAAAACAAGGCTGACTCAACCAAATCAAACCTATTGATTTCTAGCAAACAAAAAGCATGATGACTCCACTTAGATTGTTTCTAGACCAGCTTCTAATCCTTCGAAAGGGAATTCGTTACAATTTAAGCAAACCCCTCTGGAATCAATCCGAGTCAAAGTAAGTTGAATAGAGGCGAGGGAAGCTCGGTGGAGCTTTGATACCCAAGGCCTCACCGGAATCACAAGGCGGCGCAGTCACGCATTCAACTCACAGAAACCTTCACGAACTTCGAAGTGTGCTTAAAAGAGTAACCAATATTTTTCGAATAACTTTCCTATTAAGCTCGTTACCCTATCGGTCTTGCTCTAGTCAAAATTTTAAGGCTTAGGTTCGCGTAGGTTACGTGTTCCTAAGGCGGTCAAGAAGAGAACGGTGATGAAATCCGAACCCTTATCTTGTATGGCCAGGCCTTGCCCTTTACTAGAAAATTAAAGCATCCGTATTCAAGTCCTCGGCATATATGCAAACGAAGAAGTCCAAGAACTCGCCGGTGGGAGATTCGCGAGTGTTTAGAGTCTTACCTCCCGTCCAGACGGGGATGAATCGGTTGTAGTCGACTCGGGCCACCGACTCCTATGTCAGTGTACGAACCCAAGGTGCAGAGACAATATCGTAATTGTCCTCCTTCTCTGCAAACAGTTTATATTTAAAAGTACCCTTCCGTAGGGTAAAAATAAAAATAATGTCCAAAGTCCCAAAAATTTCCAAAAAGTCCAAAAATAAAAAGAAAAATTACAAAAATAATTATAAACCCTAATACAGTTTTCGAGAAAAAAAAACCTAAAAATAAATAAAAATAAAAATAAAATTCTTTGTTTCCTCCTCGTTTATTTTCGCTTTGTCTTTGACTCCAAGTCTTTAGTTAATCACCAATATCTTTGGCTCAGCTTTCTTTTCGATCCAATATCCAAACCTGTAACCAAAACACAAATACCCAAGAAAACGTAAAATAGAACAAAAGAATAAAAATCACTAAAAACCTAAAAAAAAAATCTAAAAACAAGTCCGTGTCGGTGGCGCCAAAAATTGATGTTGTTTTGAAAGTTGTTGTATGGTAGGTTTCTAAAGATGGTTTTCCTACGTGTTAAACTGCAAGTGCACAGTGCCTTTGGAGGCAGTGACAAGCACAGGTCGAACCACAGAGAAATGGAGTGTGTGTGAATGATCAAAAGGCTTCTTAACTTATTTCAGGGAAGGTGGCACAAATATGTGGGTTTGTTTAGTGTCTTTACGACAAGATGGAGTTGTAACAATGATAACAAGATGAAATACAATTATAGAGATTACAGGCACTAGGATTATCAAATCCACCACTAATTCATGTTATGGGATTCAACTAGTTTGAGTGTTTTGTTCCCGTGATGAGACAAGGATAATGTGTCAAGTTAATCACTCATCTAAGGAGTTTCACCAAGTGATACTTCAATTATCGCCTAAAGTACTAACCTGTGAGCACTAATTGTCTAGTTAAGCACAACTAGTCAAGAGAATTAGCAAATATCTCTAAGGCTTGAGATGAAGCACAAACAACACAGTTTTAGCCTAACTACAATGGACACAAGGCATTCATTGTGAGAGCAAAGTGTTGTAATGCTAGAATTGAAGATATCTTATAATTTAAGCATGCAAAAACAACTTCAAACACAGTTGAACCACGGGCGAGAATCAGGGTTTAATTTAAATCCTAGCAGATTAAATTAGAACATCACAAACATCATGAAAATAGATTAAAATTGAAATGTAAACTAAACCCTATAAACTTCATGTCCTCTTCTCTCACATGAAGAACAACCATTTATACCTCACAAATCACTCAAACTATCAATTACACAAAGACCCAAACCTGATTTCTCTGCCTTGTCTCGTCTCTGACCATTGATGTGATGTTGGAGGAAACCCTAGATCCAATTATCTCTAACCTAGCTTCTAGGGTTGGAGAAGCTATGAAAGAGATAACTCGAGATAGAGAGGGGGAGCAGGAGGCTACTGATGCGGTTGTTGGGGTGTCAGGGGGTGGAGGTGGTGGTGATGGTGATGGTATGGTCGGGGGAGAATAAGGGGATGGGTTTTCTCTGCAGGTGTCGGAGAAGAAAGAGAAGAGAAAGAAGAAATGGGGATATGGTCGATGGGAGTAGGTATAGGTGATGTTGTTGTTGAGCGGGCACAACAAGGAATGATGTGAAAGGTGGAGCGACCGTTGGATCTTAGTGAGCCCGATGTGTGGGTTGATGCGGCCGTAGGATGTAGATGGGTGAAATCTAACGGCTCAAATGGTGCGGGCTTGGATCCGGGTCGTGGGCCGGGTCTTGGCTAGCTCAAGCCCATGTCTTGTAAGTTGGGTTGCAACTGATGCGCGCGTGGGCTTTGGCTTTCTGCTCCATAGATGCTCGTCTTCAATTTTCTGCTCTTTTGGCTCCTCAATTTCTCCGAGCTTTATTTACTACCTAAAAACACAAAATTAATTAGTACAAATATTTATTCTTGAAAACAAAGAAAATACAGAATTTGGGATAATATCTGATTTCTGAGCACAAAAGATGAGTTAAATGCCAATAAAAAGGTGTAGAAATAGGCAATATTTGGCACTCATCATTGTAGAAAGTGGTAAGAAAGATGTCGTTCCTCTCAGAATTGTGAAAGATTTTTTTAGATTCAAATAAAACTAGAAAACTCAAAGAAGGTTGTTATCAAGATTATAAAAAGCACCGAGACTCAGGATTCCACTATTGACCAATTAAGTTATTCAATCTAATCAATATTCATGCAATTCTTTGCGTTTGAAGTGATTCTAATTTATTGCCTCTAGTAGATTTTCGAAGTAACAATTGTATACATCAAGCATGAAACATCAAAAGTCTTAAACTAAGCATGCTCCATCAAAACAAATCACAATCATTCAATAAAAATCAATTTTCCAATATTAGATCCATGCAAATAATCATAAAATAAATTGCAAATAAATAATTAAAATATAAATATACCACTTTTCATGGAACAATGGCTTCCTCCGTCGCCTCGGCTAAGGGGTTTAGCTCCTCATATTATTCACGTGCTCAAAATAGGTTTTCATAGCTTAAGGGTGTGAAAAACAAGAGAAAACTAATAAAAAATGAGTTTGCAACGCTGCGGTGGCGTTACAAACGAATCACATGTAAGAAATAAGATTGCCTCTTAAACGATACTTCTTTTGTCTTTGTTTGATTACGATCGCCTCGCGACTGTTACAGTTCGTCCAATGTTCTTCGTGTTCTTCCTCTACACCAGCAGAACGCGACTTCCTGAAGCTCTGATTTCTTCTCCTCTCTGCCTCTGTTCGTCCCCAAAAGTCTCGACCACCTTCTATGACTCCCCTGAAGCCTATTTATAACATCAATGGCCGATTATAACTCTCTTCAATCCCAAAAATAATTACTTTCCCTTCGGCCCAAAAGTCACGGGACTGGCTATATTTTCTCTTCTTTATACGCTGAGTTACTCCAAACTTTCCGTATTTGATGTGTACGAATCTTAGGAGAATATTGACTCATGTTTCACACGTAACTTCCTTAAATATTTCACCAGAGAACCCGAGATAACTCTGTTTCATATTCTTCCCTGTTTAAGATATCTTCCTTTTTTTATGATTCTAAAACACCTATCAACCCTGTTTGAGTGTAACAGGGTAGTTTTAATCAAACCCCGCGTCAAAATCTGACAGAATCCCGTCCAAATCTCGCCCTGAAAATTCCGCAGCAAACCAACATTTTTTCCCGCCATTTTTTTTCTTTAAAACGTGAAGAAGAAGAGGCGCCCCCTATCCAGAGTAGGGGTGCCTATAGCAGGTGCCTTATGGGGTGTCCTGGAGGTGCCCCTTATCCAAACTGTGGGTGCCAATAACAACTCCTCCGGGTGCATTAGACAACTTTTCGAGCCGATTTTTCCAAAAATATTTATTGGCCAAAAATACCTACACACACATAAAACACCATAATAAGTACAAAAATGAGCACTATCAATATATAGAAGCGAGACAAATTAGACACAAAAATGTGTCTATCATAAAGCTTTTGGAAGTGGGTGTTATCTACCCCATATCCGATAGCAAGTGGGTGAGCCCGGTACAAGTAGTACCAAAGAAATCAGGTGTGACAGTGGTGGAGAATGATAAGAACGAACTTGTCCCAACTCGTGTGCAAACCGGTTGGAGGGTTTGTATTGATTGCAGGAAATTGAATGCCACTACTAGAAAGATCATTTTCCATTGTCTTTTATTGATCAAATGCTTGAACGTTTAGCTGGACACTCTTACTATTTTTTCCTTGATGGCTATTCAGGTTATAATCAGATTGTGATAGCGCCGGAGGATCAAGAGAAAACCACTTTCACTTGTCCTTTCGGTACTTTTGCTTATAGAAGGATGCCTTTTGGCTTATGCAATGTTCCATCTACCTTTCAAAGGTGTATGGTAAGTATCTTTTCAGAATATGTTGAAAACATAATCGAAGTGTTTATGGACGATTTTAGTGTCTTTGGTGATTCATTTGACCTTTGCTTGAACAATTTGTCTCTAATCCTTGAACGATGTGTTGAAACAAACCTTGTGCTGAATTGGGAGAAGTGCCATTTCATGGTAACTCATGGCATAGTTTTAGGCCATATAATATCTTCTAAAGGCTTGGAAGTCGATAAATCTAAAATATACCTTATTCGTGCTTTAACCCCTCCCACTACGGGGAGGGAGATACGCTCTTTTCTTGGTCATGCAGGTTTTTATCGAAGATTCATCAAGGATTTTTCCAAGATAGCATCACCACTTTGCAACTTATTGCAAAAAGATGTGGTTTTTAACTTTGATGAAAAGTGTGTGGCGGCATTCAATCGTTTAAAAGAACTTTTGATTTCAGCCCCTATCATTAAACCACCGGATTGGAGCAAGCCCTTTGAGCTTATGTGTGATGCTAGTGACTATGCGGTTGGTGCGGTGCTTGGGCAACGTGTGGGGAAGATACCTCATGCTATTTATTATGCTTCTAGAACGTTAAATGAGGCCAAACAAAACTACACAACCACTGAAAAAGAGTTGTTAGCCATTGTTTTTGCTTTGGAAAAGTTTCGCTCTTATCTAATTGGTACAAAAGTTGTTGTCTTTTCTGATCATGCAACACTTAGGTACTTGCTAATGAAGAAAGAAGCGAAACCGAGGCTCATAAGATGGATTTTACTCTTGCAAGAGTTTGATATTGAAATCAAGGACAAGAAAGGAATTGAGAACACCCTTGCGGATCACTTGAGCCGTCTTGCTGTGGACAAGGAAGCTATCCCATTGCGTGAAAGTTTCCCGGATGAGCAACTATTCTCAATTGCCTTTGGAGAACCATGGTATGCCGATATTGTCAATTACTTGGTGTCTAAACAAATCCCAAAGAACTTGTCTCGTGCTGAGAGGGACAAACTTAAGAAGTTGGGGAACCAATACATATGGGATGATCCATACTTGTGAAAACATGGTAGTGACCAAGTAATACGAAGGTGCGTTCCCGAATCTGAAATTAATTCTATCTTGTCTTTTTGTCACTCCTATGCTTGTGGAGGACACTTTGGGAGTAAGAGAACCGCTCACAAGGTACTTGAAAGCGGTTTCTATTGGCCAACCTTGTTTAAGGATGCACATATATTTTGTACAACTTGTGATAGGTGCCAAAGAACAAGCAATCTAGGTGCTCGAAATCAAATGCCACAAACTTTTATTCAATTTATTGAAGTTTTTGATATATGGGGCATTGATTTTATGGGTCTTTTTGTCAACTCCCATGGGAATTTTTATATCTTAATTGCTGTTTATTATGTCTCTAAATGGGTGGAAGCTAAGGCCACCCCAACTAATGATTCTAAAGTGGTTTCAGATTTTGTGCAAGCTAATATTTTTTCAAGGTTTGGAATTCCAAGAGCCATAATTAGCGATGGGGGTTCTCACTTCAAAAACAGGATTTTACAAAGCTTGTTGAAGAAGTACAATGTGTCGCACAAGATTGCAACACCTTATCATCCCCAAACAAATGGACAAGCCGATTCTAACCGAGAGGTGAAGTCTATTCTAGAGAAAACGGTGAACCCAACAAGGAAGGATTGGAGCATGCGACTTAATGATGCTTTGTGGGCGTATAGAACCGCATACAAGACACCTATCGGGATGTCTCCCTTTAGGCTTGTGTATGGTAAACCTTGTCATTTACCCGTTGAAATTGAGCATAAGGCGTTTTGGGCTATTAAGCAATGCAATATGGAGATGGATGGGGCTGGAAAGCAAAGGAAGTTACAACTCCATGAGCTAGAGGAGCTTCGCAATGATGCATTTGAAAGCTCACGCATTTATAAGGAAAAGACGAAAGCATTTCATGATAACATGATTTCTAGGAAACAATTTTGCATTGGGCAGAAAGTGCTTTTGTTTAATTCTCGCTTGCATTTATTTCCGGGTAAATTAAGGTCACGATGGATTGGACCTTTTATCGTTACTAGTGTGTTTTCTCATGGTGCAGTGGAAATTCGTAGCATAGCTACAGGGAAAGAACTTAAAGTTAATGGGCACCGGTTGAAACCATATTATGAGAATTTCACTTACGAAGTGGTGGAAGGAGTTAATTTTGTGGAAGTACTCCCTCTGGAGGAGTCATAGAAAGCAAGGAGATAGTCGGGCTGACGACTTTAAACCAAGCGCTAAATGGGAGGCAACCCATCGGATGAGTATTTCTTGTCTTGTATTTATTTCTTGTCTTGTTTTTAGTTTTTCTTGTCTTGTTTTTATTTTTTCTGATTTCTTGTCATATTATCATGTAGGATTTCCCACCTTGACTTACTTTGGACGATTCAATTTACATTGAGGACAATGTAACGTTTAAGTGTGGGGGAGTGGTTAAGCATTTGCATTGTAAATTTTTTTTTTCATGAAATTTTCAACTTTTGTGTAAATTAGTGAATAAAAACTCCAACTTGTAGTTAGTTTAGAGTCACATAGTATACATGTCGCTAAGTTTACATCGATATTCTCATAAGAGTGACTGAACTTAGAGATGACAGAGAACATGATCGGGTTTCTTAATTGTATGAGAGTTAAAGTTGGATTTAACCATGCCAGTGGCAAATAAGGTGCAAACTGAATTCGGTATTAGAGTAGTGGTCCCCTATAGTGGAGACTACCTATGTTACATCATGCGAGGCACCGACCTTCAATTCTTTGTACCTGTCTAAATATGTGCTTTTAGAGTGTGTGTCACCGTACGTAAACTCCGGATAGAATGGTGAGCTACCCAACCTCCCACCAATAGAAGCACTATTTTAATCTCTTGAGTGCTATTTTTATCAACCATGATGGTGACATCGAATTGCTAACTTACATACCACTTGTAATCTTGTTCGCAGTTAGCACCATCCACTTTATCTCTCTATACACCAACAGGTCCATAGAAACACCATCATCATCAACAAGAGGAGCATCACAAATTCGAAGGAAAGTTGAAGACGTTAAAGGTTTACAAGCAACGGTACAGAAATGAGCAGATTTCAGATTCAAGTAAGCAACAAGACAAGGAGCAGAAGTTTTATAAGTTGAAGACTATTGTACAAGAGTGAAGATTATCAAGATGAGAATTCGAGAAGTTTATGATATCAAGACATACAAGTTGTGAAGAATCAAGCGGTAAAGTACTTACACCATGGCCTTTGTACTTGCATTTTTATCTAATCTTTATTTGTATTTCATTTTATCTTGTCTCAAAAAAAAAAAAAAAAAAAAAAAAAAATTGAAGAAAAAAAATAGTAAAAAAAAAAGAAGACAAGAGAAAAATTTTGTTAGGTGCATTATTAGTTTTATTATTTTGTTTTCATTTTGTATTTGTTTTATTTTTCTTGTCTCAAAAAAAAAAGTTGAAAAGAAAAGAAAAAAAAAAAAGAGACAAGAAAAATTTATATTTTGAGTTTGTATAGTTCGTTTTTAGTTTTGTATTCTTTCAATAAAGCCAATGGAAGAAGGAATATCTACAATGAAGTTTCAAGCAACAAGGATTTAGAGGAAAAGAGTTACGTTGTCAAGATTCTACGAAGTTCAAGAATTATCATCAAGAGTTGAAGACCGAAGACGAGGATGAAGACATCGATTGAAGACCGAAGACGTTTCTATGGATGCTGTGAGAGTGGTGCTAGATGCACGTCGAACGGATAACAAGTTAAGTAAGCATATTCCCACATTCGTTAAGTGGTTGATTTCCTTTCCTAGAGATCGTCAGAAAAAATGGGTTTTCAAAAATGATAAAAGATGTGGGTTTTCAAAACAATTCGGAGGGTTTTGCCTTCCTACCATTCAACGTGTCACAGGATTCTCTCTTCACTCCTACCTGGATACATGTGTGACCCATAAAAAAACTATTTATTATTGAGAGCAACTTCATAAAACCCTTTCTTGTGAGGCAGAGTCGAGACTTTCGATCACTCTGAACCCGGATTTCTTTCGAGAAGGGATGGTTATTTCTCTCTCAACTTTTAAGGATGAGATTGTGTTCATATATGTGTCTAACTTCTTATGACTAGTGTGCAGAATCTCTATGTTTTCTTAGCACGTTGGATGCTATCATTTCGGAGAACTAGTAAGTTGGAAAAAGTTTTGTGGGTATATCTCTAGTAAACCCTCACGAGACTATAACTCGTCCACTAGGACACCTAGGGGTTTAAAGGTTTGTTATACGTGCTAAGTGTGACCGTAGCCTCGACGACAAGGAGTTGTATGTATCTTTTTGAATTGTTTTGTTTGATTTGCTCGAGGACTAGCAAAGTCTAAGTGTGGGGGAATTTGATAGGTGTGATAAACACCTAGATTTATATCTATTGTTTATGCTTTCTTTGCGAGTTTTCATGTAAATTATGTATCTTATGTGTGCTTTTGGGTTATTTAGGTACTTTGGAGTCATTATGAGCAAAAGAAGAAGAAATTAGCCATTTGGAGCGAAAAAGAGCACAAAGGTCAATTCACATAGGAGCTATACTTGGAGCGGGCTAAGGTTTGCGAGAAAGAGGTGAAGAATGAACTGTCAGTTCCTCAAAACTGACAGTTGTGTTGAGAAAGGAATTAGGTTGTCGGTTATCTGAAATCGACAAGCCTTGTATGGGTTGGTTGGCCCTTATCCACTCTGCCAGGGTGGTTATATCCACATTCATTCCTACACGACCAAAAATTCAGAGTTTCTCTTATCATATTTTTCACCTGAAATGAATTTGAGAGAGAGGAAAGGGAGGCACGGGTCTGAGTCGATTTCCATCTGAAATTGAGAAGATGAAGCTGGTTCTGAACCAAAATTGAGGCAGAGACGAAGAATTTAAACTGATGAAAGAGATGGGTCTCTGTGATTGTTTGATTGAGGAGATTCAAGGGTTTTTGAGATTGAAATGGAGAGAACTATGAGACGATTGAGATGTTGATTCGAATTATGGAACAAATAGAATCTGCCCTAATTTGTGCCGCTGTCGAATTAAAGATGTTCTTGAAGATTGGAGTGTTGTGAATCGTGAAATCAAGAGAAGAATTCAAGGAGGTGATGAGGAGAAAATCACAGGAAATAGTTAGGGTTTGAAGTTAGTCAAAATGACAGGGAGATTGTTTCTGCAGTTGTTTGAGATCGATTTGATTTCAAGAGTTTGAAGTGTTACTGCCATGGATTAATGGGTTCTGGTGATGAATTTAGAGATGGGTTATAAATGAATTTAAGATTTGGTTTCTGGAATTCATGTTTACAGGGGATAATCGATGAAGATTTGTGTTGAGAGAAACCAGATTGAAGAACTGTAACCATTTGTTGTTAACTGTGGGAATCGGTTATTATCATGGGAATTACAGAGAAGAATGTGAAGGTAATGCACACATAGATTTACAGGGAGATCACTGGTTGAATGGAAGAGATGGCAATTTCTGCTGGGTAGTCTGAGTTCAAGAATGAAGTTGTAACTGTTGGTATGAATACAGCTGATTTAAGTGGTGAGCAGCTATGCTGCTAATGAGTTGAGGCTTAGGAATCTATGTGTTGTAAGAATTGTGTGTGCTTACTGATGTTAAAGCAGATAGATAGATGGTGTGAAGAATTGCAGGCTGGTAAAGGTGCAGTGCAAGGGTTCTATGCAGCTGAAATTACAGGCAAGTATGAAATGTGTAGGATGGTGAACGAATGTTATGACTAGGTTGTGGTCTGCAGCTGTTAGGAATTACAAGGATGTAGATGAAGCAATACTAGCTCGAGACGACGCAGTTGCAGTGGATGGAGTTGAAGCAATGGCTTGTTATGATATTTTTGAGCTGAGTACTGGAGGCGATTCTTGTGTTGCAGTCTGTGATTGGTTGTGCTAGTGACACTGTTGTGATGGCGTTCGAGTCTAGAATGCAAATGGGTTTGCTCAGGTTGTGATGTTGAAGTATGGCAGTTGTGAATTGAAGCTACGGTGGACAGACAAAACGATGGTGATGTTGTGAGCTGTGATGTTATGGCTTAATCTTAGGCAAAGATGGGTTATTTCGGACTGAAGATAGTGGTTCTGTGCTGCACATGGTGAGCTACAGATACTGCAATGAGATGGCAGTAGTGAATTTGAAGCTGATGGTGCTTTATGGCAGTCTGGTGATTGTGTTGTTGGTTGCTGGAAGAGAATGAGATAATGAATTTGTGTTGCAGAAGCTACAACAATGGATTGGTTTGAGCTGGAGGTAGCGGTGAACTGAAATGAGTTTGTATATCAGAGGCTCGAGCAAGTGATCAATAGGAATTGAAATGGAATGGTGGTGATTATGTTATTGGCTGAGATGTTGATTATGTGTTGTTGCTGCCATGGGATTAGAGATGTTGTTGTTAAGGGTTGGAGGTCAGGTGCTGGGTATATCTGGATTGCAGAAGATAAAATGCAATGCAGAGCTACAACAGGTAGAATGAATGTGATGGTATTGGGTGATGATGTTGGCTTAGATGTATGTGTTAGGCTGTTGAGACAATGGTTGCAGGTAGTGCAGCTGCAACTCAGCTGTTGGTGGATGATTGCAGTGGAGAATAAGAAGGCCATTGGTTCGTGGTAATGAACAGGTGCTGAGGATTGATGTTTGTGGCACTTGACATGATGGAACTGACATTGTTGTTGTATGTAGTTTACAATGGCAGAGTTGGAGGTGAACTAAGCTACAGCAAAAGACAAGGTTGTTGGAGTTGCAGGGAGGAACTAAATCTGGTATTGTTGCAGTTCAGATGGCCTGAGCTCATTACAGAGAAGAGAGCTGAATTGCAGGAGCTGGATGGTGATGGGAGAATGTATGATGAAATTGCAGGCCATTGCAAGTGCAGGTTATGATGTTGTGTGTTTGCAGTGAAGCCAAGGATGAGATTGAAGTGAATCTGCAGGTATAGCTGTTGGTCATTGCAATAGTTGTGAACTGCAGGAGATGATCCGATGGCAGTGATTGAGATGGAGAAGGTCTGTTTGAGTTGTATACAGGGATTTGGTGGCTGAGCTGAGCAGTGAATTAAATGAAGAGATGGGTTCGATTTCTGTGAGAGAACTACAGGTGGAAGAAGTGAAAATGTTGCAAGATTTGTAGTATGAGCAGCCATCATGGCTGGATTAGCATTTGTGAAGCACAAGGATGGTGCATCACAAAATTAGGACAGTGCAATGGCCTAGGCCAAAGTGAATCAGACTGAGCCAGACCTGACTCGTCTGATTGGCCATCTTACTCATTTGACTCGATTTGACTCAGTGATTTTTACCGAGCTGACTCATTGACCGGTGACCGGGCGGACTTTGCCGGTCACCTGAGCTACTTTCCGGTCACTTCTCCGGCCAATTTCCGACCATAATACCAGTTTTCCGACGACGGTTTTTGGGGCATATTTTCTACATGGGTTTTTCTCACATATGGGCTTGGTGGACTTCTATCTATTGCTTTGAGATTAGACCTGATTTTGGAAACAAGAGAGCTATTTAAAGAAAAGTTTTCTACAATTTGGATATCGCGTATTATTCTTGGAACCTGGAGAGAGCCGCTTTTGTTTACGCTACTAGGGTTTGCTTTTGTTCATCTTCTTCTATTTAATTAATATTTTTATGACGAACTCCATAGCTATGAGTAGCTAAACACATATTATTGGTTATGGGATAAAGTTGATTTCTCAACATGTTATTTAAATCTATGAATTAGTTTTGTCTCAATACTTTATTGTTTATGATTCATTATTAATATTGTCATATGATTTGACTGTTTGTTTGGTTGAGTCCGGAATCAATCCGATTTACATTCATCTCTATTGCTAGATTAGGGTTTTCAATACGAAATAGTTGTTTATCCCTGATTCTAAGTAGCATAGTGTGGTTATTGCTTGTAGTGATACATCTTTATAATTGCATATGAATCATAACCTTGGTTAAATTGAATTAGTGCTTTTACACGTTTGATTGCCTTGATTAGTCTTATTCCATAGAACTTAGTGCTTTGAGGGAGTTAAACTTAATTGTGCTTTTACACTTTAGGTTGCTTTCTAGGAAGAATTCACATATACATCTTTTAATGTGGTTTTGATAAAATCAGGGAATTAGCGGGATATTCTTGCGATCAAGGTATCCTAGGACTTTTTGTAAATGAGAGATTAAATTATCAATTCTAATCATTGATGAAAATACATGTTTGTGAATGATACTATCCCGTGACCAATATCTTCTCCTTATTGATTATTCAAATTATTTTATTGCTTTCAATTACTTTTATTGCTTAGATAAAACAAAAATCCCCCCTTGGTTACTTTAGAAACTGAAATTTTATAACAACAATTGCCTCTCTGTGGATACGAACTCTTTCTTATCACGTACTTCATTTATATTTAGTAGAGTGAGAAAGTGAAATTATTTTTGCTCGGCTGACAACCGGTCATAAGGAAATCCCAGGATCGAAACATAAATAAGTTAAGAATCTTTTATTTAAGGTTTTTAATTTTATTTTAGGAAAACGAGAATTAGTAATATGCATTTACTAGTTGAGATTTTCCAAAGAGATTTTCGGTCATTATTTTGGACAGAGCATTTCCAGGAATTATGGAAACCGAATTTGGAATATATTGAATATCTTTGAGAATATTTTCGGTTTTGGAAATTCCTTGGTGTCCAAACTTCCTTGTCTATAAATACTCGAAGTTTGCATTTCTAGCAAATTAATCCTTCGTGACAACAAACTTCCTCGGTTGTGTTGTTATTGGTGAAGCCGCCTATTCGGAGAGGAGGGTAACCTCTAATTAGGCGAAATCTCTTAAGGCCGCTCAGTTTAAAGTCTTCTTTGGGATTGAGAACCTCTACGATTACCGTTGGTAGGAAACTAGATAATTGCGGTTTATCTTGTGTTTTCGATTGATTTGATTAACTAATGGTGGTTGAACTTTGATTGCACCTAGTTTGTTTATTCTTGAGAATCTTCTCTTCTGATATAAGATTCACTCAAACTAGATCGAAGTTTCGCCAGGGATCTTTAGACTGTTGTTAGTGCTAAAGATGATCTGGTGATAATCCATTGTTAACAGACTCCGTTCTGTGCGTGATTGACCACAAGAGATTCAAGTTGTTGTGTGCAGGTGTTTATTGAAGATCTAAGAAGATTTGAAGACAAAGAAGATATTGAAGATTTCTGATTTGGGGTTCATAATCTTTGGTGTGCACAATAGTTGTTTCGGTATAAGAGGATCCAACTATAATCGGTTTATCCTTGTGGTAGATTGGATTGATTAGTTGTGTAGATCGGCATCAATACAATTCTTTGTGATTAAAAGTATTGATTGCAAAATCTTAACAATTACTTCGGTAGTTGAACATAAGATAGATCTAAGAACCTGGCGAAGGAGTTTATTGAGATAAACAGAAGAGCCTTTGTCGAACTCATATCTTTGTTGAAGAGATTTGATACCAAACAGATTTGTTGTTCCTTTACTGTTTGGAATACGAACCAAAGGAATTGTTCCAAGTACATGACTTATTCATAGGTCGGAGGCATGGGAATACAGATGGAACTAGGTGAACTATAGGTTTAGTTTCTTGGTCTCAACTATACGAAGTTGGTTTGTATTTTATGTAACGGCCTAATCCTGAGAGTATTCAATTCTGGACAAGGTCCCGGGGTTTTTCTGCATTTGCGGTTTCCTCATTAACAAAATATTGTTGTGTCATTCACTTTATATTTCCGCATTATAATTATTTTATTATAATTAAAGTAAATTATACAAACGTTAATTCCTATTTACTTGATAAGCAATCCTATTGTGTTTGGTTAAGTCCGAACCCTTTTATCAAGTAGACATACTTCGTTGTTGTATTGTCTCGATCTCGTATCCATAGACGATCACACGAAGTGTGAACCGATTAGTTGTATTGTCTCGACTCATTCCATAGACAATCACTTTCGGAGAAAGGACTTATAGGTAGGAAAAGTTTTAGCTTGAGGTATATTTGGGTACCCTCGCCTTTTCAATTGGTATCAAAGCAGCCAAACACGAAAAGATCTAACAATCTGTGTTTGATGCGATCCAACCTATAAGACATGAGTCAAAGTAAAGTTAAGCGAGAGAGAAAACTAAAGAAATACTCAGTTAACGTATCGCAAGACGTTGAAAGTTTTGATTTTAAGAAATGTTTAAAAAGGGCTTCTTCGTCAAGTTCTACATGCTCTTCTGAGAATAAGTCTCAATGTTCTCAAGACGAGATTAAGTTAAGTCATGTATTCTTAATCAATGATTCAGACTCTGAATGAAATCTTCTTGATGACGAGAAAAATATTGATTCATCGAAAATAGAAACATTTCATCAAAACGAATTAAGCGAAAAATTTCTCTCATGTTCAACTGAACTAATTCTTGCATTAGAAAGAGAAAGAAAACATCTAGACGATATAAATTGTCTGCAGGATATGATTGATCAAATCGTCATTGGTCTTGACTCCTCAAAGTCTGAATCTGTTTCTCTAAAAACAGAAGCTTCATTAGAGATTCATTCTCTGAAAGAAAGGCTTAACAATTGCCTTGAGGAAGCAAAGAAAACTGATTCTAAATATATACAGAATCTTGAGGAAAAAGAAAGTGCTAGTCTTTCTCGAGCGGAACTTTTAGAGAAAGATCGTGATGCTACTCTTGAAAATGTACATTTGTTGGAAGAGAAACTTGTTGATTATGATGCAAGTATTAACTCTCAACAAAAGAGTTTTGAAGAGAAAGAAGGTGAATATCTCTCCCGAGAAAAACACCTTGAGGCTGATCTAGCTAGTGCTCTTGATAAAATCAAGATGTTGGAAGAAGAAAATTTGGACCTTAAAAAGTTCAATATGCTAGGTCTTTTAACCTCAATGTTAGAAGCAAGTAGAAATCATCGTGATAAACGAGGATTGGGCTATAAGGGAATAGATGCTTCAAATATTAGCAAAGAGGTAAAATTTGTTAAAGCTAAAAATTCTTCTAAACCAGAGGCTTCCACTGATGCAAAAAATGCTCGTATTTCGTGTAAAGAAGTAAAACCAGTCAAGCCTAAAAATCATGTTCAATCATTCTCTTCAAGTAAGACAATCAAAGAGAGCATTTCTGCTAATGTCAAGGAAGCAACAAAGTTGAACAAAGATAAGAAGAAGAAGAGGAGGAAGAAAAATCGTCAAGCTCCAATGCAAGAGGATCCACAAAAAGGTAACATTAAAACTCACACTTCTTATGTTACTAAGCATTGTAGTTATTGTGGTAATAAAGGGCATGTGGAATGGGGATGCAATATTCGTAAGTTAAAAGACACACTTTCGTTTGTATCAAACGAATTGGCTAAGATTGCTCCCCAAAGGAACTCAGATCGGTATTGTCCTAAGTTTAGGAAAAAGAATTATTATAATGATAGTTCAAATTTTGCATATCACTCAACAAGGACATCTCATAAAAGACCCGAATATAGAAAGAGAGATTACTTTGTAAATTCTAATACAAGATTTGATGTTCCAAATTGGAGAAAAGTTGTTTCGCAAAGTATTCAAAAGGACAATCGTCCTAATGGTATGGAGGAGAAAGCTTCTCCTGCGAAACTCAACTCTAAATGGGTCCCGAAGTCCTCATAGCCAAGAAGGGACCAAAAGTTAGTCACAAGAATGACTCTCAGCTGTTAATTGTTGGTGACAATAATTACAAGAGTTTTCTTAAAAGACTAAAGAAAGACATCATGTCTGAAATCTCTTGTACTAGTAAACGTTGTGATAATGACACTCTTCATCACAAGTCAAAAAGGAAAAACAAGAGATGGAAAAAGAACAAACAAACCAAGCAAAAGGTCAAGAATGATGAGTCTGTCTTAGTCACTCGTGACGAACAAGACAAGGCTCAACTTAACACAACCTAGTTGTGTTAGAATGTGCATGCTCACCTTAGTGCTCAATATTTTTAAAGGTGAGGAAGCACATGAAAAACTGAGCACATGATCTCTCAATTATTTTATGACTAATTAACATCTTTAGGAAGATTTATTTTCTATACTCATACCTTCTCTATCTATTTTTGAGCTTTTGATAGAAACAATAATTTTGAGTTGATGATGTTGATATCTACCGATCATATATGTGTAGCTCTTACTTTTATGGTTAAAACGAGCCAAAAATAACTGAATTCGGACTTCGTATGCAAATGTTATGCCAAAAGCAGTTTAGTATTGTGATCCTTCACTAGCAACACATGGGTACCGATCCTAGTGAGAGGTGCAATACGAAGGAGTGTAAAACTGTTTTGCCTATAACTTCTTCGTCCGAACTCGGAATGACTTCATTCTTTTTGCGTTGGTTTCGTAATTCAACAAGATTCGGTTAATTTCAATACTTGATTTCATGTTGAATATTTATGGTGTATTGCAAATTGATTTATGGGATGTTTGATTTCGGTTTTATTACCTTGATATTCGATCTCATAATGTTGTGAACCCTTATGGTTTGGGTGACTTTTTGATTTAGCAGGATTAAGTTCTAGCCCATGTTGATAGGCTTTATTAAAGGATCATGAGGGGTTCTGATAGAAACAATATGTGAAAAAGTCACAATATGTTGAATCGGTTTTGGTTTAGCATAAAAGCATATGTGTTTCGACGGTTTTCAACTTTTGCTTGCAATTGTTAAAACCGGTTTTCAACCTTTCTCTGGTAAAGGTTGGCTTTTCTTATTCTTTTGTTTTGCATAAGGATGACAACATAAGGATATTTCGATATCAATTCTCCCTGGAAGAAGATGCAAGTATATTGGAGAAGCGGATGCAAAATTTGAGGTAACAATATTGTTAGTTGATTGTTTTCCTGTTTAAGAAAAGCCTGATTTTATTTCATATATATTTTGCTTTTGCTTAACAAAATTTCGGTACAATTGATGTTTTATTCCATGATGTGTGTATGGATGTGTTTGTGATTCAATTGTTTCCGGTTAAGAAAAGCTATTGTTATCTTGCTTTTTTGTGTGGTATCAATTGTTTAGGCTTATAAAATTTCGGTGCAATTGCGGTGTTATAATGTCTATGTTGTTTCAATTGCTTCCGGTTGAGGTGAATAATTATGCAAGTTGATTTATTTATGAATTAATTATGGCTTAACGAAAGAAAAGGTTTACGGGATGGATTGTTTAGTCCAATTCGATTCCGGATAAGAGAAACTAAGGTTATCTTAGTTAGACTTATCAAAGTGGAGGTTTCGGTTATTCAAGTCTAATCGAATGCCTTAATAAGAAATGCTAGTTAACTAACCTAGCACTTGTCTTGTTTAAAACTTAAAGGTCTAAGTTATATGGATAATTAGAGCCTGATGAGAAAAATAGAGTTATCTTTATTTTGGTCTTATCGAATGAAGCGATTGTATTTGTACAACCGGTTTAGCAAAGGGACTAAGGTGCTTAGTTGATTTTTGGTTTGCTAAAATAAATTGGGAAAGTTTCTTCGGGCAATTTTTTCTTTGATAACATATCAAAACAAATTACTTTGTAGTTTCGGTTTTGATATTGGTTATCAAAAATGGTGTGTGGAACCCTCGTGCTTAACTCTATAGGTTTGCAAGTCTATTTTGAGATTTGTAAGATTCTTTTCGTGTTGTCCTTTATTTTTTCGTTTCTTTGTCATTTTGTGACAAAAAGTGGGAGAAATATATGGAGTAAACAAGTGATACTGGTATTGATTTTATATTGATTAGTATCACTAAGGAAAAGAATAATTGTGCTTAAACGTTTATCTAACGAAAGAGTGAAAGCATAGACTAAGGGGGAGTAGCATATCATATTAATTGGTATAACAAAGACGTGCGGATTGATGAAATCTACCTATCTCACCTTTAGGGGGAGTATTAGCTTTGTTATTATAATGTCAACAACGGCATTTAAGGATTGAATGTATGTAGGTTATTGTGTTGTTGAATTCGGGAATAAAGCGTATGTGTAATGAATTCTTGTAATTTGTTTATCCATATGATTGTAAGAGTTTTGTCACTAAAATTGACAAAGGGGGAGATTGTTAGAGCATAGCTCGGTTGAACCCACCAAGCGTTGGTATGTCAAGTTTGGTTGTCATATTTTAGTGAATCAAAACTCATTTTAAGAGTCGCTTGATTATGTACTAGAGTCAACTTCGTATAGGTTAGCTTGAAAGTATTAGGATATGAGACATTACAAGTATTGCGAAGACTTGAAGAAGTGAAGAAGTAAGAAGCTACAACGACAACATCATCCTTCCACTTGAGGTTAATGATATTTGACTTGAACTGTTTCATTCCCTAACGTATCTTTCAAGTCGTGCATATTGAAAACGAAAATGTGAAGCATGAACACTCTAGATAGACATAGTATTAAGGAATACAATATGAAGTTTATTGCTTAACCATTAAACTTTGTAGATAAGACATCGACATAATCGTTTAAATGCTATTGTGATTATGTATGGGTATGAGTTTCATCCTAGGAAACAATGTTTTACATGTGTTTTAAGGAAGTGAGTTTTTAAACTTGTTTATGAATCGAAAAGGAAATCGCCAGGCGTTATTGGGATTATTATTCATTGCATATCTTGTGAACATCCAATATGTGTGATTAGTATAACCGCTCACGACTTGTTTGTGTTCTTGGTAAAACTATTAACAAAGGCTGACTTATGTATTGGTATAACTTTTATTAGTGAAACCGATCTTAAGTAATCACCTGAGATGGTATGATCGAGTTTGTGATTGTGTAGGACCGAATATGGGTAAAGGGGAACCGATCTTATGAAGAGGTGCAACACATCACAAAGGGGAATCGATCCTTGTGTGAGGTGCAACAAGTTTGTAGCAGAAAGGGAACCGATCCTATGGACAAGTGCAACACGTTTTTAGGCAAAGGGGAACCGATCCTATGGACATGTGCAACACATATAAGTTAGATACCACATATATGTGGGGAACCGATATCAGTACCTAGTCAACCGAATTTTAGGAAGCTAGTGTGACTATGCACAATACTCACATGGAGGTAGAACCGAAACTTGTTTTGGTAGAACTGTTAAACCCATGATTTGCGATTGAGTGTTTCTTGATCAATCGCATAGTTCTTGAAAGTCAGATGAACCAATTCTAAACTTGTTTGGAAGTGTGGCAAATCGGTTTCAAGGTTGTAAGTATGAAAGGGGACTTACAAAGTAAGAATGTCGACACACTTTGAACATAGGCAGTAATGTTTATCTTTTATTGTTCAAAGTTATTCCATAATAGCTACAAGAAGGAAATCCCATTATCGAAAAATAAATAAGTTAAGAATCTTTTATTTAAGGTTTTTAATTTTATTTTAGGAAAACGAGAATTAGTAATGTGCATTTACTAGTTGAGATTTTCCAAAGAGATTTTCGGTCATTATTTTGGACAGAGTATTTCCAGGAATTATAGAAACCGAATTTGGAATATATTGAATATCTTTGAGAGTATTTTCGGTTTTGGAAATTCCTTGGTGTCCAAACTTCCTTTTCTATAAATACTTGAATTTTGCATTTCTAGCAAACTAATCTTTCGTGACAACAAACTTCCTCGGTTGTGTTGTTACTGGTGAAGCCGCCTATTCGGAGAGGAGAGTAACCTAATTAGGCAAAATCTCTTACGGCCGCTCAGTTTAAAGTCTTCTTTGGGATTGAGAAGCTCTACGAGTACCGTTGGTGGGAAACTAGATAATTTCGGTTTATCTTATATTTTCGATTGATTTGATTGAATAACGGTGGTTGAACTTTGATTGCACCTAGTTTGTTTATTCTTGAGAATCTTCTCTTCTGATATAAGATTCACTCAAACTAGATCGAAGTTTCGACAGGGATCTTTAGACTGTTGTTAATGCTAAAGACGATCTTGTGATAATCCATTGTTAACAAACTCCGTTCTGTGCGTGATTGACCACAAGAGATTGAAGTTGTTGTGTACAGGTGTTTATTGAAGATCTAAGAAGATTTTGAAGACAAAGAAGATATTGAAGATTTCTGATTTGGGGTTCATAATCTTTGGTGTGCACAATAGTTGTTTCGGTATAAGAGGATCCAAATATAATTGGTTTATCCTTGTGGTAGATTGGATTGATTAGTTGTGTAGATCGACATCAATACAATTCTTTGTGATTAAAAGTATTGATTGCAAAATGTTAACAATTACTTCGGTAGTTGAACATAAGATAGATCTAAGAACCTGACGAAGGAGTTTATTGAGATAAATAGAAGAGCATTTGTCGAACTCATATCACTTGGTTGAAGAGAGTTGATACCAAACAGATTTGTTGTTCCTTTACTGTTTGGAATACGAACCAAAGGAATTGTTCCAAGTACGTGACTTATTCATAGGTCGGAGGCGTGGGAATACAGACGGAACTAGGTGAACTAAAGGTTTAGTTGCTTGGTCTCAACTATACGAAGTTGGTTTAATTTTGTTTAGCGGCTTAATCATGAGAGTATTCAATTCTGGACAAGGTCCCGTGGTTTTCTGCATTTGCGGTTTCCTCGTTAACAAAATCTTGTTGTGTCATTTACTTTATATTTTCGCATTATAATTGTTTTATTATAATCAAAGTAATTTACACAAACGTTAATTCCTATTTACTTGATAAGCAATCCTATTGTGTTTGGTTAAGTCCGAACCCTTTTATCAAGTAGACATACTTCGTTGTTGTATTGTCTCGATCTCGTATCCATAGACAATCACACGAAGTGTGAACCTATTAGTTGTATTGTCTCGACTCATTCCATAGGAAATTATTTTCAGAGAAATGACTTATAGGTAGGAATTTTTTTAGCTTGGGGTATATTTGGGTACCATCGCCTTTTCAAATTTTCCAAACCCGACTATCCGCAGATGTTAAACTGGACACGGATTTAAATCTAGCACCCGCCAATTTGATGAATTGGACATGGGTGGCCTAAAATCCACGGGCTCCACCCAATACTAACTCCTAATGTTAAGTCCTATTAACTAAACCTTGCATGACTAATATTTAGTGGTCGGCATTTTGGAACTAGGTGAACTTGTAGACTCAGAGACGTCTTAGTGGGCTATAAGTCCAACTTCCTTAATATCTTTAATTACGGCTTTAATGATATGATTCACGACATCATTTTTTAATATTAGTGACCCATATTTATGTCAACGTTGGGGTGTCTGCAGTTGCTCCTATTTGGCAGAGGCGTGCAACTGAATGAGACATATGCGCCTATTTTGCACAATAATACAAATCAAGTATTTTGTTGGATTCCACTTTTAATTAGTGGGGATGACACTATAAAGCTCACCCGAATCATTTTTAAGTATTTTTATTTTGCACAAGTACACATATTCATGATAGAAATCATGACGAAGCGGTACTCGTACCATATTAGCTATTGTGAAAACATGTTGCGCTTTATTATATTGATTCTTGTAACCACATACTACGTCATCACATCGATTTCTTCGCCTAAGTATAAGCTCCTCAATCTTTACTATGTTGTTTCAAATATGTTCATCATTTCTGATCTTTTCTATGATCCCCTTGAAGCTTCGGCTAAATTAGATGCCCCGTCTACTTCCATGAATTCTTCAGTGCCACAGCCCTTATGTAAAATGACTTTTCACTTTCTCTTTGTGCTTTGCATCAAAAGATCCGAGAACCCCTGTATTTAGCGACATTGCAAAAAAGCTAATTAGTAGCACATGTTTCTAATATATGAAATACTAAGTAACCTAATTTTTTATTTTTTATTATTATTCTTTTTTTTATTCTCGTTTTTTTAATAGTATAATAACAAATCTAGAAAATCCTATAAGATGAATTTCAATAACAAAAGGTGAAAAACAAAATACTCAAGTATATACAAAAGCTTGAGAATACTAACATTTCATGTGTCTGATAGGTGCCACCAAAAATATTACCATCATCGTCCAAAATTTTCAAATCTGTCAATCCTCCCGGCCACAATTAATTTCACCAATTAGCTTCACACTGTAAAAACGATTCACGACCTTATTATTTTCTAAATCCAGGGATGACGTTCGATGCTTCAAATCTTCAATATCTCCGCGCGACTCCTCTTTTCCTAATTTTCTTTTAAGTGCTACTCAATTTTCCCAAGTAGCTGTTTAAACTACCATTTTTCTTTTAATTTGTTTTTTGTTGCTACTCAAGTCTATTGTGTTAGAGCAATGCTCGGTCAAACTCGCATGCGTTGCTATCTCAAGCATGTTTGTCAATGTTAGAGATCAAAACTACAAGTCTTGATTTCTAGCCTATTTATAGATGTCTTGGACTAGGACATAGATTGTGTGGTTGAGCTTAGTTTTCACGGCGTTCATCATTTGAAGACGAAGAACTACCAAGGGGAGCTTGTGGAACTTCATCGACAAAAGGTATGTTGAGACTTGAACTCATTTATCACTTGGAAAGTCTATTTCTACTCTATCTCCTATATTGAGACATCAGTCGTATTACGATATAGTTTTCTATTATGCACATTTGAGATTTCGAGATGAGTTTATCTCGCTTACATATTTCTCGAAATATGTGTTGTTAAGCTTTCTCTTCGTCCAAGTTCATCTTATATCATGTGAAAATTTCCGAGTAACATCTTACATGGTTTGTGTGATACTATCATTTGGCGTAGACTTGGAATGTTTCGTTATGATTATTTCAATATCTTGAAAATTGCTTTGATGCTAATAGGTGAAAACGGCTATTGTCATCCTCTAAGAAAGTTTCAATGATTGAAATAAAGAGTTTAGAATCAAGTAACCATGTTTGGATATAAACATAGTGTGTTCTTACATTTGTGTATAAGTCCAAAATCGGGAACCTGAAGTACGCGTACTGGCGGTTGTTGGATGTCTGGGAAAGTATGCGTACTCGTACACATACTGGCGGAAGTCTCACGTCCGTGAATTTCTGCTGGAGTTTGGAAATGTAAATTGGTATGCGCACCCGTACGCGTACTAGCGTAACCAAACTCGGTCCGTCTACATAAGTATGCGTACACGTTTGTATACTTGAGTGGGTTAGTTTCTAAAATCGTTTGTGTACATGAACTTAAACATTTATAAAATAAGGAATGCAATCTTTGCAAACCGTGGCTATAATGTTCATGAATTGATTCGAGTGAATCAAACCGATTTTGCTTCAATTGTGTTCTTGTATACTTCTATGAGAATATAGCAATTGAACGGATATTTAACTAGTTTCATTTGAGTCATTTGAACTAGTTATGGTTAAAATAAATAAGGTTGATATGAGAGTAATCATATGGCTAACTTCGGTTAACTATTGGTGAGCCAACATGGTGTACACGTTTGGGTACGGCTACTATGATTCGGATGAAGACTCAACCAATCTGGAAGAAAAAATTGACCTTTCTGTTGGAAACCCTCTGACTGATTTTTCAGGTTCCACTTTGTGTCTAGCAGCTTGCACAGCTAGGGCGTCTGAATCATCTTATCCATTGACATGCTCTTGTTGTTCACTCAAAGGTCATGAACTTTCAAAGTGTTTCAAGTACAAAAACAATATGAGATATGTCAATAAAATTCAACGAAGAGCTAATCGACTAGCAAACAAGCTCAAACTTGTTCAAATAACCGCTGAGGTATGTAAGATTTTATCTTCTTCGAAGAAGTTAGTTTCCAAAGATAAGACATGACCACTAGAAAAAAGAGTATGGTCTAAACATTTTGATAGATAGGGTTCTATGAATTCCCTTCAAAAAGGTTATGGTGGACAGATTGTTTTTCACCGCAGCACAACTTGATTGTGTTGTTTTGGTGCATCTTGTCTCATGTTCCTGATCAAAAGAGACAAGATTGTGCACACCTCGGACTTTAAGATTTTTTTTTTTTTTTTTTTGTTATTTTCTTAGATTTGGTGTATTTTTCAAAATTGGAATTCTTTCATATCTAATTGATATTGGAAGGGACTTCCCTGTTTAATCAATAAAAGAGGGTTATTCTCGACAATTCTACTCTCTTTAGGGTTGTGAATTGTGCGTGCGTGAACCTATGTGGTTAAAGGTTCTGTAACCCTATATTCCTTTTCCTTCTCTGAAACTCCTTTTATCTTAAGACTGCTTGTTGAGCTTAAATTATGATTTCCTCTCACAAACCTATACATGTATGGATACTCCAAGCATCATGTCTTCTGATGGAAAAGATGTTAAATATGATTGTTAAGCCATCAATCATGAAGGAAAAAGAGAAATCTCCGTTACCTCCAACTTTGAAAAGAAAAAGAAAGAATGTGAGGAAGCCAAGAGTTGTTCCTTCAAATTCTCAGAAGTTTTCTGGTGTTCTTGAAGAGTTGAAGGAAACAAGGAAGGAGATTTAACAAATAAAGGCTATTGTTATGAGAACTCTTGAAATTCAGAAAGCCCTGGTTCGACATCATCAACCTAGAAGGTTTGTTGGAATTGACTCATTTATTCATGAACCCTATGTACCTATGGCTGTTGACGACAAGGAGTTTGAGGACGATAAAGAATTCTTCAGAGGTCTCAATGTCTGGTAACTTCTTTTGAGAATTTTATTCTTGTGTTTTTAGAAGGATTACTAGGGTTTGGAATAGCCATTATTGTGAGTACACATAACTATTTCCAACGTTTTCATCTTCAATGTTTTTAGATTTATTTATTTAAATTCTAAGTTTTTGGAAGATTATTTTTGCAATTTTAATCTTTATGATTATATATATTGCAATTTGTTATGGGACATGTTGTTTACGTCTGTGAACCTTAACTGTCCCATACGTGTTCAAAATTTATCTTTATTATGTCGGTATGAAAGTATTGATAAAAGATAGAATGAACTTTTGACAAACAAAAGTTAAAGCCTTTTATGTCATTATGCAAATATTGATGGAAGAAAGGATGCACTTTTGTTTACAAGGATTAAGTCTATTATATGTCGTTGTGCAAATAATGATGAAAAATAGAATATATCCTTGTTTATTCCGCAGTATTGGTCTTTCTCCGATCCACTTTTTTGTGCATATACTGTATTGCTCCGTATGTTCTCTTATGTCGAGCATGGCCAATTGAATTTATCCTTTTTGTGGTTGATTCAATTGAGATTTTTGGATTCAAATTCATGTTTTCATGTGATTTGGTTATATCCAAAGAAATCCTTCTTTTCTTGTAAAAGCAGGGTCGCCTTTGTTGTTCTTTCGGGAATGACATTTTATGGGGGAGAGTTCTTTTTGAACTTGTGCTTTATTGCCAAATCTTTGTGGGGAGTGCGGCTGTGGAATATTATATGAAATATCGTGTATCTTTATAAACTCCTTGATGAATGCATTTAGCTTCGGCTTTATGATTGCATCTAAATAAGTTGGTATGTTGTTCTCTTTTGGTCATGAAGTATCTCTATGAAAATTTCATGAGGATCCCACTAGTTTTCGTACCTTTGCCAATTTATATTGACAAAAAGGGGGAGAATTAATGTGTAGTTGCAACAAATACATATGATTTACGGATCATTATGTAAGGGGGAGTGGTTTTCATATTGAGATGAAGTATTGACTAAGGGGGAGTGATACATATCACCATAGTATTGTTGTCAAAGTTGTGATACAATTGAACTTTGATGATGTGTAATAGTACTATGACACTGTATAACAATGATTGAGAGCACTTGTTTTCTCATTGTTATTGCTACGGATCTTCAACAACTATGATGCTGAGTTGAACACGTTTAGAATCATGGAGTACTTGGAAGTGACGAAGATTTCGATTCGTGTTGAAGATTCCAAGGAGATCAAGCATTTGGATGAGAATCTACAAAGTTTTTATTTATTTTGTAATCCATATGTATTGATAGTTTTGTCACTAAAATTGACAAATGTGGAGATTATTAGAGCACTGCTCGGTCGAACTCGCATGCGTTGCTATCTCAATCATGTTTGTCAATGTTAGAGATCAAAACTACAAGTCTTGATTTCTAGCCTATTTATAGATGTCTCGGACTAGGACATAGATTGTGTAGTTGAGCTTAGTTTTCACGGCGTTCATCATTTGAAGACGAAGAACTACCAAGAGGAGCTTGTGGAACTTCATCGACAAAAGGTATGTGGAGACTTGAACTCATCTATCACTTGGAAAGTCTATTTCTACTCTATCTCCTATATTGAGACATAAGTCGTATTACGATATAGTTTTCTATTATGCACATTTGAGATTTCGAGATGAGTTTATCTCGCTTACATATTTCTCGAAATATGTGTTGTCAAGCTTTCGCTTCGACCAAGTTCATCTTATATCATGTGAAAATTTCCGAGTAACATCTTACATGGTTTGTTTCATATTATCATTTGGTGTAGACTTGGAATGTTTCGTTATGATTATATCAATATCTTGAAAATTGCTTTGATGCTAATAGGTGAAAACGGCTATTGTCATCCTCTAAGAAAGTTTCAATGATTGAAATAAAGAGTTTAGAATCAAGTAACCATGTTTGGATATAAACATATTGTGTTCTCACATTTGTGTATAAGTCCAAAACCGGGAACCTGAAGTACGCGTACTGGCGGTTATTGGATGTCTGGGAAAGTATGCGTACACGTACACATACTGGCGGAAGTCTCACGTCCATGAATTTTTGCTGGAGTTTGGAAATGTAAATTGGTATGCGCACACGTACACGTACTGGCGTAACCAAACTCGGTCCGGCTACATAAGTATGCGTACACGCTTGCATACTTGAGTGGGTTACTTTCTAAAATCGGTTGTGTACATAAATTTAAACATTTATAAAATAAGGGATGCAATCTTTGCAAACCGTGGCTATAATGTTCATGAATTGATTCGTGTGAATCAAACCGATTTTGCTTTAATTGTGTTCTTGTATACTTCTATGAGAATATAACAATTGAACGACTCTTTAACTAGTTTCATTTGAGTCATTTGAACTAGTTATGTCTAAGATGAATAAGGTTGATATAAGTGTAATCATATGGATAACTTCGGTTAACTATCGGTGAGCCAACATGGTGTACATGTTAGGGTACAGTTACATGAAAAGACGAGGGTACCCAAATATACCTCAATCTAAAACTTTTCCACCTATAAGTCCTTTCTCCGAAAGTGATTGTCTATGGACTGAGTCGAGACAATACAACTAATCGGTTCACACTTCGTGTGATCGTATATGGATACGAGATCGAGATAATACGACAACAAGATAACTTGTGTGATTGACTATGGATACAAGATTGAGACAATACAACAACGAAGTATGTTTACTTGATAATGGGTTTGTTTTAAACCAAACACAACAGGATTGCTATCAAGTAAATAGGAATTAACATTTGTGTATTTTACTTCTAATTATAATTACAATTATAATTGCGGAAATAGAAAAGCAAAAGACACAGTAAGATTTTGTTAACGAGGAAACCGTAAATGAAGAAAACTCCGGGACCTTGTCCAAAATTGAATACTATGAGGATTAAGCCGCTATACAAAATCTAAAACAACTTCGTATAGTTGAGACCAAGCAACTAAACCTATAGTTCACCTATAGTTCCGTATGTATCCCCGTGCCTTCAACTTGTAATAAGTCACGCACTTGGAACAATTCCTTTGGTTCGTATTCCAAACAGTAAAGGAACAACAAATCTGTTCGGTAACAACTCTTTTCCAACAACGTGATATGAGTTTAACAAAAGGATCTTCCGTTTATCCCAATAAACTCCTTTTTCAGGTTCTTAGATCCATCTTATCAACAACTACCAAAGTAATTGTTAAGACTATGCAATCAATACTTTGAATCACAAAGAATCGTATTGATGCCGATCTACTCAACTAATCAATCAAATCCATCACAAAGATAAACCGATTATAGTTGGATCCCCAGCCGATCAAGTTTTTTGCACACCAAAGATTATGAACCCAAATCAGAAATCTTCATCGTCTTCAAATCTTCTTAGATCTTCAATAAACACCTGCACACAATCAACTTGAATCTCTTGTGATCAATCACACACAGAATGGAGTCTGTTAACAATGGATTATCACAAGACGTCTTTAAAACTACAAACAGTCTAAAAATCCTCATCGAAACTTCGATCTAGTTTGAGTGAATCTTATATCAGAAGAGAAGATTCTCAAGCATAAACAAACTAGGTGCAATCAAAGTTCAACAACCGTTAGTCAACCAATTCAATCGAAAACTAATAATAAACTGCAATTATCTAGTTTCCCACCAACGGTACTCGTAGAGCTTCCCAATCCCAAAGAAGTCTTTAAAATGAGCGGTTGTAAGAGATTTCACCTAATTAGGGTACTTTCCTCTCCGAATAGACGGCTCCAACAGTAACAACAAAACAATGTAGTTTTGCTTGCTCGGAGGATTAGTTTGCTCGAAATGCAAACTTCAATATTTATAGACCAAGGAAGTTTGGACACCAAGGAATTTCCAAAACCGAAAATATTCTCAAAATATGCAATATATTTCCAAATTCGGTTTCCATAATTCCTGGAAATGCTTTGTCCAAATATTGACCGAAACCTCAGTAGAAAATTTCCAATTAGTGAATGCACATTACCAATTTTTATTTTCTAAAGATATGCATTTTAATTGCTGGAAATTAAAAGCATATAAAACTAAAAACCTTAATTTATTTCGATCCGGGATTCTACTTTAGCTATTAAGGAATATCTTTGAACAATAAAAGATAAGAGTTACTGCACATGTTCAAAGTATGTCGACATCTTTACTTTGTAAATCCTTTTTCATATTTACAATCTTGGAACCGATTTGTTACACTTCCAAACAAGTTTAGAATTGGTTCATCTGACTTCCAAGAACAATGTGATTGATTATCCTATCAAATCACCAATCATGGGTTTCACGGTTCTACTAAAACAAGTTTCAGTTCTACCTCCATGTGGGTACTAGGATCGGTCACACTAGCTTTCCGAAAATTGGTTGACTAGGTACTAGGATCGGTTACCACATATTTATGGTATTTAACTTGTATTCGGTTGCACAAGTCATAGGATCGGTTACCAATAACTAAGACTTGTTGCACCTCTTACAAGGATCGATTCCCCACGCTTGTGATCGGTTGCACCTCTTACTAGGATCGGTTCCCCAATGTCTAGAGTTGGTCATACCAATTACAACATATCGATCATACCATCTCAGGAGATTACTTAAGATCGGTTTCACTAATAAAAGTCATACCAATACAAAAGTCAGGCCTTGTGAATAGTTTTACCAAGATACATAAACAAGTTATGAGCGGTTATACTAAACACACATATTGGTAATCCAAAGATTTGCAATGAATAACAATACCAATAAGCCTAGCGATTTACCTTTCGATTCACAAAACAAGTTTATGAATTGTACTTCCTTTGAACGAATGTAAAGCATTGTTTCATAAGCATTATGTCGATGTCTTATATACTAAGTTCAAAAGATAGACGTTATACTTTGTATTGTAATTCCTTAATATTATGTCTAACTAGAGTACAATCATTCACAGCTTCGCAATTATGTTTTCTACGTGTTTTCTACAAAGTGTTCATCTACGTGTTTTCTACAAAGTTGTTCATCTACGTGTTTTCTACAAAGTGTCAAAAGGGCACAATGTTTAGATAAACGGTCTGACAGTTATGGTCTCTGGACAGAACTACGTGCAGTCTGAATTTTTCTGACGAAAAGGTATTCGTCATAATTTTCTTCTAAAATAGATTCCGGACTCAATGAAATTAAACATGGGGATGCAAATATGATATGAAAACAATAAAAACAAAAAATAAAAGGGATTAAAATACAAAACCTATGGGTTGCCTCCCATTTAGCGCTTGGTTTAAAGTCGTCAGCCCGACTCTTTTGTTATCGTCCATATACCAACAATCTGAAAATCTGGTAGTCTGCCCAGAAAACAATCTGCATTTCTAGTAACAACTTCACACAATGATTAGCATAATATATGAATAATGAAATTATTATAGCTTGAAAGTTTCCCCCACACTTAGTCCTTTCTACACTCGAAAGTGGATAAAGAACATAAAATAAGGGAACTTCTATAGGTTCCTCTCGGTGAACCTGCACAATGCTAGAATCAAACACATCAAGTGGTAGATAATTAGAAGTAAAATAATCCTTAAGAATTTTAGAAGCACAAATACTCAATCCTAAGTGATGTAGATCAAAATATTTAGAAATATGCAAAGGATTAGACAAACCTTCCACAATCTCTTGTATTACAGGATCCTCATCATTCTTAAAGAATTGTAATGAATTATTTACCTCATTTGTATCGTGGTCCTCTATCAAACTATTTAGCCATTCTTCATCAGTTGTTGCTTCAATCAAAATCTCAGCATCAGTATAATCCTTGGCTAGCTCAATTGGGTCATCCACAACTTCAATAAAATTGGTTTCATTCTCAATCACTATCTCTTCAACAACCTCGTCATCGGAATCGGAATCATCTCCTAGAAATTCTAGTTCATTGGTGCAAATCTTAAAATCATTGTTTGAGTACGTTACACCATTTATAACAACGGTTATGTCATATTCATTCTCCTCCTTTTGAATAGGCGAGTGATCATTATTATGATCCGGAGTTGAAATAACATTACCATTATTGCAAGGATTTTCCAAAGGTTGCTCATCTTCATCAGAGTCTTCGTCAACCTCATAATCTTCAATATCCCAACGACGTTGAAGTTCTGTTCGTATTACCTTGTTAATTTCTTCGAGAGTCTTTTCTGATGCTCCAGCTTCTTCTAACTGATCATATTTCTTAGAAAGTTTTCCGATATTAATACGTTTTCCGCCATTATTCATGGTGAAATTTTCAGACTGTATCTCTTCTTTTGACATAAATGACGAAAGAACATGATAAAGAGGAGTAGGTCTTTCCACACTCTCTGTCATCTGCACATTACTAGAAAACAACTGATCAGAAGCATAACTATCCTCCCATCCCTTTGATTGATCACGTACATACCCATCATAAGGTTGTTGATATGTATGAGAGTATCCATAAGGCTCCGTAGGGTATGGTTGGTAGTTGTTATATGAATGAGGTTGAAATTCAAATTGATTACCACAATAATATGATGATTGGTCTTGTGCTCCGTACATGTTATGTCCATAAGGAAACATGAAGACTCACAAGAACACAAGAAAAAATTTAAAAACAAAAACAAGCTAAACAAATAACAAATCAATTAACAACCGCTCCCCGGCAGCGGCGCCAAAATTTGATGCGTGTCGTAAGTGCAACAAATTAATCAAGATATTTCCCAATAATTAAATAAATAATATAGCAGTAGTAAGGATCGTTCCCACAGAGAGCTATGTAATTGATATGTTATTTAGTTTAACAAAATAATATAAAACACAAAGGGGGATTGTTTTAAAGTGAAATAAAAAGAATAACAAATAAAAGAAAGATATGATCAAGGAATCCTTCGACGTTACCAAGCGATAACTGGATTAGTATACTTATCTATCTTCGTTAGAACCATTCATCACCAACCGTAGAAAAGCAGCTAGCTCAGTGCTATCCTCAAAACTCCTTTTACCACGGATACGGAAGCTCTCCAATATCAGATTCTATCCAACCAAACCACCAAGTAGTAGCTCACTCAAGGTGTAATCCGATCGAACGCTTAGGCTTTGTGAATTAGGTTGATCCCAGTAGTTAAACTCTTAGCTCAAGGTCCACTTGCTGGTGTTGTATTCACCCGCAATTGCTCCACAGAATCCCTCTGCAAGGTCTCGCGATTTCTACTTGTGTATGAATTATTCGACGATTACTTATCTCCTAACCCAATACTAGCAATAGAACAATTAATACACTAATCTAGTATGCATCCCATATAAATCTAAGAATCACTCATAAAATTAGATGTAGTGAAAACAAACGATAAGATGATTAAAACTCATAACAAACTTGTATAATAATAAAGCTTCACGCTAGAACATTGAATTCATCCTTAATCAATAAAGTTTAGCCTCTCATGTTTACACCATTTCTCGGTTTCCCCCTAAAGAGGTAAACCCTAAAATATTTTATGAAGAACAAAAGTGTATTATGAGATGTTGAGATCTTGATTTTTAGGTTAAGAAGTCTCTTAAATAGTCTCCAAGTTGTAGCTGCGCCCGTGCCAAATCCCGGTAGAATTAGGTTGCCAAACTTTCCATAGTCGCATGAGAAACTCAGCACGTCCGGGAATCTGATCGTATAACATTCTTAAACATTGAATTGGGCTCGTGCAAGAAGCCTATTAAGTCATCCCATCCTGTCCTTGGCTTGTCAGTTCCACGGAGCTGACAACCTAGGCTAATGTGTTTCCTATTTTTTTTTCTCGGCTAAACTTTTTTCTCCCTGACTACGATTTGATTTCCCATCCGTATCTTCTCCTGTGATTCCCTACGATAGGGAGAACCAAATCTTCCCTGATTTTAACTACGGTTGAGTCTTTCAATCCGTAAGTCTTCCTGACATTTCCTACGGTTAGAAATTCTAACGTAGGTTATCCTGAGTTTCAGTACGGTGAGACTTACCACCGTAGCTCATTCCCTGTAAACCAAACTTCTCTTCTAGCTTCTCCAGTTAACTTCCTAACTCTAGCATCTTCCCTGTATTCTTACATGACCACCGAACTCGAACGTTCATTCCATATATATTCCTTCTTCGTCCAACATCACTACCATGTATGAACTACAACTATCATCACGAATAACTACCACAGCTCCATTACTTCCCTGCCATCACCATTAACTTCACTTATAACCACCGAGAAACAGCATCATCACAGAATGACCATCGCCAGCTCGAGCTCTTCATACATCACCTCCATCACGTCACCGGCAGAAATCGTGATCATCATCATCTCCCTGGTCACCTCCAACCAACGTCGAGAGGTACAGCCACTCCTATGCCTAGCTCGGTCTTCATTTAATCACTGCCAATTCTCCATTTTCTCGAGCACAAACACCACTGCCATTAACGTCAGCAACACCAGTCTTCATCATCAACGTTGATCATCACCAACATCAATGGTAGGTGAAGGTATTATCCTTGTACAACAAAACCAAACCTGTACCCATGTTTCTTTTCCACTTTTTTTTCGAAAGAACTCATCATCAGTAAATATCCAGGACACCCATTGTTAGCAGCGTCACACAGTTGACCAGAAATCTTGCCGAGTACATTCTGTTTAAAGGGGAAGACGGTGGCAGCCCTGAGTAATAATCCAGGCGCCTTCAACACTGAAGTATGCCTTGTTGAACTGTCAGTTTCGTAGAACCGACAAACCTAACTTCTCCTTTCGCCAATAACTTCTTCATACGACGTCCAAATGACTCCATTCTTTCGCCATTAACTCCGTCTCTCCGTTCTCTTCAAGATAATGAGAAGAAATCTTGGCCTTGGACAAGTTCTACCAGGTCTTTGGCCCTTCTCCAATTGTAGACTTCACTTTGTAGCTCTTTTCACTTCTTTTCGGATGATTCACCTAATGAAAGACAAATACAAGAAACAAACGTAATATACAATAATTCGCAAGAGTATATAGCAATTACTAGCATAGATTCGACACTAAATATATGCAAAATATGCACTTAACAGTGGGTTCAACCGAGCTATGCTCTAACAATCTCCCCCTTTTTCAATTTTAGTGACAAAACTCATACATCATATAGATAAACAAATTACAAGAATTCATTACACATACGCTTGATTCCCAATTTCAACAGCACAATAACTTGTATACATTCAATCCATAAATGTCGTTGTTGACATTATAATAACAAAGCTAATACTCCCCCTAAAGGTAAGATAGGTAGATTTTCAATCCGCACGTCTTTGTTATTCCCTTTGTAGTCCATGTAACTAGAAGTATCAATATGATATGCTACTCTCCCTTAGTCTATGCTTTACTCTTTCGTTAGATATAACGTTTAAGCACCATTGTCCATTCCTCAGTGATACCAAATCACTTGTTTACTCCATATATTTCTCCTCCTTTTTGTCACAAAATGACAAAGGTACGAGCAAATAAAAGACAAATCGAAAGGATCTTACAAATCTCAAAAGACTTGCAACCAATAAGAGTTAAACACGAGGGTTCCATACACCATTTTTGATAACCAATATCAAAACCGAAACTACAAAGTAATTTTGTTTTGATATGTTACCAAGGAAACAATTGCTCGAAGCAATTTTCCCTAATAGTTTAGCAAATCAAAAATCGACTAAGCACCTTAGCTCTTTTTCTAAACCGATTGTACAGATACAATCGCTTGTTCGATAAGACCAAAATAAAGATCAGAATTAACTCTATTTTTCTCATCAGGTTCTAATTATTCAAATAATAACTTGGACCTTTCACTTTTAAACAAGACAAGTACTAGGTTAGTTAACTAGCATTTCTTGTTAAGGCATTCGATTAGACTTGAATAACCGAAACCTTCACTTTGATAAGTCTAACTAAGATCAGAATTAACTTAGTTTCTCTTATCCAGAATCGAATTGGACTAAACAATTCATCCCGGAAACCTTTTGTTAAGCCATAAACAATTCATACAAACCAAATAAATCAACTTGCATAATTATTTACCTCAACCGGAAGCAATTGAAATAACATAGACATTAAAGTACTGCAATTGCACCGTAATTTCGTAAGCCTAAACAATTGATACCAAACAATAAAGCAAGATAACAATAGTTTTTCTTAACCGGAAACAGTTGAATCACACAAACATCCATACACAAATAATGGAATAAACATCAATTGTGCCGAAATTTTGTTAAGCAAAAGCAATAAATATATGCAATAAAATCAGACTTTTCTTAAACAGGAAAACGATTAACTAACAAATTTGTTACCTCAAGTTCCGCATCCTCTTCTCCTCTAAAGATATGTCATTAAGCGCAAGTTCAAGTTAGAACTCTCCCCCATTGTGTTGTCATCCTCTCGCACAAAAGAACATCAACAAAAACCAACCTTTACCAGAGAAAGGTTGAAAATCGGTTTTAACTATTGCAATGCAAAAGTTGAAAACCCCGAAACACATATGCTTTTATGTTAAACCAAACGATTCAACATATTGTGACTTTTTCACACATGAGTTTCAATAAGAACCCCTTATGATCCTTTGATAAAGCCTACCAACATGGGCTAGAACTTAATCCTGCTAAACCAAAACGTCACCCAAACCATAAGGGTTCACATAATATGGGATCAAATATAAAGGTTATGAAAACCGAAATCAAACATCCCATAACACAAATGCAATACACCATAAATATTCAACAAAGAAGTTATGGGCAAAACAGTTTTACACTCCTTCGTATGGACCTATCACTAGTGGTCACTAGGATCGGTTACTAGGATCGGTTACAAGAGTTACTTGTGACGGATCACAACACTAAACTGTTTTTGACATAACTTTTGCATACGATGTCCGAATTCAGTGATTTTTGGCTCATTTTAACCGTAAAAACAAGAGCTACACATATATGATCAGTAGATATCAACATCATAAACTCAAAATTAGCGTTTCTATCAAAATTTCAAATATAGATAGAGAAAGTATGAGTATAGAAGAAAATAAATCTCCCTAAAGATGTTAATTAGTCATATAATAACTGAGAGATCATGTGCTCAGTTTGACATGCTTCCTCACCCTTCATAAGATTGAGCACAAAGTTGAGCAAGCACAATTCAACACAACTAGGTTTTGTTGAGTTGATCCTTGTCTTGTTCGTTACGAGTGACTAAGACAGAATCATCATTCTTGACCTTTTGCTTGGTTTGTTTTTTCTTGTTCCATCTCTTGTTTTTCTTCTTTGACTTGTGATGAAGAGTGTCATTATCACAACGTTTACTAGTACAAGAGATTTCATACATGATGTCTTTCTTTAGTCTTTTAAGAAAACTCTTATAATTATTATCACCAACAATTAACAGCTGAGAGTCATTTTTGTGACTAACTTTTGGTCCCTTCTTGGCTATGATGACTTCGGGACCCATTTTGAGTTGAGTTTCGCAGGAGAAGCTTTCTCCTTCATATCATTAGGACGATTGTCCTTTTGAATACTTTGCGAAACAACTTTTCTCCAATTTGGAATATCAGATCTTGTCTTAGAATTTGCAAAGTCATATATTTTTCTATAATATGATCTTTTATAAGATGACCTTGATGATTGATAGGCAAAATTTGAACTATCATTATAATAATTCTTTTGCCTAAACTTAGGACAATATCGATCTGAGTTCTTCTGGGGAGCAATCTTAGCGAATTCGTTTGATACAAAAGAAAGTGTATCTTTTATCTTATGAATATTGCATCCCCATTCCACATGCCCTTTATTACCACAATAACAACAATGCTTAGTAACATACGAAGTCTGAGTTTTAATGTTACCTTTTTGTGGATCCTCTTGCATTAGAGCTTGACGATTTTTCTTCTTCTTATTCTTCTTCGTCTTCTTCTTCTTCTTCTTCTTCAACTTTGTTGCTTTCTTGACATTAGCAGAAGTGCTCACTTTGATTTTCGTACTTGAAGAGTATGGTTGAACATGATTCTTAGGTTTGATTGGTTTTCCTTTTTTACGAGCATCTTTTACATCAGTGGAAGCCTCTGGTTTAGAAGAATTTGTAGCTTTAACAAATTTTACCTCTTTGCTAATACGTGAAGCATCTATTCCCTTATAGCCCAATCCTCGTGTATCATGATGATTTCTACTTGCTTCTAACATTGAGGTTAAATTGTTTGAGCTAACATTGAACTTCTTAAGGTCCAAATTTTCTTCTTCCAACGTCTTTATTTTATCAAGAGCACTAGCTAGATCATCCTCAAGGCGTGTGAGATATTCTCCTTCTTTCTCTTCAAAGTTCTTTTGTTGAGAGTTAATCCTTGCATCAGATTCAACAAGTTTCTCTTCCAACAAATGTACTTTTTCAAGAGCCACATTACGATCTTTCTCAGCTTGAGAAAGACTAGCACTATTTTGTCTTTAAGACTCTGTATTTGTTGTGAGAATTTTTCTTTCAGCAAGTTATGCTCTTCATCGAGATTTTCAAACTTTAATGTTAAATCTCGTTCGCTTTCAAGTGATGAAAGAAGATCATTAGAACAAATAAGAAACTGTTTGCTCAATTCCTTTAGTTCAGATGTTTTTACACTTGATCTTCCATCAGAAATCTCAAGTATAGAACTCAAAGATATCTCGTTAGAGACATCATCAATTGAGCAACCTGAAATTGAAGAACTATCTCCTTTTGAGCACATATCTTGTGACACGTTAACTGAGTCTTTCTTTAGTTTTCTCTCTCGCTTAACTCTACTCTGACTCATGTCTTATAGGTTGGATCGCATCAAACAAAGATTGTTAGATCTTTTCGTGTTTGCCTGCTCTGATACCAATTGAAAAGATGAGGGTACCCAAATATACCTCAATCTAAAACTTTTCCACCTATAAGTCATTTCTCTGAAAGTGATTGTCTATGGACTGAGTCGAGAAAATATAACTAATCGGTTCACACTTCGTGTGATCGTCTATGGATACGAGATCGAGACAATACGACAACAAGATAACTTGCGTGATTGACTATGGATACAAGATCGATACAATACAACAACGAAGTATGTTTACTTGATAATGGGTTCGGACTTAACCAAACACAATAGGATTGCTATCAAGTAAATAGGAATTAATGTTTGTGTATTTTACTTCTAATTATAATAACAATTATAATTACGGAAATAGAAAAGTAAAAGACACATCAAGATTTTGTTAACGACGAAACTGCAAATGCAGAAAAACCCCGGGACCTTGTCCAGAATTGAATACTCTAACGATTAAGCCGTTATACAAAATCTAAACCAACTTCGTATAGTTGATACCAAGCAACGAAACCTATAGTTCACCTAGTTCCGTCTGTATCCCTGCGCCTACAACTTGTAATAAGTCACGCACTTGGAACAATTCCTTTGGTTCGTATTCCAAACAGTAAAGGAACAAAAAATCTGTTCGGTAACAACTCTTTTCAAACAACGTGATATGAGTTTGATAAAAGGCTCTTTCGTTTATCCCAATAAATAAACTCCTTTGTCAGGTTCTTGGATCTATCTTATCAACAACTACCAAAGTAATTTTTAAGACTATGCAATCAATACTTTGAATCATAAAGAATTGTATTGATGCCGATCTGCTCAAACAATCAATCAAATCTATCACAAAGATAAACCGATTATAGTTGGATCCCCAGCATCAAGTTTTGTGCACACCAAAGATTATGAACTCAAATCAGAAATCTTCTTTGTCTTCAAATCTTCTTAAATCTTCAATAAACACCTGCACACAATCAACTTGAATCTATTGTGATCAATCACACACAGAACGGAGTTTGTTAACAATGGATTATCACAAGACGTCTTTAGATCTACAAACAGTCTAAATATCCCCGTCGAAACTTCGATCTAGTTTAAGTGAATCTTATATCAGAAGAGAAGATTCTCAAGTATAAACAAACTAGGTGCAATCAAAGTTCAACAACCGTTAGTCAATCAAATCAATCGAAAACTAATAATAAACTGCAATTATCAAGTTTCCCATCAACGGTACTCGTAGAGCATCCCAATCCCAAAGAAGTCTTTAAAACGAGCGGTCGTAAGAGATTTCGCCTAATTAGGGTACTTTCCTCTCCGAATAGACGGCTCCACCAGTAACAACACAACAAAGTAATTTTGCTGGCTCTGAGGATTAGTTTGCTCAAAATTCAAACTTCAATATTTATAGACCAAGGAAGTTTGGACACCATGGAATTTCCAAAACCGAAAATATTCTCAAGATATGCAATATATTTCCAAATTCGGTTTCCATAATTCCTGGAAATGCTTTGTCCAAATATTGACCAAAATCTCGGTAGAAAATCTCCAATTAGTAAATGCACATTACCAATTTTTATTTTCTAAAGATATGCATTTTAATTGCTGGAAATTAAGAGCATATAAAACTAAAAACCTTAATTAAAAGATTCTCAATTTATTTCGATTCGGGATTATCCTTTAGCTATTAAGGAATATCTTTAAACAATAAAAGATAAGAGTTATTTCACATGTTCAAAGTATGTTGACATCTTTACTTTGTAAATCCTTTTTCATATTTACAATCTTGGAACCGTTTTGCCACACTTCCAAACAAGTTTAGAATTGGTTCATCTGACAACTATGTGAATGATTATCCTATCAAATCACCAATCATGGGTTTCAAGGTTCTACCAAAACAAGTTTCGGTTCTACCTCCATGTGGGTACTAGGATCGGTCACACTAGCTTTCCAAAAATTGGTTGACTAGGTACTAGGATCGGTTACCACATATTTATGGTATTTAACTTGTATTCGGTTGTACAAGTCATAGGATCGGTTACCAATAACTAAGACTTGTTGCACCTCTTACAAGGATCGATTCCACACGCTTGTGATCGGTTGCACCTCTTATTAGGATCGGTTCCCCAATGTCTAGAGTTGGTCATACCAATTACAACATATCGATCATACCATCTCAGGTGATTACTTAAGATCGGTTTCACTAATAAAAGTCATACCAATACAATAGTCAGGCCTTGTGAATAGTTTTACCAAGATACATAAACAAGTTATGAGCGGTTATACTAAACACACATATTGGTAATCCAAAGATTTGTAATGAATAACAATACCAATAAGCCTGGAGATTTCCCTTTCAATTTACAAAACAAGTTTATGAATTGTACTTCCTTTGAACAAATGTAAAACATTGTTTCCTAGGACGAAATCTTCACCCATACCCATACATAATCACAACAGCAATCATACGATTATGTCGATGTCTTATATACGAAGTTTAAAAGATCGACGTTATACTTCGTATTGTAATTCCTTAATAGTATGTCTAACTAGAGTATAATCATTCACAACTTCGCAGTTATATTTTCAATATGCACGACTTGAAAGATACGTTAGGAATGAAACAGTTCAAGTCAAAATATTACTAACCTCAAGAGGAAGGATGATGTCGTCGTTGTAGCTCTTTACTTCTTCACATTCTTCGAGTCTTCGAGTAATACTTGTATGTCTCATATCCTAATAACTTTCTAGCTAACCTATACGAAGTTGACTCTAGTAAATAATAAAGTGACTATTTAAATGAGTTTTGGTTCACTAAAATATGACAACCAAACTTGACATACCAACGATTGGTGGGTTCAATCGAGATATGCTGTAACATTACATAAACCTAAATGAGGGTACATTTTATTTGTGTGTAACAAGCTAAGTTCGATCTAACGGTTGAAAGATATTATCTTGGTTGAATAAGGTTTTTCATCTAACGGTGAATATTGAATGCTTTGTTACCAAGGTAACTTGGATTGCAAACCCTGATTTAAAAACTATATAAATGAGAACTCTAGAAACTGAGAAACCTAATCCCCACACCTCTAGAGTCGATTCTCCTTTAACCTTAGGTTTCTATCGAGAACTTGTAGGTTAACGACTTCAAAGACTTCATCGGGATTGTGAAGCCAGATCCAACTATTTTCTTTGTAGTTGCTTGTTGTGATCTTGACTGATTCTATCGTTTGTGTACTATCTTCTCTAATATTTGCTCGAGATTTAATCTTCGATAGGCAAGATAAAAAGTAATCACAAACACCTTCGTCTCATCGTTTGTGATCCACAATATCTAGTTTCGCCATCATACGATTTAGATTATTGTGAGTTGATTGATAATACTAGGTTGTTCTTCGGGAATATAAGTCCGGTTTATCAATTGGTTTTTCTTAACCTTGATTTATCAAAAGACGGAACAAAAACTTTTGGGTATTTTTGTGTGAGACAAATTTATTCATTCTATAGACTTTTCTGTGTGAGACAGATTTGTTTATCAAGTCTTCGACTTTGGGTCGTAGCAACTCTTAGTTGTGGGTGAGATCAGCTAAGGGAATCAAGTGTGCAGTATCCCGCTGGGATCAGAGACGTAAGGAACGCAATTGTACCTTGAATCAGTGTGAGATTGATTAGGGTTCAACTACAGTCCAGTCCTAAGTTCATTGGTAGTAGGCTAGTGTCTGTAGTGGCTTAATACAGTGTGGTGTTCAAACTGGACTAGGTTCCGGGGTTTTTCTGCATTTGCGGTTTTCCTCGTTAACAAAATTCTGGTATCTGTGTTATTTCTTTTCCGCATTATATTTTTTTATATAATTGAAATATCACAGGTTGTGCGTTGAATCGATCAATTGGAAAATCCAACCTTTGGTTGTTGATTGAAATTGATCGATCCTTGAACATTGGTCTTTGGTATCATTCAAGTTACTTCTCCGATATTCAATCGGGCTCGCATATTTCTATTTGCTGATTGTAGATTGAATTAAGAGTTAGAGATATAAACTCTTTGATATAATTTTCTCTAGATTGAGTATGACTGTCTAGTTTATTCTCTAGAAAGTACATTGGAGTAAGTCCTCTCAGATTGCCAAACGAATTGTTGGGTGTTGTTGTTGTACCCCCGCATTTTTATACTGGTTTGGACGTCTTCATAGAACTTTATGAGATGACATACAAGACTAATGATGATATACATGTGGACTAACATATCTCTCTCTAAATTATGTATTTGAAAAGGACTTCAGTACACCAAACACTGTAATAAAAGACTGAAACTTGTTCTATTCTAACTCCACATGGTCCTGGAGAAGCATTAGTTTTGAGATTCACTTCATTAGAAGATTTAGTTGCTGATCAGTTGGAGATGGTCAAAAAATCAGAATCTGGTATGACAAATGGATAGAAGAACTAGATATACCTACAACACCAAGAAATGGAGCAACAAATTCTCAGGAATTCACACTTGTTCACCAACTTTTTGATGCTGATACTGGAGGTTGGAATCTCACCCTTATAAATCATCTTTTTGAAGTTCCCACTGCCAATCTCATTCTGAAGATTTCTATACATCATAATCTTAAAGATTGACTGGTCTGGATGCTTGAGAAAAATGAGAGTTTCTCAGTAAAGTCAACATACATGAAAATGATAAAGGAAAAGATGCCAATGAGTCGGTTGGAGAAAAAATGCAGGGGATTTTTAAGAAGCTATGGAAACTCCCAGTACTTCCTAGGATAAGACATTTCATCTGGAAATATGTCAAAAACATTCTCCCTACAAGAGAGAAGCTGATGAATATTATTCAAGATGGAGATTCTATTTGTCCTATCTGTGCACAAGTAACTGAAACCCCTGCTCATTGTATTCTAAATTGCTCTTACTCTAAACTGATTTGGTTTGCCATACTGGGTATTCACATGTCTCATCCTCAGAAGATTGGTTTTATGGCTGGTTTGACAAGCTTATAGCTCACCAGATAGAAGAGAAATTAATATGCAGGATAACAATCATTGCTTGGTGCATATGGACTGCTAGGTGTGACAAGGCCTTTAATAATTCCAACCTTTCTCCAGAATTGCTTATTCAGAGATGCAGAAAAGAGATTGATGAACAAGAAACTGAGACAACAATGTCAAACAATTTAGCTCCTGCAGAGTCAATAAAAGTTCTGCATTGGACTTTGGTAGATATCTCATTAGGCATGTGCCCAATATTATGACGATTGTACATTTTTTTTTGTTTTTTTTTGTTTTTGTCTTTTTTTGTTTTTGCAAAGGGTCTATAAACTGCATTTTTCATTAATTTTGTAAAGATTTCTGCAACCAAGATGAATAAGAAAGGTGAAAGCGGGTCTCCCGTCTTATCCTTTTTGTGGTTTAAATCTTGTTGTTGAACTTCCGTTTACTAGCATTGAGTGATGACCAGAAGATACACACCAATACATCCATTTATCTCCAAAACTGAACATTTAAGCACGTTATTTATACTATGCCAAATCACATTATGAAAAGCTTATGCAATATACGATTCTCCTTATATTCTTGTTTACGCAGTGTGATACTAGGAGTAAATCTAGCATTTATGTATACCTTAGTTGCATTTCTCTATGATTGATGCTTGTAGAAAGAAAAAAAAAACTTTTCTTGTCTGCTTTCATTTCTCTCTTATTGCATATGCGTGACGGTCTCTTGGTCCAGAGCTTTTTAGCACTTTTGCCGCAACAACGTTATCCCGGCTAATTTATGCTTGCGAAATCCAGGTTTTAATTCAACACTTTACTTGGTTAGTAACACTTACTAATTAATAAGAAATTTCTAGTGTGACTAAGTTATTGATAGGATACTAACAAAAACTTATTCACTGCAGGTGGTGTTTGCTTGGAAAGGATATATCTGCTTTCAGCTAGGCAAGTTGGAGAATTGAGAACTCAGAGAATTGAATTCAATTTTATCGCTAGTACTTTTAATGGGAACTCTTCATGAACTACTCTTTCTTTGGTACACATCAAGCAAATAATAAGTGGCCTTTTGGATGTCAAGTTTGCATAATTTTCCGGACTTCTTGGATTTGAATCCCGAATCAACACATTTGAGACGATTCTAACATTACTGATAGGGTTAGGATAGGAAGGGTCAAATGGCTTTGATATTTTAAACTTTCAACCGAAAATAGAATATGTTGACATGAACGATCATGGAGCATGGAGATGAAGAAGATACAGGCTGGGAGAATTTCAATTTACAATTTTTAAAGGCCGCAACATAATTCTGGTCCCAACTTTATGAAACAAACTTCTGATTAGTGCATGTTCAAGATTTAGTGAACAAATAATGGGTGCCCACAATATCTCACCACCACAATCTTGCATTAAAAAAAATGCATTACCAAGTGGGTCTCAACCCACAATCACTGGAGTTCAAAATCTCGACTCAAATATACTCCATATCTCATGTCTTTTGACTACCTATGAATCTTCTCATTCTTCTTTATGCTCCCCCCCCTTGTTTTCGCTGAATTCATAGAGGAAAAAAAATTCATAGAGGAAAAAAAATTCAACCTAGTAAATACAACTGATATGGTAGTAAAGTTATTTCGGTGATAATATAGTGATCTGCAGGGCCGGCCCTGAGGGGAAGCAACCGAAGTACTGCTTCAGGCATCAAAATATTTGGGGCAACAAAATCGAAATTCATGTCTCTTTTTCATTACAGAAAGGTCAATCCACGTTCAGGAAAAGTCAAATAAATTTCTTTTCGTTACTAGGCCAACAAAATGTTCGGAATTGACGCGTTAGCAAAACACGTGTTAAGGGAATGAAGTTTTTTGCACTTCCATCTCTACGTGGAGACACACTTTGGGAGCAGATTTCTTTCTCACCGTTCTTTTAACTATGAAGTATGAACATTTAATTTGCTTGACATATTTACATATTGAAAATGATATGCTTATGGAAAGGTTTGGCCAGTAAATATGTATATGTACTGACTTATATAACTTACGCTTCTAATTACCTATCTTTGTAACGGACGGGGGCAACACTTTCTGGTTTGTTTTGGGGCAGCAAATTGTCAGGGCCGGCCCTGGTGATCTGAGTTCGAAATTAGCCAGCACCAGTTACTTATCCATCAAAACGGAAATAAAATACAGAGGGAGGATCCCCTCACACTTTTATTATCACACTATCTCATACGTTGGGCGTCATTTCGCGAATAAAAACCAAACCGTAACGGATTTGAAGCTAATATTTTGGGGATATGTTCCTCTTACCAAGTTTTACATGCCTACCAAAAATGAGCACATTCCGAAATATGAAACCTCACAATCTACCGGTCTTAATTTCGACTCATTTTCAAAGTAGTAGATGGTGGTGTTATATGTCTCGGAATACGCTCATTTTTGGTAGGTATGTAGAACTTGGTAAGAAGAACATATCCCCAAAATATTAGCTTCAAATCCGTTACGATTTGGTTTTTGTTCACAAAAATAACGCTTAGTGTGTGAGATAGTGTGATAATAAAAGTGGGAGGGGATCCTCCTCTAAAATACAACTGATAGATAAAAGGAAATCAAAAATATTATAACCAAAAATAAGAAATAAACAGTAGAGACACTGGATTGGAACACCATAAAATTTCCATGGACTTGATACTCTGAATGACTTCCTCCTTGGACTCATCTTCCGCCAAAGACTATCTTATCTCTTGTTGGACAGCTTTGGGTGTAAATAGTACAACTAGTCGAAAATGAAATTATGACTAACACACAAGAAGCAATAATTAGCGGATGATAGGTCTACATCCAACTATTTCCTTAGATATTTGTCTAGAAAACAATTACTACTATAAGCAATTGCAAGGTAGTGCAATTCCATGTACCCACTTGTGTTGATTAGGTAAACGCCACTTATATTAATCCATCAAATATCTAACCACATAGCCACTTTTAGATTATTGGCGTACATAACTTTGAGTTTGGACTTTGCAATTAGCTTAATCAAAGTGTCAAATCTTAATCGCACAACACAAAACAATGGAGATACCTCCTCACTAATTTCAATGAGATTCTACAAGAAAATATAAATGATGAAAGCAACATTCTTTCACTCTCAATCTTATTCTTCCATCTTATCTTTAGCAACTTGCAACTAACAAGTGGTCACCGAGAAATATATTTGTGGATGTACGAAAAGCTTCAGTTTCACCCCAACCCCTCAACAAAAACAAAAATGATTAACCCACCCATGAGTTACACCGCATAATGAACCGTGTGAGAGAGGGTGGTGGGTCCCATTCCTGCCCATCCCAATCCCGATGCACAGTATGCTTATCTAAGGCCATCCATCTCCTCACGGTGCATTCTTTCGTTGGGTGTAGACAAGTTGCAACAAAAATTGCTCTAAACTATTCTAGTTCCTATCCAAATGCGGATACCAATTTATTTCTTCAAAGTTTTTTATTTAACTTTAAATGAAAAAAAATAAAAAAAAGTGAATTAGCTTACTTACACCAAACCCAAATCAGATTCAGGGAGGATTACGACAAAATAAAGAGCTTTGGTAGACTGCTTTGTGGTTTTTTCAAGTAGGTTACCGTCAAGACTTTATGATCTTGATTGATTGACAATGATGTTGTACAATCTTGGCCAACAATCTATCGATCTTCATTATGTAATACATACGAACTGATACGCAAAAATGATAGTTTATTTGTCTTGCTATGAATCTCGTATCATTATTTCCATTGGGTACATTTTAGGGTACATTATTTATATGTCCCTACTTTTTACACCCAATAAATATGTCCTTATACAACAATAAATATGTCCCTACTTTTTTATAACCTTATCCATTTAATATTAGATTACCTTAATACCCACACCCATGTAATATTTTTTTTTATTTCAAAATACAACAAATTTCTTCCTCTACCACTTCACCACCACCACTAGCACCACCGCCACCAACATTCAACTACCATTCCACCACCACCGTTCAACAACCACCACCTACCAACCGCCACCACCACTAATATTCCACCACCACTCCTTCACCACCACCATTACACCACCAACAGTCCTCCTCCACCACTAGTCCGTCGCCACCGCCGCCACCACCACCGCCACCGTCGTCGCCGCAGCCACCGTCGTTGCCGCCGCTGGTTTAGATATTTTTGGATCAACAACAGTAGTTGATCTAAATAAAAATAGAACCAACAGTATTTGATCCAAAAAAAAAAAGGATCAACAGTAGAAGTTGATCCAATTTAGTGGATAAACTTCTAATGTTGATCCACTAAAATTGGATCAGCAATGAAAGTTGATCCATGTAAAATTGGATCAACAATGAAAGTTGATCCATGTAAAATGGAGTGAACTTGGCGTGAGTCGAACACGCATCATCTGACATGGAGTCAGCCATGCTACCATTGCACCACAAGTTCAACATTGGAAGAAATTTACATGATTTAAACTACAAAGCATGAGTTCAAAGGATCAACAATAGTAGTTGATCCCTATATAGATGGATCAACAACCATAGTTGATCCAAAATATATGGATCAACAACCATAGTTGATCCAATATCACTTACCGCTTCAACCCAGATAACCACCATATTTCATTAAATATAGCTTCATAAACACCAACAGCTCCAAGACCAGCTTCAAAACCAATCTCGACAACTACAACAACCGGAACCACCATTATACTACTATTTCCATGACTACTTTCTCATTTGTACCTCTCCACCATTACCGCCACCAACAAATCACACATCTCCAGCACCACCACCACCACCACCAAAACAACCAGAACCAAAATCCAACACCAACTTCATCATTCCAACCAAAACCACCATAGTTGATCCAATAAAAAATTGGGTCAACAACAGAGTTGATCCAAAATATATGGATCAACAACCATAGTTGATCCAATATCACCGCTCGCTTCAACCCGAGATAACCACCATATTTCATTCAAAGAACAGGCTTCAATCTCTGTAACAACAACTCATACCAACACTACCACCAACAAAATCACACATCTCCAGCACCACCACCACCACCAAACAACCAAAACCAAAATCCAACACCAATTTTATAATTCCAACCAAAACTACCTCCATCTACATCACCAGTACCGAAAGAAACATACCTCATCCGTCGTCGCTGCTACACCACCACCATAAATCGTAACCTGAAACAGATCTCGATATATAATTTCAACATAAAAACATACCTGGATAGTTTCTGAATACATAAAAACACCGAAGCCGCTAATAAACTACCAAGAACAAGTAACTAGATCGGATTTTTAATCAACGAGAATCCCACCATACACGATCTTTGAATCTGTATGAAATCAGTTGAAATCAAAAAAGCAAATCGTGACAGATCTGTTGATACTAGTGGTCGTGCTAGTTGTGGTGGCGATCAAATCCTATTTTCTGCTTCAAATGACTGCAGCCTCCTCATCTTTAATCTCGGTTCGTAAATAGCGTCATCTTCTCGATCTCTTCTGATTCATCACACAAAGAAACCAAAGAAACCGGATCTCTCGATCGCCATGAATCGATGGTGGTGGTGATGGGAACGATGAAGATGGTGGCAGTGAGAGCGACGGAGGCGATGGAGATTTATCTCCTGGTTTTGTTCGATAGAAATAAAGAAGAAGATGAATCCGTGTGGGTGTGAATGGGGAGGAAGGTTAAACACGGAATTACTAGTATTAAGTTTTTAATGAAAATTTCAATTATGCCATCAGGGACATTTATAAAGTATGTTAGGGATATTTGTGAAGGCCCTTTAAAAGTAGGGACAATAATTCAATTTCCACTACATTTTAAAGGACATATTTCTAATATATTTTTTGAAATTTACCCCAGTAAGGTAATACTGTAATTTTTTTTTCCTTTATTTTTTTAATTTTTTTTCCTGATTCATTAATGGTGATCGAGGTTACAATGAGTTTGAAATCGAAAATAAGAGAATAAAAAGAAACAACATCATGCCATCAAAGTATAATAGCGAAAAATTCGACAAGAGAAAAGGAAGGCAATACTGAGAAAAAATATCTGGTACTCTTCACTAGCTATTTCTCGAGAAAATCCCATCTGAAATAAAAATGTATTCCCAAGTACGGTGAAACTGACTGACGGACTCCAAAAGCTTATATATATATATATTTATTTTCACATGATGACCCCTTCAAAATTTGGCCTTAAAATTTTCATTTTGTCTATTGCTGATATGTGAAGTTATCTCTCCGTCTATCTCTCTCCTCAAAAACTCTGAAATGAAAACTCTCTCCGCCTGATTATTTTCTGCTCAGATCGGCTCCCAAATCAACCACCCAAACCTTTATTGCACCTTGTTTCACCCTGCTCCTCTTAATTGGTTAATTTTTTGTTGATTCTCTTGCGATTTTTCAAGGTTTGTTTTATAAATCTGTGATTGATGATGCATGTATGGTTTGTGATTTATCTCTGAGAAGAAATAAGATCATTTCATCATTTTTAGTCCTGATTAATGAACAACTTGAAGCAAAAACTTCTTATTCAAGAACCCTAAGAAGATCTGTGATTTTCTAAGATGATTTTTTTTAATCAGAAGAGAAGATATTATTTGATAAAGGAATCTCAAATGTTTTTTTTAATCAAAAGAGAAGATATTATTAAATAAAGGAATATACAAAAGAACTACAGTCTACTAGAGGTAGAGAAAAATGAAACTGAAAGTAAAAGACTACGTAAAGATTGCATCCCAGTTATTGAGGATTGAACTTGAAAAGTTCAAATGCACTCTCTTGCCAGCAGTACTAGCCCAAGCTAAAATTTGAGTTTTCACCTCAATTCCCAGGTATTGATCACTCTTGAAATTGTGTTTCTTCTCAAAAAATTCTACAATTTCCTTCGTTCCATAGAGTGGAGATAATTGAAGCAAAAATTAAACTCCAAACTAAATTTCCAGAATCTGAGAAGTGCTTATGATGTCAAGTCTAAGCCAACATACTCATATTTGATGGTAAAACTCAAGACCAACAAGTACTAGGCAGGACCATCGACCAGGCTTTATATGCCACTTTGCAATTGAGGAAGAGCTACTCTTGTGTCTCTATACCATCACCACACAGTTTGCAACAATTATAGATCCCAATTCCCTTCTTTTGCAGGTTATCAATAGTATTCAACTTACCATGCACTAAACACCAGACCAGGAAGTTGATTTTTGGTGAAATAATAGACTTCCAAATGAATGTATGAAGTAAGTTATAAACACCAACTTCTGAAATAAGCTTATAGTATAAGTATTTAACAGTGAAAATATCATAGGAATGTAAAGACCATCTTCCTGTGTCAGGAAAATGGTCTAGAGCAGGGGGGATATCACAAATAATCAGCAATAACTCAGCAAACATATATGTTTCAAATCCATAAAAGGTTCTCTTGAAGTCAAATTTCCAGTTTTCATCTTGATTAACCATGATTGCCATTCTTATGTTTTTCTCTCTAAATAACTTGTAAAGACAACAAAATAAAGAATCAAGTGAAGCATTTCCAATCCATGTATCATTCCAGAATGAGACATTTTTGCCTGAGTATATAAATAAAGTTGAATAATCGCTAACAATATGTGTTGTATCAGAAATAGTTTTCCAACAAGACACTCTATGGGAGCTTGTAGGTTTACCTGGAATCCAGCTGGAATAATCATCCCCATATTTATCCAAAATAATTTTATACCATAATTTATTCTTGTCCATACCAAATCTCCAACATCATTTGGCAAGCATACACACATTCATCAATTTCAGGTTGCAGACACCCAGCCCACCAATTTCTTTGCCATCTTGCACCAAACTCCAATTAATAAGATGAGAAGTATTAGAACCAGCAACATTGTGTTCCCATAGAAAATTTATCATTCTCTTCTCTAGAATCTTGATGATAGAAACAGAAGCTTTAAACAAAGAGAAGTAGTACATAGGTAGTGAAGAAAGAATGCATTTCGGTAAGACAAGTTTGCCACCTTTTGAAAGTGAAATATGCCTCCAAAAAGAAAGTCTAGCATCAAACTTTTCTATAATGGGTTCCAGATTTGCTTAGAGGATGCCTTAGCACCAAGTGGCATTCCCAGATACATAAATGGGACATTATCAATAGCACAACCAAATTCAGCAGCCCATATTGCTCTCTGATGTTGGGGGTGATCGGATTTCAATTACTCTCTTTTTAGGTCTAAGTGAGATTCCTGTTTTGGGGTATTTCATCGATCTACTTTTCATTAAATGCAGATTTGTTTCATCTAGTAGTTTGAGTTTTAGGTTTTCAGCAACATGTCCTTAAAAGTCACCACATGCAACATGTTTCTAAGACACCAGCAACTAATAGTTTCAGACTGATCCAATAAAGAACCAGGCCGATTACAACCAATGATGACCGATTTAGGTCATCTTTGCTACTGCTATGTTACTTTGAAAAAACTTTTGACAATTGGGTGGATCTTTGGATCCTTTTATACCTAGTTAATTGTTTTACCATGTTTTTAGAAACTTGAGAAATGGTTGGATCTTTGGATCCTAACACTTCTACAATTTGTAGGTTTGTTATATTGGTTGGATGAGTTACTTTTAATCTAAGCTAGGCCATTTAAACTTGTTCCGCTTCTTAGAAAATTGGTTGAAATGGTTAGGATTCTACTTCAGCTCAAGTTTTGTATCTATGTTGCTAAGTAGCCTGATTGTGATTGTGATTGCGTTTGGTGTCTGCTTGATGCTTATAATTGTTGGAAATTTTCTGATCGGGTTTGTAATCTCTATCGATTTTAAAACGGATAATTAACAATGATGCTACGTTGACAGCGGTTTCTACCGGGGTTAATCCCGTATAAGAGAGCCCCTGGGACCCGCTGGAGCTAGCAGGGGTGGGCATATGGGGCCCACTGAAATCTGTGTCTACCGGGAAATCCCACGGGATTTCAGCCCCAGTAGACTAAGCATTATTGAATAATTAATATCGATACATTTAGGCTTGCCTCTTTTTCGAAAAATACAATAAAATATGTGAAATCATCTAATTTTATTATTTTTCCCTTTGTTACCTTAAAATAACAAAATTGAAGTGAAACTGACATATTAGAAAAGCATTCGTTCGTTGTCAACTTCGATAATGTACTTTGATTTATAAGAGAAATCGTACAAACCTTTGGTGACTATAATTCCCCCATAAACCTCTATTATTACAAAAACTAATTAATTAATAATAGCAGTAGTAAATAATCTTCTTTCATGCATGTACATAATTTCCACAACTTATTAATCAATAAACTCTAGAAATAATAATACTCCAAGTTAAGAGGATCTTAATTATAAAATAAATAATAATAATAATTAGTAGTACTTGGATCCAAATCTAATGTTTTAATACCTCTTAGAGGTGTAACAATTGATACAAGATGGATCACTATTAATATTATTATTATCACTGTAATTAGTAATATTATTAGAAACCCCTCGTAATCTATCTTGTTGTTTGTGTGACTTCGGATTGTTGTTGTATGATCTTCCTTGAGATCTATTCTTCCTTCTTGGTAAGGAACGGGGAATGAACACTCCTGTTCCTTTAACTTCTCGAGTTTGTTCGTATAACAACGGCGACGGTACAGCCGGACGATGCGAAAAAACCTAATCAAGCACAAAAATCGGTTTGATTAAGAAACGCTTAGGAAAAGAAATAATTAAATGCAACGCTTACAAACATAAGTTTTTTAAAAGAGCGAGACAAATAATAAATGCAACGCTTATCATAAAAGCGTGACTAAAAACACCGAAAAGAAATGCACAAGTTTAGATACAGAGAGCCAGAACAATATGAGATTAGAGATTTATATCTCAAACAAATACCTGCTGAATGGAAACAGATTTAGGACAACGAACCACGGGATGATCATCGTCGTCATCCATGATTAACAGCGCAATTTCTTTACTCAAGTCGGCGAAGAACAAATCGTCTTCAATTTCCATGGCAACTTCCATAGCTAGTAGCTCCAAAAAGAAACTTCAATTCTACCTAAACTTCAAAAGCAGACTGATATGAGATTTTCCCGCACAGTCTGCTGCAGATACTGAACTATCTATCTATCTCTAGCTCTTATCAGATTTTGTTGTTTCTTTTGTAGAAGAGTGGGTATCAAAATGAGATTAAATATAGAAGAGGGGGATATGGGGAATGACCATGTTAAGTCATTGGGACATAGATGAGTTGGGGAAGGAAAAGTGTGGGTTGGTAGGGTCAAGTTTGTGGCAGTTGGCCAATCTGTCTAAAAACCCTACCACATCCTCCCTACTATTGAGAGAGTACGTATTATGATATTATCCAGATTTAGGGGTTACAATAGATGAGAAGCTGCCACCTATACTATTTTTCATCAATACGATCATCATCTTCCCAGCATATCTCATCATCTTAGATAGACAATCTCTCGCACTCGCACTACTACTCTCTTACATGATCTTGAATTCACATGGTTGTGAACGATACTCTTAGATCTCTCTCTATCAAAAACAAATATATTTAATTTTTCTTTACATATTATTTGTATTTTCTTTATCCATTTAGAATAAGGCATTGTTTCTTCCACGTCAACTGTCAACTAACTCTGTGCAACTGTCTTGCATTTTTATTAGAATTTTGTGCATTTGTGCTCAACACAATCGATATGATACCTCCAAAACAAATAAACACAGCTAAACAAATCGATAAAGGTTGAGTTGTGGACTAAGTCGCTTTTGTAAGAAGATTTTACGGCTTTATCTTACGATTGTGCAAGCTCATCTTAGATTTTACGGTTTTATCGTAAAACATTCACAGGAACAGACATACGATCCGAGTTTAAGGAACCAGCATCGTGAAATCCTACAATTCAAGTAAGGCCGGTGCCTTTATAAGAAATCAAGTTCATGAAATCTAGCTAGCTAAAATCAATGTACCCACCAAATTAAATCTACTTGCTTTCAGTCATGCTCTTTTTGTTGCTTTATTCTTCACGTACAGTTCATAAGTTTTGTACTTTTTATTAATACATATAGATGTAGTAATGGGTGTCATGCATATGCACGAGGTCCACACGGTGTTTACACATTCTTGGCTGGCATAAAACAGCAAAGAAACATAGAAATTGATCCCCCATTGGGTTGCAGCATTAGCATATCATACAACTGCGAACATGGTTGCATGCAGATTGCAGGACTACTGGCTAATAGTAGATCTCTGACTGAATTTGGTCTCTTTTTCACTTTGTTACTTTTCTTCTTTTTTAAAATCCCTTAATTCTTGGAATAGAATAATAATGAAAAATGTAGGTGCATGATAGGAATCCAGTTCAAGTGTATTCACTATGGGTGTCACGTGAATGGTGGTGGTCTATTGGACTGGCTTTGATTCGGGTGCTCTAATAAAACAGCCTGGAATATAGGAGTGTCATTTTTATTAAATAAAAGTGTCATCAATTCAAGACATGCACTATAGAAATTATGTTAAATATCTACGAATTGTGTTAAACTAGGTATCACAGGGGCCGTAAGGCCCCGGCTCAACCTCTGATTAGTATCATGTGGAAGCTAATTTTCGATAATCAACACAGGATTTTTAACATGCTAGGTTCCATGTAAATAATCTAAAATATCATGACGCTTATGTTATCTATGTATCCCCATCTCATTTGATATTGTCTGGTTTATGTTATGTAGCTATCACAATTGATGATTTTCAAAAATTAATTCTTTTGTTTTTTTTATTCGTTGATTCCGACACAATTAAATGGTGACCATTGATAACAATTTATTCTGACACATCACCAATATTATATAGAATTTCATTGCTATAAATATGTTTTATTGAAATATAATTTTTTGGATATTTACCTTCAAGTTCAACTCTACAATATTGTATTATTTATCCGATATGAATAGTTGAATTAGATTCTACGAAGAGAAAATGGATTATGGGAGTGTGTGACTTGAACTATTGATTGGCCCATGTAGACATCCGCCACATTGAATTCCCAACCAAATGTGTCGATGTTCCAACCACCGGGTATGCCCATATAGAAGATAGGCTAGATCAGAGACGAATCATGTCATGGCATACATGTCTAGTTCAGGAAATTTTCAATACCCTTCATCAACATAGAAAAATAGAGAATGCTCAATCTACCATGCCAAACACAAATCCGTATCAAGCTTGATCTTTTTTATTAAGCTAAGTTAAATCGACTTATTTGGACACAAATTGTAAAAAAAAAAATCTTGGTGTTTAATATTCAAAATTTTAAATGATTTTAAGGAAAGATACACTTGTTATAACTTACAACATCTAGCTCTGAAGAAATAAAAACCAACTAAATATTAAATATCTTAATTAAGTAAATCTCGTAATTTTCTAAAGTGAACTCAATATATGGCATCTAGTTCTGGAAAATAAGAAACGATGTAGCATACATTTTTTATTTTAACTTTCTCATCTTGTATAGTTAAATTCTTTGTTAACTCTCGATTGTATAATTGAATTATCTATTAAGTCTCAATTTTGTCTATGTGGCTTCGAATTTAAGTTATAAATATTTTTTAATTCTTATAACTCAATTGCTTGCCTTGCTTGCAATTTCTCATGTCTTAAATGACCGACACGTCTTGATATTTATTCTTATAAGAATCTTTTGCTCTCCTTATCCTATTTTATTTTTTATTTTTTGCAAAACACTTAGATGGGAAACAAAAATTATCTATCTCAATACTATAAAAATGATTCTTCAGTACTTTTTCATCAGCTAACACATATTTTTTCTGTAACGTTGTTCTCCTTACCTTTCTTGGCTTTGCTGATAGAAGAATCAAAATTGTTGATATTACTCAACAATAGAGAATATATATAGAGATACATATTCAACTTTTGTTGCTAGCGATAGCTGTCGGGTTCGTCTGTGCAATCAAGATTCCAGTATTTTGCATGATCAGACTTTACATGGTCACAACATTTACGAAACCGCATATACATAAATGCATATGATCAGACGCTACTTATGCTTAACGATTTAAATTTTGAATGAGAAACGTCGAGCTATTAAAGACTTACTGGTATCAACCACGGCTTTGAGAATTCTCAAAAGCGAGAAGGAACTTCATTATAAGCATTATCTATTTGAAGTTGAAAGATCATTAAGACCAATCTAACGCTCTTCTTTTATTAAAGAAGTACCAACGTTCTGCATAGGTATAACCAACGCCACTGAAGGTGAGTTAGTTACTTACTTGGATTAACCACGGTTTGAAAATTCTCAATAGTAGAAGGTATTGCAGGTAAGTTAAAAGGAGTGAGAGTGGATATTTTAGAGCTATAATTGTTCTACATTGAAGGTGAAACATCGTGAAGACCAAATTAAACTAATCAGTCACTCTAAAGTTTTTTTTTTTTGACGAAGCACCAAGTCCTACATAGGTAACATCAAATTAAATTAATCAGTCACTTTAAAGATTATTTTTTTCATGAAAAACATATAAGACAAAGCCAACTATAATCTCTATTAGATGCAAACCTTATATTTTAACTATAATCTCTATTAATAACTTGGCATGTATTAGTTGTTCAAATGAAGGTTGTTAAGTCAATGCTGGAAAATTTTAGTGGCACCCTAATTCGTTGAACTGATTGACTATGTTAATCATCTATCACTGCCAATAATGTTTAAATTGTAAGAAATACCACAATGAAAAACTTGCAAATGAAAGAGTTCAAATTTTTTGAACGTCGCCAATGCCACAATAAAATAATTGTTATTTAAATAATTTAGTATAAAGTATATATAATATTTGAACTCACTGGTTCTTGGTCTAATATATTTTATTATAAACTCAGATTGGTTCCTCCTCATTGGATGAAACCTTTATACCCATATATGTACGTGTATGCTATTGGAGAGAGGAAGTTTTGTGGATTCAAATTCTCTCCACAACTTTCCATTATTGACTTTACTCAAGTTTTGGGTTATTGAAAAGCTTTAAACTACTTGTTGTCTTCGTCTCTGTATGAAGTCTCATTAGGTCATAGTAAACTTCTTCTAATGTGTACCATGCATCCTGAGCGTAGTCTCAAAAACACCAACAACCACTAAGAATAATATCAGTACCCAAAGCATTGATTTAGTTGTTATCTGTGGGAATCGAACCCACAACCCCATGACTAAGACAACCAAAAGGATGGAGTACAATAGGAATCTTCAATTTCCTCCTTTATACTAATATTTCAATCAGTTTCAAACTAAATAACATCACTTGGTTGATCATCTACATATTACCAAAGACAGATTGTCCTATGAAAATCCTTATCATCTTTCAATAATTTTCAAAGTGAGCATATGTGATAGACGTTGGAAATAACCTACATGTAAGATAATAATCCTGATTAATTCCTAACCAATAATTTCAATGTCTCTCAATAATTCCCACTGATTTTGTTTAGTTAACAACGTCGAAAGATTTCACATATTTCATATCCAAAGAATGCCATCCTTTGTTTAATTGATGTTGACTACATAAACCTTTTCAAACATCTTCATAATCTTTGGACTATTTAACTGAACATAAGCATCAAAAGTCAAAAAAAATTATCACTACTTACAACTTCTTCTGTAGACTACTATACCGACACCATATATAGTTATGTCCCATATAGGATTTCCTAAGACACGCATATATAGTTATGTCTCGTACAAAATCTCTTATTCCTTCGGTTGTTAGTTTTGAAAACTTAAAAGATAATTCACACCCCATAAACCAATTTCAAATAAGTAGAAACATAAATTTCTGTTGGGAATCTAAAATATGTTAAAAGTATGTTGGAGGACATGGATAATTATATAAGAAATACTTTTACAATTTAGTAGTTTTTAGTGATCCAAAATTACGTAAGATATTTTGGAAAATCCAGGTGAGTGTATTTACCTTGAACAACTTCAACAGAGTAACTATTAGACTTAAGGAGAATCTCCACCACTATATGCAGTAATGCTTGTCCCCGTGTAGAATGGGACATCGTAATATGACGTGAGGTACCGAAACCCTTAATGTGATCAAGTCATGGTAATAAAGAACTTCTTAATCTCATGATTCTACTTTTGGTACTACAACCAGATTTGTAATTCAAATTGCAATTCCAGTGAATCAAAATATTAAGTTTTACAGAAGTACTAATTAATAATATAGAAAATCCATTGGAAAATGAATTCAATTCCCAAATCACTCGATAGCTAATTGAAAACACAATAACAAATGTATATGTACACGGAAAATGAATAAGTAATTGCTTATTTGAGAAATTAAATAAGAATGTGTGACTGTGATTAAATCATATTACCTTGACCTTAATCAGAGGTGTCGGAAAGACTAAAGCGAGAGAAAATGGAATGCTTCATATATCACCTGCAAACATTCGTCTTAACATATAATGAGACGATCTAATAACTCTCTTTATAGTTTCAAAAGAAATTGGCCCTTACCGTGATATATAAGCAATATCAATTCATTTGTTTATGGAATTAGAAAATAAGATCAACAAAACATTATGTGATTGAGCTACAAAACGTTATGTTAAATATCTTCTGCAGAATATTTATACATTCTAAAAGATTCATTTGAGACTATCAGTTTAATCCATCATTTTTCTCTTTAACCTAAGAAGAAACAATTTTATTATATATAATTATGTTGATGTTATGACAACATACTACATAACTTATTTGAGGAGTCAAGTAAGGCTAAAAAGTACAGACTAAACAAATAAATTAATTAAAAAAAACAAATGCAACATTTCAAAAAGAGCTGAAAAGCATTTACCATACACTTGAGTATACACCTAGTTAATTTGAGCGAAGATTCCTTAAACTAATTGTTATCAAATGGATGACTAAAATATAGCTAGTTATCGATGGATTACATCTTGCACTTTTAGGTCTACAGCCATTATAGGATCCATGGATTTAAAAGAATGATTAGATTTGGCAGACAAACTACTGGACCATTTCTAAATATTTTTGACTTAGATGGATACCTACCTAGATAGATCCACTACTGGACCATTCCTACATACCCTTGACTTAGATAGATACCTAGCTAGATCCACTACTGACCCATCGGTAGGATGTATTGCTTGATTAATATGTTAGACTGTGCAAATGTAGAAGTATCACACGAAGCATTTTATCAGTTGGAACATGTATCTTGTATAATAATTAAGGATTGTTTTCAGATTGCAGTTCCATACATATGTAAACGAAGAATATGTAATGGCCTTCTGCAGATTTATGTGACGTCAAGATATTTGTAATGGTTGACATAAGTTATGAAACACATGAAACCTAAATAAAAAAATATTTTTTAAGCTTCATTTTTTGTTCTTAATTTCTATAGGTAGGGAAATGCTAGAAAACTCGCTTTATTTCCTCGCTACTTACTCGCCTTCCGAAGTGGCAAGTCGCGTGGCTAGTTCGTGATATTTTGAAGTAACACGTCAACTGGTATGGAGAGAGAAAGTGAATCTAGTTTTCATCTTTCCATCAATATTTGGGGATAATCAGATTGTTCAAAAAATTAAAGATACTCTTGAATCCCCAAACCAATTATTCAGTTCTCTAATCTAACTACTCCTTACTAATCACCCAAAAAAAAACCCTATTTTATGTTCAACACACTTTTGTCTCAGCATTCAAATCTTGGTTTCAAACAATCCCAAATTCATTTAAATAGAATTCTCTCAAGTCTCTGATTGTCACTCTAGTTTCCTTGCAATCAAAATGTTCATTTGAATTTACAGCAGAAAAATGTATTTGATAATTAGTTCGTTGGAGAGTTTTCCTCAATTTTCATGAACAATTATATATTTGTTTTCGTTTATGAACCTTGTTTTAGAATTCTGCACCAAAATTGCATGGACAACTCAAGTAGATAATAAAACTATATAGACAACCCAGGAAGCAATTGCGGCCTACTTTCACAGATTCGAAGCGGAAGGAGAAGATGAAGATTACTCTGAACAATTGCAAATTAGATCTCATTCAAATCCCTAAATTTCAATTTTTCAACAGATTATATTGTTTTCCCTTCAGTTAACCAATAAAAATCAGTAGACCTTCAAAGATCAAACACACAAAATGTCAATCATGAATATAGTTTAAGAATCAATGAGTTGAGATATGAAATAGAACATGTTAAAGGTATGTAGTGGTAGAAGAAGAAAGAGATGGATATGTTAAAGGAAGCGGACATAGAGCTTCTGTTTTTATTTCTCTCTCCTCAGAGACGTGTAATAAGAAAAACCAAGTCACTTATCTACCTCACCCAGCCATATCAGCTTGCGGGCAAATGGCGAGCAAAGCGCGATGCGCCTAGCACGATCGAGGTAGGTAAGTGTACGCATATACAAATAATTAGATGTGAGTTCCTGCAATACAAATAATTAGATGCTATAGAACTTTCGAAAGCTAGCCAAAATTATAAAGAGTACGAAGAGAGAAGATACTCGTCACAATGGATGAAGGATTTACAAACCATTATTCAAGCAGCTAATCCGGTTGCAATGTTCAAAGCAACAAAGGATATAGAAAAGCAATTTACTACTCCCTCCGTTCTTTTTTAATAGGCTGGTTTTGTTTTGTGAGAAAATTAAGGAAATTAAGAGAACTAATCATTGCAAGTGGTCCTCATGATACTTGTCAATAAAAGAAGTGAAGTCAAATGCCCCCCATGACACTTGTCAGCAAAAGAAGTAAAGTGAATGGTCCCCATGACACTTGTCATCAAAAGAAGTTAAGAGAAAAGTGGTCCCATAAAATTAAAGTTACATTTGACTTTCCCAATAAGGAAACCAGCCTATTTTTTTGAAATATATTTATTTATAGAAACCAGCCTATTATTTAAGAACGGATGGAGTATTATTTATCCGAAATAATGTGAAACAAAATGAATCACTTTTGTGCATTACTTAGTTTTTACGTTTTCTCCTTTCTGATTGGGATTAAGAAGAGACTTGTGCTCAAAAAAGTGGCAATATAGGTGCATCATTCAGATTTGTGCATTACCTACTAAATCATATTAATCATAGTAAGGATTCTTAATGATCCATAAAGAAAACCCATGAACAATGCATAAGTAATTGAACAAACGGTCATTATTCTCTCAAAACTTAAAAACAAATCAAACCACTATAATTATCCATCTTAAAATCCACCAATATTACAATTTATAAAATAAACTAAAATCAAACTAAATCTATATGAAAAATTCAAATTGTTGCTAAGAGAACATCCAATAGTTTACCTGATTATGATAGTCAAAATCTAATAAGGTAGTCAAATTTCATGTACGGTGTATAAAACACCCCAGGAAATTTGTTGTAGTGGAACTTCTCTAGCGATTTCCAAGTGGCTCTGGAAGTCAACATCAATGACCAAAAATTCAGATCCTCCACTATTACGGTGAATGACCACATCTCTATGTTCATGAAACCTTCACAAAAGTAGAGAAAGAAGTGAAAATGTCGGAATGGAAGCAATGGATGATAGAAAAGCCCAATAAAATCGGATAACATGGATATATGGAACATAAAATAAGTACTTGAGATTAATGAGAATATTTTTTTTTCTTTTTTTTTTCTCTTGTTACCGATAGTAGTACTTGTGTTGCAATTAGGATAATTGAGATAAGTAATATAAGCTTGTCAAAAGTAAATCGACTTAAGTAGAGCAACTTACATTATCTTCTTCTCCACATCATTATATTTGTCAAGGAAAAATAATTCCAAAGCCCGACATTTGTTGTTTGGTCAGCCAATCAGTATTTTCCCACAAAATTTTAATCATTTGGTAATGATTGGGGTGGTGTTTAGATAATCGTGTCATAGTAGCCGGGGCATGTGGCTTAGAATTTCTAGAGTTAAATATAGTCCCCACTTTAAAATTAGTCGTGATTAGGTTGAAATTTATAGGGTCGAACCTAAAAGGAAGATCTCGATGTCTTTCTGGCCTGATCAAATTTGGTCAGCCGGTCAGTATCCTCACACAAAATTTTAGTCGTCCGGTAATGATTGGGGCGGTGTTTAGGTAATCGTGTCATAGTAGTCGGGGCCTAAGGCCCCGGCCGTGGATTAGAATTTCTAGAGTGAAACATAGTCCCCACTTTAAATTAGCCGTGATAATGTTGAAATCTAGAGGGTGGAACCTATAAGGAAGATCCCGATGTCTTGCTGGCCTTATTAAATTTGGTCAGCCGTCCAGTATCCTCACAGAAAATTCTAGTCGTCCTATAATCAGTGGGGCGATGTGTAGGTAATCATGTCATAGTAGCCGGGACTTGTAGCGCCGGACTTGGATTAGAATTTCTAGAGTTAAATATAGTACTGGCTTTAAAATTAGTTGTGATTAGGTTGAAATTTAGAGGGTCGAACCTAAAAAGGAAGATCTCGATGTCTTCTCGGCTTTGATCAAATTTGGTCAGCCGGTCAGTATCCTCACACAAAATTTCAGTTGTCCAGTAATGATTAGGGTGATGTTTAAGTAATCGTGTCATAGAAGCCGGGGCCTATGGCCCCGTCTGTGGATTAGTTATTCTAGAGTAAAGTATAGTCCCCACTTAAAAATTAGCCGTATTATGTTGAAATCAAGAGGGTGGAACCTATAAGGAAGATCCATATGTCTTGCTGGCCTGATCAAATTTGGTCAGAAGATCCGTATCCTCATACAAATTTTTAGTCGTCCGGTAATGAGAGAGGCGGTGTTTAGTAAATCATGTAATTATAGCCGGGGCGACATTATACTATTTTGAAAATTAGCATTAAGATTAGTTGTTTTTAGTCGGGAGTCGGGAAATTAAGTTTCATTAAGAAAACTGATTATATTAATAAGAATGAACAAAGACAAATGGAGATCTTATAGAGATTAACATCTGCACATAAACACTCTTAAGTTTAAGTTTAGTTTCTTTTTGTGATTTTTCTAGTGTCATGGCCTTAGGTCGCTTGCCTCATTAGATCCTACACCGGGGTAAAGCTTTAAGAAGGTCGAAATTTTGCTTTTGTTCTTTATTTATTAACTACGGCACGGGCATAATTTTTATTCTATTATGCATTTTGAGACATATGAATATTAAATATAATATGTATTAATATCAAGTTTACCATTTTTATCATTACAAAAGTAAAGGAAAACCCTATAGATATTTGTATTCTTCACTTCACAAATCCTTTCTAGAATTTTCCGCCTTGACATCCTCCCATACTGTGCCTCTCCTTTCTCGAGTTGTATCCTCAAGACAACAATGAAATTATATCGAAATTATTTTTTACATATTTTGTCCCCCAAAAAACGTTATTTGATATGTTTTTTTAGTTTACAAAGATATATCTTATTGATCTTTTGAATTGTATTACTTTTCTACATATGCCTTATAGTTTAGTGAAGGATGTTAGGATCTTCATGGACCAAAGGAACCTACTATGGGCCTGACCACATATCACCTACGATTTCCCTACTTTACCACCTTGGGATAGAGGTGTGTGATTTTAATCTAAAAGGCTTCGGTGCTATGTAAGGAGATGCCCAAGCTTATTAAGCTCCACATGTGCTTCTTTTTCTTCCATGCGGGACTATCTTTAGCTATACTTATGTGGTTTATTGCGCCACATACTCCAACAATCTCCACCTTGGTGAGATTAAACCACTTCACCAGTCCAATCAGACTCCACCATATGATTACCATCTGTATATGCTACCCATCGATCATGATTATTGTCACTATGCGCCCTAGAATCCAACTCCACCTTGAGTTAAAGAAAAGGCAAGCACTAACTCTACCTTGAGCATTTCCTTGGCCACCTAGAACCCTTCTCCATAGTTAATGTGTGAGACACTAACTCCACCTTGAGCGCCAGTTCAACCTTGAGTTAGTGGGTGAGACACTAACTCTACCTTGAGCGCCAGTTCAAATTTAGGCCTTGCCTGCTCCACCTTGAATCTGATTCCACTTGCACCCTAAACCGGGTGACATCCATGACCACTTTAACGTTCGAATAGTGGCCCCAACCATGGGCTATGATACCAATTGTTAGGATCTTCACAGACCATCAGACACTACTCAGGGTACAACCACATAACCCCGTACCCCACTTGACCACCTTGGGATAATAGGTGTGGGATTTTTAACTAAAAGTCCTCAGTGCTATGTATGGAGATGCCCAAGATTATTAAGGTCCACATGTATTCCTCTTCATTCCATGAGGGACTATCCCTAGCTATACATATGTTGTTTATCGCGCCACATACTCCAACAACCAGGGGAACCAAAACATTAAACTATGTAAGATGTAACAAAATTACAACACCTGAACTGAAAATTGTGTAGATATTAACAATGTTCGGATCTTTGTTGCTTTTCCCCCCTTTAAGAATAGCCTGGAAAGAGTAAAACTCAAATTGACTCAACAATATATATCGTATTATATGTTCTTACTATTTGAATGACATAATGAAAAGCTAATACATTCACTTAAGGTATTATATTTTAAAATGTTAAGTCATTTCCGATGGCAACCATTTTACTCACATACGATGTAGTTCTAGTTTTTCAAAATTCCCATATATATTATATACGTAATTCAATTCGGCATGAAGAGTTCACCGAATGGTATATAGGTAATGACTTGTCTTTTTGTAACATTGTGGCCTTTTCAACGTAGTTGGATCCAGAGTTGGTAAAAACCACTGAATTTATGCGTTCTTGGGCGAGAGTAATCTAGGGATGGGCTACCTCCCAAAATACTGCTGATGGATGACCACATCAGTGTCAGTTGAAAATCCCACATTGTAGGATAACCGCAGTGACTAAGTGGGGACAGTATTGGCGGAGGATCAGGTCCTTACAAATGGTATTAGAGTCGACCACGAGTTACTTGTCAAGGGTAAAAGAGTATGCTTGACGGATTATGTCTGGAAAGGGTCTCAAGAGTGGTAAAAAATCCCAGAGTCTAGGATTGAACATATTCTGGAGCCGAGGACGGCTCCAAATTAAGTTGGTGGTATTATAGTACTCCGACTCGGCAAGTAGAATTCGTCAAATGGAATATAGGTCATGGTGTGTGCTTTCCTAACACCGAGACCTTTTCAACATAATTGGCTTCATAGTTGGCGAAAAATCTCTATAGTAAAGCATGCTCGGTATTGAGTAATCTTGGATGGGTGACCTCCTGAGAAGCTGCTGCTGGATGATCGCAGCGGTGACCATTGAAAACCCCATACTGTCAGATGATTGCAGTGGTGGCTAAGTGAGGACATTATCGGTAGATGGTCAGGCCATTACATTCTACGACATTACGCTTTCAAATATGAGGTTATTTACATAAAAATAATAAAACCATGATTAGTATTAGTAAGTCAAATCGTTAAGTACTTAACCTAATAAAAATAAGTTATACTAACAATAAACTTTGTTATCCATCATCACTAAATCAAAATAACGTTAAAACATTTATCAAGAAATACGTGAGACGATGCGAAATTACTTCTTTGGGCACTAATACTTGCCACCGTCACTTTGTGATCCACTTATATAATTGTTAGACAATCTAACTAAGTTTGGTATTACTTTTTTTTCTTTCAAAAATTAAAGTACTTTGAAAACATATTTATAGCAATATTTTTTCATCTTAGTGTTTGGTAAAGATTTCATAAAGTGTTTTTATACAAAAACACTTCCAAAATCTATCAATTTTAAAAGTGGGGGAGAAGGAGCTTTCAAAAGCTTCAAAAGCAAATACTATAATTCACCATAATTTCATATTTTATTTTCCAATTCTATCCCATCTTTTTTATAACTGACAAAAATTATCCTTGAATCTATATATGATCACACCAATTTTTATTCGTTATATTTTATTCTTTAAAGATAATTATTTTTTATTTAAAAAAAAACATTTAACCCTTTTCAAACAACATTTTATATTATACCGTATCACTTAAGTATACTTTTATTTATCAACAATAAATATTAAGAAATTATTAATTTTTAAAAAGTGGTTAAGAAAAATAATAATTTTTAGTAATGATACTAATTAGTAAATTTAATATTACATATTTGTACTCTAACAGTAAAAAATTTACTTATTTTATGCACAATAACATAGAATAAACAATTTTTAGATATATGTCCGTTTTTGTTATTTTCTCACTAACTATAGCTAAACCTGATATTTTCCTGGACACAATATGATCGTTTTTTCAAATAGTTTCAGCTTTAGTTTATGATTTGCAACCATTCAATTGCTTTTTTTTTACATCGCTCACCGCAATAACGTACATCGGCAACCATTTAATTGCTTTTTTACATAGATCGGCACAATAATAATGTATATACATCGGAAAAGCATATTTGTAAAGCTCGCATCAATACCAAACTAATCCTAAGTATTAGCTAATAAAAATATATTTATTATCATCATTAGTAGAATAATTTATATATTATCATTTTTAATTTGACATTTAATAAAATATTATTATGACAAATTAATAGAGTATTTATTGTGAAGTAGAATAATTTATATATTATCATTTTTAATTTAACATTTAATAAAATATTATTATGGAAAATTAATAGAGTATTTATTATGAAGAATTATTGAACCTTAATGACATGATAAATTTTGTCCGTTAGATGCATTTTTAATCCCAATCACAATCATCACTTATGACAACCGATTGCATCCCTAGATTTATCTCTTGTGAGGACAAATCTGAACCGTCACTTACATAGGCTAAGTTAGCCAAACTATGCTTTATATTCTTGACTAGAACTTCACCCGTGCCGTAACGGCACGGCCTCCATAGTAAGTAAAAAAACTTATGTCAATTTAAATCCTTGTCATTCTTTTGTTGGCTCTATATAAAGTGACAATTTTCCCCATGTTTTTTAATTGTTATGTTTTTTTTTCAGAGAATTGCTAGGTTGACCGAAATATTTGTCTCGAAAAAATCACCGGGTGAAACATGTAGTGAGATCAACTGAAAACCTTTACTATCCCTATCATCGCTGGGTTTTTCTCGGGTTATTTTTCGGGAAAAAATTATGGTCAGCTTGTACAATTGTTTCTTTTGTATTAATAACCATATTATTTTCAAATTTAAAAAATCAACCACCACTTTCATAATAATGTTACATGTGTCCTAACGACATAGACCGACACATTGATGCACTACCATCACCAGAACCACCTATCACCACTACCTTTTCCACCACCAGCATTATCGTCACGGGCTCCATGCACTACCACTCACAAAGACCACACCAATCATCTGTAATGATTAATAATAAGTTTATTATTTATTTAATGAAAATATATTATTAAGACATTTATAATGAGAGATTAATAAAATATTTATTATTTGAAGTTAATGATACAATAATGATGTAAACAACCACAACCATTGATTTATCTTTTTCCTAAATAAATCTCAGTCGCTCTTTATCTTTCCTAACTTGTCACAAATGCAAAATTTAGATTAATACGTCAAAAAAATAATTTTACAGATTTTTTTTGTATGGTAATTTTTTCAATTATAACGGCTATTTATCTTGGTTTGGTATCTAACTTTCAGAATGAGCTTTGTTACTTTATAGTCCTCAATTGTTCATCTTCTTTATGAAATATTAATAGAACATTTATTATTGAAAGTTAATTAAACTGATCATCTTATTGCCGTAGATTTAGCTTTCCCAAGAATGAATCATGGCCGCTCTTTAACTCGCCTAAATTGTCCAAACTATCTATATTATAAGGGACAATGGTGTTTTCCCATATGGACGGTTATCTACATTTGGGATACATAAAGGACGGTCTAGATTTAAGTTTTTCAATCTACATTTTTAGTATATAAAGAAGGGTTGAGATTGAGCCAAAACAATTTGGAAGGATTTAAGATTTGATCTAGATTGTGCCACATATTTAATAAGTTTTTTCATTTCCTCTACACCCTTCAAATGTCATTTATTTGGGAGTTACTTTTCCCATTTAATGTGAAATGGTTTTTTTATTTTAAATTAAATGTATTTTAACTTAATCTCTTTCATAATCAAAATCTACATTTTTATAAATATTTTGTGATCTGGATTTATGTTTATGGGTCTATTGTTATTTCCCTTAGAATGTAGTAAATATTTTTTCATAATTTGATGGATTTGCTGGAACAATGTTCATGGGTATGATAAAGGGTAGAGAGTTTCAACCTCTTACTTGATCTAAGTCATATACATGTTGGTATCAAAGGGATTGGGGATTCCGATTATATAGTGGAGTTTTTTTTCTTTATATTATCTATCTATATTATATGTGTGGTATGAAGAGGTGATACGGAGAGAGAGAAAAACCAAGGAAGCTTATTTTGTCCATCAAATAAAGAAACAAAAAATCACACTAAGAAAGTAGGATTTTGCACCCAAGGTGTGCGGTGATGAAGTTACAAAGAGGTGCATCGTAAGTTGTCACTTTATATCCTAGTGCTTTATAAGGGAGATAACTTTATATCTGGAATATAGAGGGAAACAAAAAGCGCTTGAAACATAAATCATACTAATTTTATACCTAGCTCAGCTGGTCATCCCCGTTCCCCAAAGTTTAATGCGCTCCGATGCTAAATTACAATGGAGGTCACGAGGTTCATTGAGAGTCCCCAATGGCGTGATATTGCGGGAATTAACATGGAAGGTAGTGTTAGTTTGCCCCCCTTGTGACACAATCTCGCCCCCCTCCCGCGGTAAGTTTGGTGTTATGCTCCCCTTGGCTAATAAGGTTCCCCATGAGGCCCGTTGGTAGGCTCGACAAACAAAAAGTATCCTTGAACGGTGAAAAGGATATTCCCTTTGTTCAATTAATGTAGTAGTATGTCATTGGAGCTTAGCTTGTTAGGCTTCCAACTAGTTAATGTAATAATCGTTATCTATTTTATACCTTGTTATTTGAAATAATATATAACTAGTTGTCTGTATTCTAAGAAGACTTCCTTTTTCATGTCCACCTACACCGAAACTCTCTCCCATACATTATATAGTGGCACACGTTCCCGATTCACGCCGTTCTTCATTATCGATCATTCTTCTCCACTACTAAATAGTTGAATGTAGTTAGTAAATCGATTCCAGATCGATATAGCATGGTCTTCTTAACCAAGTATTTCCTATTAACGATTTTTTTCATGGTAGACGAAGAGATGGCTTCATCCTAAATAGTTAGGTAATCGACGCCATGATTCACAATATAACACTGAAATGGGACATGGTGGTACTACATGTTGTTAGCTCGATGTACTGGTGTTAAGATATGTTGGTGTTTTTAACTTAATCTGGGTTAGTATTTATATTTATAACTCAGCTACTTCCAATGGAAGTTTAGAGTAGACGTACAAATATTAACACAGTTCAGTTAAGAGTGGTTCTTTCACCTTTCATACCACGAAGGTATCATGCATCTCGTGTCACCTTCCATTTCCGTAGAATAGTAGTTGACGAATGACAAAGAACAAAGAACAACTTATATCAAAGGCAAACGTAACCAAAGGCGAATGTGGTATTGAGCAGCCGTAATCAGTCCCAGCAGAAAACAAAGAACAGCTTATATCAAAGGCGAACAACCACCAATGAAAAAGCATGACAGATACAATTTACCACATTCAGATTTAGGGATCCTACTTTTTTAAAGTACATAGAAAAATGAAATTTCATTGCGTAGACAACAAAAAACCTTGAACCCCTAGTGATTTTATAAGAATGTTTCAGCATGACCACCTTCATCTATCTGCCATAAGTCAAATAATATACCCCGTAAGTATATTAAGCAAAAAAAAATGGACTTCAAATTAACCATGGCGAAGACGGACTTCCAAATTAACCATGGGCAAAGATGGACTTCCAAATTTACCGTGGCGATTTCCCATTTACATTTAATAGGTTTGTAAGCCACAGTTTGCTACTGACAGTAAATGTTCACAAACCATGTTAGTTCATCATTAGCCTTTTCCCAACATTATCCAGCGTGTTATTACTACCATTAATCTATGATGACTATTGCCTAATAAGAGAAAAATATTAACTTTTTGTGTTTTATGCCGCTTAGTTAAGCTTTCATGATACCGTTCACTATACATATATGAGCTAAAGTTGACTTTTACCCGAGGGAATAGCCTACATTCTTTTCTTTATCTTTTAAGCTCATTTATAGGATCAATAAATTATAATAAAAATTTAAACCTCGGCTTGTGTAAATCGGTACCCAACTTATTTGCAAGCCTGTAAGTAAACCTTGTACAGAAAACTCGCATCAGTGAATATCACCCTTCACCACTTAGTGCAGCTATCCATTTCCCCTCATTGTTTTTCCTTTTGATCCTTGTGCAAATGCTGGTCCTTAATTGCTGCAGTATACGATATTCCCAATTTTCCATGCCAAGGGACTACTTCACTACAGATTACTAATATTACTTGTCATGACCCTTGGCAGCTCAAATGAATGACTATTGAAACCCAAGATGGTAACAATTATATAAAAAGGTAAATCTTACCATATCTTATTCGGTCCATCCTCTTAAAACATGTCTGCTGCATCACTCATCACCATCTATATCTTTGTAATCTGCAATAAGCCTTGACGGATAACAATTTATGGATCAAATGTATTAGACCTTCACATTAAGCCTAAAATTGGTTTAGTTAATTAGATACAACGATAATGCAAATACGCACAGTTTTCAAACACACTAATAATCCTTACATTTTCTACATCTCAATAACTTTATTCAGATAAAAACATAAGAGAACCAAAAATAAGAAGTGAACTAAAGATTAATAGAATCAAATAATAAAATAATCAAAATTAAGTTTTGAAATTAATTAACCTTATTAATCTTGCAATTTCTATGATTAACCACATATGAATCTAGAATGCAATTAGGCTTTGAGATTGTAGAATGACATTACTTAAACCTAACCTTATACTCCAAATCTGAAGTACTCATGCCTGTCGAGATTTGTCTAGTTCTGTTTCTTTTGGCCATACTTCTTCTTCCTCCTCTAGTGGCAGAGATTTAACCTAAACCCAAAAAATCCAACTAAGCAACAAAATCACAAACCTATCGAAATTCTTCAGTTCAGTTCTTCAGTCATCTTAGTACATCCATCATATTTACCCTATTAGAAAAAGAAGTTGAATAAGCTCACCAAAGAAGTTATATTTAACTACCAAAAACAATTTTAATTTACCTGTGTTGTGAAACAAAACAATAAGTTTCTACAATCCTTACAAATTTTCACCACCAAGTAAATAAAAAAAAAAACCCTAATTACTTCCAATTTTTCATGGAGAGATCTGTGGAAAAAAAAAAAAAAAACTATATCTAAAAGAAATGTGAATCAATAAAAAAACAATCGGATTCGTATATGTTGGTTAGGTTTGTATGCAAACATATCCAGCTTTAGATACGTACATAATATTGGGATCTTACTAACCTTCAAAGGCAGCATCTGAGTTATGTGTAGTGGAAAGTTAATTAGCTGGCCATGGTCGGGAAGACAAAGGGAAAGAAAAGGTTTTCAGTACTTCTGCCAATCGATGTTGATACTAATGGGTTCTTCGTGAGATAATTGCTCTATTAATCTCTCTTTTTAATGGATTCTAATGGCTGACTGAGACGAAGGAGTAAAAAAACCTTGAATTTGCCAAACTCAAAACCCCCAATTTGGAGAACCCTAAGTTGAAACAATCTTCCGAATCTTAAAAGAAACCATAAAACAAAATAAATTCATAATTCGAAATAATAACGAATCAAGGCATCATATAAGAAACTGAAAAATTAAGGTTCAAAAAATCTTATCAAAGTGTTCTCAGAGAAGAAGAGGGGAAGAGAGTGCTTTAAGAAAAAACCGACTAATACGACCAACTTTATATTACCTAAAGTTTCCTAGCCGTCCAAGCAAAAACCCCATCCGGATTATCCCAACCGTCGGATGGTGGCCCCCATTAAACGTCGTCCGTCTGATAGCCCTGGCTATCATGGACACAAACCTCATACCTTTTTATACCTATGATATCTACGATATTTTTTTTTATATACCAACATCTACGAATTGTGTTCGTATGATTTCAACAAAGTACACGTAGTCAAGTTGGTGAATGTTGGCTTTAGGTGTCGCGAAGGAAATAATTTTCTCATTAGAGGGAGAATTCGTAGTTGTCTTGTCTATGCATGAAATACATATGAAACCCTCTCATCTTCAAAAGCATTCTCGGATCGCCGACAAGAGGGAAAAAACTGTGTCATCGTTCCAGTGTGAAAACAAAAAATACTTTATTAAACTAAGGACGAGGTAAATTAAGATGGTGGATAGTAGATCAAACTAAATACTACTACAAAAAAAAATAAAAAATAAAAGACAAGCAAAATATTACAACCTTTCTCTTTCCTCCTCTTTCTCCTCTCCTTCTGTTCTAAACGAAAAACCTAGTTGTTCTTGCCGCCGCCTGCTCAGATCAGCTCCCTTGAAGCGGATATGAGCAGCCATCCTTCACGGTTGGTCCTCAACCTTGTTTTTGTATTGATACTAGCTCTTGTTTTCGTTTATGGGTTTTATGGTATTGTTTTCTTTGCAATTTTTTGGGTTTGTCTATTGGATGGTTGAATGATTATGCTGAGTTGAGATATGCTCATGTGAGAAGAAGAAATCAACTCGTATCCTCACTCTCTGTGTTGTTCGGTGATCAATCTGAAGCAATGGAATCCTTACTTTCGGCATCATCAACATCTTCTCCATTTTGCAGTTTGGGTTTCACCCAAGATGATTGTGTTGATCGGTTTGTATTGTGTACTGTTTTAAATTTATGTAATCCTAGTGTTCTAGGTCGGGTTCTAGATTAATTTCTTTTTAGATCTCGCTTTGTGTATGCTTTTTGGTCTAGTTTCAGGATGTTTAGGACTGTTTTGTTACTTTTGAATATGGATCTTGTAATCTCTGTAATGGTATGCTTAAGTTCGGGTCACTATCTGTTCGACAACCCCAAGTTTGGTAATGAGTTTCTCAGGCAGGTTCATCAGCTCCGAAGACTTTTCTGGCGAGTTTAATGTTTCCCGGCCGGCAGAGATTCTAATAAATCGTTCTTGGAAGGTCATGGTCTTCAGAAAAAAAAAAATTAAACTTTGCTATAGGGTTGTGGATCATGTTTCAACGATCCAAGCTCTCCCGTATGTAAGCAGGTGTTACTGTTATTTATCTCTCCCGTACATCGGGTGTGATTACTACTGTTACTGGTTACTTGTGATTCTTGTATACATGATTCTGTTAACTGAGATTCTATTATCGGAGATTTGTTGCTTGGTCCTGTTTGAGAGATTTCACGGTCAGTCCTGTTGTATGTTTTTGGTGTTTTCCTGTAACCTTCAGGCTTATGCATTCTTTATCTATTAAAAATAAATAAATAATAACCAATAATTCAAAATTCATGTTTCTAATATCCTATTTGGACATTCTAACCAAACTAAATTAAAATCAGTGTTCTTAAATTACGTATGTGCCCTCCTTCTATAAACAAATCTAAATCCTTTCTATTCTCTTCGATTCTTTCCTCCCTGATTCCACTGCCGACTCCATGACCAAAACCACTAGAAGCAACAACTCCACCGCTACATCACCACCTCTTGATAACCCCCCCCGTAAGAAATCAATAAATAACAAAACTTTGGTTCCGATCTTCTTCCTCTCGTCGATGTTAAGTTTTTTTCTTTTTTTTCCAATTCTATATCGAACGGCGACAAATATCGACTCTGTGTGAGGCTGGCGTTAATGGTGGGACAAATACATATTGGATGGTTATTTGAGGTTTTTACATCTGTTGGTGTTAACTCGAGATTTGATTATCAAAGGAAGAGGCATCAACACCCATACCGAATTGAGGCTATGATTTAGTTGCTTTCTTCAATTGTGGTTTTGATTTTGACCTTATTTTGTTGAGTGTTTGATTTGCAGCTGTGGGTTGTAATTAATTAGGGGATTTCAGCTATAAAAATTGGAACTTCATCTGATTTGGTCATCAGCCTATAAAACGTAAGCTTGAGCACATACAATTGAGTGGAGATGTTTTCAATGAAGAACCAAGTAAAACAACTTGCAGTCATATATGGTGGTTGCCTTTGATTACCGTGGATGAAAGGGTGGATTTAGAGTTGTTTTAGTGTTTATATATGTCAAGGATTCTGTGATGTATATCCTATTCAAGTTTGCAGGGAAGAAGAGCTATAAACGGAGGCGCAAATGACAACCAAAAGACACTTCTATACTACTAGCTTTACCCCCTTGAAGTGTTTGAGAAAAGTTCATAGAGGGTTCACCAAAAGATTACTAAGTTTATCCACGAAATACACAAGATGTACCCGAGTGCATAATATGTACTCTGATAGAAAAATATATTTTGGTCAAGTTGTACCCGAGTGCATAATGTATATTTCTTTAAAAAAAATTATGTTCCTCTTATTTTTCATTTCCTGGTTTTGGTTAATTTTTTAATGGTGAATGTGATGATAAAAGTGGCAAATTTATTGTTCGAGATCATGAACTAGTGATTTTGGTAGTGTATGATATATTGCATGTGATTACTAAGCTTTGTTTTCACATATGCATTAGTAAGATTGTTTTACACCGTAAAAATGGTGTATTTTTATCGTCAAGTTCGATACCAGTAAGATATACCCTTCAAGGTGAATGGATAAACCTAGATTTATCTAAGAAATACACAAGATGCACCCGTTTTGGCTTAAATGCACCCGAGTGTGTAATGTATTTTTTTTTTTTTTTTTGAAATTTTTGTTGTTGCTCTTATTTTTCTTCTTTAATGCTCGTGTTTGGATGATGCTTCAATAGTGAATGTAATGCTAATGGTAGTGGGTTTATTGCTCAAGATCGTGAATCGGTGATTTTGGTTGTGTATCATATATTGTAGGTGGTTACTAGGATAAACCTAGATTTATTTACGAAACATACAAGATGCACCTGAGTGCATAATGTATATTCTGAAGGGAAATAGTTTTGGCTTGGTTGCACCTGGGTGCATACTGTATTTTCTTTTGGTTCTTGCATGAAATAGATTTTGGCTAGGTGCACCTGAGTGCATAATACACATTCTTGGCCAGGTTGCACCTAGATGCATAATGCATATTCTTATAGAAAATAATTTTTGGTCAGGTTGCACCAGGGTGCATAATGCATATTTTTATAGAAAATAAATTTTGGCCAGGTTGCACCCGGGTGCATAATGTATTATTGGTCAGGTTTAATATTATTTTTTTTCGAATTTCACATCAACAATGGATCTTGTTTTGTAGAGATTTTCGAGCCCTTTCCAAAAATATAAATTTTATTAAAATCCAACTTATATTTCGAAAGTTAAGACATTTCTTGCGATTAATTTTATTTGTAGAGAGAGAAAATAAATAGGAGAGAGAAAAGGATAAAAAAAGAATAAAGTTTAAAGCAAAGGGTATATATGCCTAATATTTCCTATGTCTTTTTCATCAAAGCCTATATTTTACAAGTCCATTACTCCCATACTTTATGGGTTTTGGTCATATGACCCATTTTCCGAAAACAAAATGATTTTGAAGGCTTTGGGACTGATCCTATTTGTCCATACATCCATAGTTGTTATGACTCATATCACTGGTATCATCATCCAATAATTTTATTGTGTTGCAGTGATGTTGAACGTCTCTCCACTAGTGGAAAAAAAAAAAGTCTGCCAGAAATACACTTAAAAACCCTAAAAACGTCTGCTTTGGGGAGCCCTGATACTGTAGTCTTATTTCTCAAAACGTCTGCTTTTGAGACCCGTTGATTTTGTTCAGTTACGACTTCCTTTGATAGTCTATTTTTTACCGCGACGGGGTAGGCGTTTTCTGGATTATGTTATAATAATAATAAAAGAGAAAGCGATTAATTTGAATCCAAAACCGATTCAACCGAATCGTAAGCAAGAACTGTATATGAATATGAAACTAAATTCAAATATCCTAAAAACAAACAAGGATTTGAATCAACGTTATATTAAGAACAAAATTTGTTATACAACTTCTATCTAAAATTATTCATAATCCAAATCTGAATTTATTTTGATAAAACTACCAAGGTAAATTGACCTAAAAAGTATCACAATCCATATTAATTGTTCAATACAACTCCAACATTATGAGCTTTAATAAACTTGACATAATGTAGCCCTCCAACAAGATCATTTAGACAACCAGATGTCAACAAATCTTTATGAACAAGAAGAGTTTCCTGAAAATAGTAGATGAAAACATCTTAAAGACCGATATTTTGTACTTCATTTACAATACTATAAAGCAATACGAGAATCATCGATGAGCGAAATTCAAAGGGTAAGATGCATACAAAAGAATTTCGAAAAAAATACTATATTTTTATAAGGAGTATTGAACATTAAGTGTTGTTGACATAAAGTTAAACCTACTCTCTCTGGCACCATAATGTTGATGATGTTCAAATTCAAAATATTTAAAGAAAGAAAGAATAAGAGTTAGTGAACATTTACCTGAGATAACTTCCAATAATATGATACCCAGCCAATAAACATTGTCCATTTCGCCATCTTCAGCTCTGCAATAGAGTTACAAAAAATAAAAACCGTTGTTCAAGAACTCAACCACCCATGATCAGATATATAAACAGTACTTGGAATACTATGATAATCTTGATTCAGAAAATGCAACTACCACCAAGTACTTAAAATTATCAAAATTATGGAGATTTCTCAACTAACATACAAAGATCAAGAGATAGGAGACCTAGTTTCCAACAAAACATGACAAAAAGCTTTAAGAAATTACCAGTCCAGGCTAATATATGTCCGCGCTAAGAAGCCCAAAATCTAAGCTCCAGGGCATAGCTAGGATTGTCAAAGATTTCAGAGTAAAGGATTTCCAGGTCGACCTATGCGAGCCAGAAATTTCTCCGACTCATCTGCAATCAACAGGTAGATTCAAAATTATGAGTTGAAATAACAAGACCATTTTTAGGTATAAATATATGATATCGGTTAGATATAACCAAACAGATAACTAGGTATATATGATTAGATTCTGGAGTATGAAAAACAACAGATATGCAAAAGAGAAATGCAATCCAATTCGATCTACAAATCATTTGCCTGTACTAGCCACTTGTATATTAATTATTAAGGTTGCATCAATACTTCACAATGACAGAAACTATTAGAACTTCAAAATGTGTATAGGTATACAAAGTGTATATATAACAAGACATAAATGCATATCGAGTAGCAGATATAAAGAGTGTTTCATATGGTCAGAAAGCTTATAAAGATGGGGATGAAAGCTAAACATAAAAATGTATCCCAACTTGAACCTGCACATACACGAAAACACTTGTTTTCAGGCTCCAAATTGTAGTTCCATTATTGATAAATACCATTACAAGCGAAATGTAAGAGTAAGAGGTCAGTGAAATGGCTGTCAGTGGAAATTGATAAATACCATTAAAAACTATTTTGATCCCCACCTAGCAGGAAATAATTGTGCAAGCTGCTGCAGCAATTGCCTACAAACAGAGTAAGTATCATAACTCATGGATAACAAACACTTGGATGTATAATGAAATCCATGAGAGTAACAAGAATTTTGTTGTGTTGCAGGGTTTCACAAATAAGTATCAGAACTCAGGGATAACAAACACTTCAAAGCATTAACCTTCCTTGCGAAACCAAATCAAAAGTTGTTAGCATATGCACACTAGTGAAATTCAAACACCGTGATAAGGATATAGTGATAAATTGATTCAAGGATGTAGTACTTAAAACAAATAAGTCAGTGTTGAGAAAAAGTTACCACTTTGTAATACAAAAAAGAACAGAAATCAACTTACACCCAAGTTTTGCCTTGGTTTCCTTATGCATAAGAGATCTCATGTTTCTAACCAATGGAGAAACACAATCAACACACCTGCAGTCTGGGTTTGACTCCTCCTTTCTCCATAAAGCCTAAAAATACCCACAACCATAATTACTCCATGAAACAACAACAACAATAACTAAACCAAGAACCAATTCTACAATCAAAAGTGACTTATTAAAAATAATGGCTACACTGATTACAAGAACCGGAAGAGCACTTGATCCTGATCCTAAACTAATGGCTGCAATCATGTCGGTCACATGCCTTGTAGCACTGGAAAGAGCTAGTGTGCATGCAGGCTCCTGCTTGTAATAGGTGTAATACTTAGTAGATCCGATAGTTATATATGCATATCCTAACATATCACTGTAACATCTTGGATACTCAATTCCGTTCAGAAATATGTAATTTTAGAGAACCTTTACATTTAGAACAGAACAAGAATAGTAACGATTAACATTCTCAAAATCCTCCTACACTGTTCTAAATAAAAATATTTCAAACATCAGATTTACAAATCTAAAACCACTGAATACAGATCCTAATACACCTAAATATCAAAATCAATCAATCAAATCTGAATTATGCCATCAATTACCAAATTTCATCACAAAAACTCATACAAGACTGTAAGAGAGCAAGATCCCAAATCATGTAAACAAGTACAATGAAATATATACCTCAATGTCATATATGAGGTTCTATAAATATCTATATGTCCAGCTCAGAGATGAAGTTTTGGTTGGTTTTGCATCACAAACATTATAATTTGAGAGAAAATTCCATAGAACACACACGATACAAATATCTAGCAGAATTAGTAGTGGTAAATATGTTTGCATTATAATTTTAAAGCACCATTGTTGAACATGACAACTTTGTCCAGGTAAGCACTAAGCTTTAGAGACTAAGATGATGCTTGCCTTGATTAATATGAGAGATTCCTCAATAGTGGGTAATTCAAGGTTATGCCAGGTTGAAATGCTCCGTTTCCGAGTAACTCGTCCAATTTCATATACTTCTCCAAATCCCCCAACCTATAAATTGCAAAAGGTTCGTATTCAATATAATGAAAAATTTCATACAACTTCATTCTAAAAAAAATCATAAATTTCTGAATAGGAATATTATAGCAGATATCTACACAATATAACCCAGATTCAATCAAAAAACAGATAATTTTTGGATATTCCAAGCATGAAGCATATAAGGTAATTAAATTTGTACCATCTGAGGCCATTCGAAACTTCTTACCCATTACCCATAGTACCAAAAGCATCACCACACCACAATACAGAGTTGCATGAGCACTAGACCCTGCACTTCCATAACCAGCCATTGTAGCAAAATCAAGCTATCAATAATTTTGATAAAAAATGAAACCTAGGCACCAGAATAAAAAAGAGAAAAGGAAGTGCTATTGTAACGTAGCAATTACCTTAAACATGAATCTTGATCAACATGAGAAGATCTTCAAAACTACACTTCAAATAAAAAAAATAAAAAATCAGTGAATGAAGGAAAAAAATAGAAAATTGAAACCTAAACAAGACAAGTTAACCAATTACAGATCTGATACTTATAAGAGTTATTTAATTAAAAGAGAGGGGTTTTTACCTTTTAAGAGTGAGAACACCATCAATTACGAATAACCATCTGCAAACAGAAAAACCCTTTTAAGTATTGGTGATTTAGAGAACATCCAGGGTTAAAATATTGAAGAAAAATTACAGAAATAACTTCATAATAATAAATGGATAAGTAAAAGTTTGAAGAAAATTACCTTCAACTTCTACAGAGAAAAATCAAATTAAAGTTAGGTTTCAAAAGGTAAACAAAATTTGGGTTTCATTACACGAACATTTATAGATAGAAAAGGTAATGAAACAGGTAAAATTGTGAGTATGTTTGAGTAATTCAGGGTTAGGGTTTTGTAGTATTCGGTGGTATAATCTCTGAAGAGGAAGAAAATTCAACAATTCTCTCTTCAACTTTGACTGAATAACACGATTGAAAAACATATCAATGAAATAAGAAACTAATTTTAGGGAAAATTTGCTAAAATCTTGGCTCATAATAGAAGGGAAGAGAAGAAGGGGAAGAAGAAAGAGAGAGCGATTGGTTTAAAAGACGAGAACAGATCGAGAGATAAGGGTTAGGTGACTGAGAGGAGAAAAAGTAAATCTGGGATTATAGAAACTAGTTTCTCAAACAGACTTGACTATACACCTTCTAAAACGTCTCCCCGTGGAAGCCCATTTTATTAAGAAACCCCTTGGAGGACGTTTTTATAAAGCCCAATCAGACTTAAAAAATCCATTTTCCACTAGTGCTCGTGCATAGTCTATAAATCTTTTGAAGAAAGAGACGAAAGACCAACATCACTAACAAGGTGCACCGCCACCAATGGCCGGTCCTCTTACCCATTGATCAGTCCCTCTCTCTACAATTACTAGGTTTTACTATCTAATGCTCTGCAGAGCATAATTTTAATTAGGTTCAAACACCAGTTAATTCTTTTTACACCAAATCCTCTGCGATCGACTTTGGTGAATCCTTTGCAAAACATCCCTCGTATAGCTGATCCTATCACCACCAATGGCCGGTCCCTTATACCCACTGGTCAGTTCTCTCTCATTTTTTCCTTGGTACATCACTTACCAAATTAGAATTTTACACTTGATGTTTTGCAGAGCATAATCTTAATTAGGTCTGAGCACCAATAATATTTATATTGATCCAGCTATCAGTATTTTAATATTCGGCCTTGCGACAAATATTTTAATTCGTAAATCAATTGGTTCAGCAACCAATATTTGATTGCTCTACGAAGCCACATTTATATTGATTCAACTATCAATATATCATTGCTTTGTGCAGTAACATTTCATATTGATTAGTCTATCAATATTCAATTGCTCTTAAAAGCAATAATTACTCGGATCCATCTATCAATATTTCGTTTGTTCATTGGGAGAAACTTTTTAGTTGCATCATGAAACTTCAGAGCCTAGAAAATTGTGCTGATTAATAATAACACTAACCAATCTAAGTGGATGGAAACATCTTAGTTATAGGAGTTGAGGGAACCAAAAATAAAGTCTATTTATAAAAGGACAGAGCTCGGGTGTTAGAAACAAAGTCTGTTCAAAATCTGATATGTTGTAGAAGTGGTAAAAAGATTCGTTTCTCATATTTGTGAAGGTTGATTTTTTTAGACCCAAATTATAATAAAAAAAAAACTCAAGACAAAGTCGTTATCAAGATTATAAAAAAGCATTGAGTCAATCTAATTAACTTTCATGCAATTCTTTACGTTTAAAGTGATTCTAATATGTTGCAAAAGTATGTTTTCAAAGTAACAACTACCAATCTAAAGCATAGAACATCAAAAACCCTAGGCTAAGCATGCTCTATCAAAGGGAATCACAACTGCTCAATAATAATCCTTAAATCAATTATTATTCAAGGAAAATAATCATAAAAGAAATTGCAAAAATCATTTAAAATAGAAATATACCACTTTTCTTGGAACAATGGCTTCCCCCGTCGCCTCAGCTAAGGTTCAGCTCCTCATATTAATCACTTGCTCAAAATAATGGTTAATAGCTCAAAAGTGTTTAAAAAGAGTTAAAAAGTGCTACACAGAGATTTGCAACGGATATAAGTGATGCAAAGTCATTGTTACGAAGGAACAATATAAGTGATGTATCGTAGAACGCAATAGTTTTAGAAAGAAAAGATGACAGTTTTATTGATGACCGTTCTTCTGAGTCTTTGCTCTTCGTGTTCTTCAGCAAAGCATCGACAAAAATAATTTCCCGCAACTCTCGATTACTCCCTCTGTGAACCTCTAAACTTGCATAAGCTCTTATAAGACTCCCGCAACCTATATATACACCTCAACAACCCGATTAAATTTCCTCTTTTTGTTTCCGTGCAAGTCACGATAATAATTTCTCTGCCGACTGATTTACGCGTTTCTGAGTTGTCCAATTATTTCCAAACTTTTTACAAGATATATATGAATCATTAGGAAAGTCTATCTTTCCTTAAATCTCACAGAACTTCCTAAAACAGAGACCCATGAAAGTCCACTCCTATGTTTTCCAAAAACCCGATCATCCAGCCAATTTCAACCCAATCAAATATCCATATCACGTCTAGCCCATGAAAATCAACGATTAAATCTCCTTAAAACTCGTCCAAATCTCCAGCCCAAATTTTGCCTGAAAATGGTTTATTTTCCCGCCAATTTTTAAATTTGAATTTGGGAAAAAGATGACCTTCGCTTATCTCTGCTGGGGTGTATTTATCACATTCCCGAGGGTGCAAATACTAATTTCTAGGGTGTGAATAGTAAATTTATTGGGTGCCTTTATCAATTCTGCCGGGTGCCAATAACACATATCTGGGTTACCTTGAACACTTTTTCTGGGTGCCTTTAGTAATTTTCTCTAGTACCACTTTTCGAGCCAATTTATCCGTAAAAGTTTATTTCTCCAAAAACACCTACAAAGACATAAAATACCATAATAAGTATAAAAATGAGCACTAACGAAATAGAGAATCGAGATCAAAATAGACACATAAATGTGTCTGTCAAACACCCCCCAAACTTATTATTTGCTAGTCCTCGAGCAAATCTAATCTAGAAAATAAAATCATAACTCACTGTCGCAGGCATCGCGATTGCACTTACATCAATATCCGAAATCAAACAAATCACATGAACAGATTTAGAAGATGGTTATAAAGGTAGATGGTTTGCGATGTTGGCTAAGGTGAACGGTGTTCCCATATATATCTAAAGGTCACTGCCAGGATGAATCCTAATGGATTTAGATCCTTGTTTGAAGTATAATATAAACACATCTGGTATATATAAGGGTCTCAAAGGTCGATTTATTGAATAATAATAATAATAATAATAATCTTTTCTTTTTTTTTTTTTTTCGATTTTTTTTTTAATTACGGTTGGTCTGATTGGTCTGGTCTTTTTTTTTCATAACTCAATCATTATATTTCGTCTTAGTGGCGATAAAAATTCGATACTGGTGCCCTACCAAATCACTTAGAGAAACAAAAAGTTATCAAAAATAAAAACATAAAGTAATGAGACGACTCTGAGATACGGTGAAACTACAATGTTAAAACTAACACCTGAATTCTGTCCTTTTATGAATAGACTCTATTTTTGGGTCTCTCAACTCCTACAACCAAGATATCTCCATCCACTTAGATTAGTTAGTGTTATCCTTTTTTTAGGCTTTGGAATTTCATAATGCAACTAAAAAGTTTCTCCCATACCCCTAAACATAAATCTAACATCGTCCTCAATGTTCTAAAGATGAAATTAAAAACAATAACAAGGAAAAAATGTTACCACTTGAAGAAAAGAAGTTAAGGAAGGATATTACCGTGTCGCATGAGCATGGGTTACCTCCCAAGAAGTGTTAAGTTTAAATTCTTCAGCCAGACATCAAATTTCAAAAAAATGGCTAGTCACCTTTTATGTCATATACCAATATTCAAAATAACTGTGTATCATCAAAACCATATAAAGCTGATACAATTATGAGACAACTGCACCAGATCAGCAAAATGAATAGACGTAGCACAACCCGATGTAAAATTTCCTGCAAGACAACTGGGTTTATCCGTGGCGCCCACTTGGACTTCATACAAGTGTCTCGATAAATAGATTCATCCGTACAACGAGTCTCTTATACCTGGATTCCTCATGGACAATATGTGGAGTTTGAAGAGACTCAATTAATGTCTTAGACGGAAAAATATTGAGTCCCAAGTTAGGGAATTTTATAGGGATGCTTGACGATCACAAGAACCATCACTACCCCAAAACTTAGGGTAGTCAATACTCTTCATAAGACCTAGCATTATTGCTTGAATTTCTGGATCCTTAGATTCTTTAAAATACTCAAGAGATTCTGCTAGATCACTATCATTACTCTCAGAAAGACCTAAAACTATTGCTTGAATTTCAGGATCTTTAGAGTCCAAAAAATACTCGAGAGCTTCTTCTAATTTATGGTTTGATCACACATCTGACCTAAGAGAATTGTCTCATCAAATTCATCTAAAGAATCATAAAATACAGTGTTATGCCAGTTATCCTGAACTAGATTCTAAATTAAAGTGTTGATCATATTCACTTCTTCTAAATCATCGACTCAGAAGGTCGTCTAGTAACATTAAAGATGAAAAGACGAGGGTACCCTAATACATCACAATCTTTTTGTTTCAACCTATAAGTCCTCTTACCAAGCGTGATCGTCTATAGACAAAGTCGAGACAATACAACTTCGATATTCAAACTTTGTGTGATTGTCTATGGATACGAGATCGAGATAATACGACAACCAAAGTGTGATTACTTGATAATAGGTTTGGTCTTACCAAACCATATAGGATCACTATTAAGTAAATCGGTGTTAACATATGTTTATTTTAATTTATTATAATAACAATTATAATGTGGAAAATCAAAGTAAAAGACACAACAAGATTTTGTTAACGAGGAAAACTGCAGATGTAGAAAAACCTCGGGACCTAGTACAGAATTGAATACTCTCAGAATTAAGCCGCTATACAAAATCTAAACCAACTTCGTATAGTTGAGACCAAGCAACTACCTGTAGTTTCCTCAGTTTCCTCAGTATCCATGCACTTCCGACTTCGATGAGTCACGTACTGGTATAATTCCTTTGGATCGTATTCCAAACAGTAAAGGAACAACAAATCTGTGTTGTAAATATTCTTAGATTCTTTTCAAGATAAAGATATCTCAAGTCATACACAAAGGCTCTTCCGTTTAATCTAATAAACTCCTTTGCCTAGTTAGATCAATCAATCCAATAACTACCAAAGTAGTCAAGTTTAGATTCGCAATCAATCAGTATAGATCTCAAAGAGAAACTATAAAGCGATGCCGATCTCACGTAACTAATCAATTGAATAAATCAGATTCTATTTGGATCCCAGCCGATCAAGGTTTGTGCACACACAAAGATACGAAAACCAATAAGAAATCATCTTCGTCTTCAAATCTTCTTTAATCTTCAATTAAAACCTGCACAACACCACTTGAATCTCTTGTGATCAATCACACATAGAATGGAGTCTATTAACAATGGATTATCACAAAATATCTTTAGATCTACAAACAGTTCTAAAGATCTCGTAGATACTTCGATCTAGTTTAAGTGAATTTTAAATCAAAAGAGAAGATTCTCAAGAATAAACAAACTAGGTGCAATCAAATTTCAACAACCGTTAGTCAATCAAATCAATCGAAAACTAATAACACTGAATTTATCTAGTTTCCTACCAACGGTACTCGTAGAGATTTTTGATCCCACAGAAGTCTTTAAACGAGCGGTCGTAAGAGATTTCACCTAATTAGGATACTTTCCTCTCGGAATAGACGGCTCCACCAGAAACAACAAGAAATGAAGTTTGCCTGGCTCTTAGGATAGTTTGCTAAAAATTCAAACTTAGTATTTATATACCAAGTGAAAAAGTGGGGGTCAACAACCACACCTAATATTTCGCTTAGCAATCTGTATGGACAAACTCCAATATACTTTCTAGAGAATCAACTAGACAGTCAGACTCAATCTAGAGAAAAGTATATCAAAGAGTTTATATCTCAATCTCTCGATTTGATCTTTACTCAAGCAAATAGAAATCCGCGAGTCTTTATCAAAGAGAGATAACTTGGATGGTACCAAAGACCAATATCCAAGTGTCAATCAATTTAAATCAACAACCAAAAGGTCGGATATTCTTATTGATTGAACAACGCACAACCTGTGATATTTCAATTATATAAACAAATATAATGCGGAATATAAATAACGCAGACACCAGAATTTTGTTAACGAGGAAACCGCAAATGCAGAAAAACCCCGGGACCTAATCCAGATTTTACACACACTGTATTAAGCCGCTACAGACACTAGCCTACTCCACATTAACTTCGGTCTGGACTGTATTTGAACCCCAACTAATCTCACACTGATCCAAGGTACAATTATGCTCCTACATCTCTGATCCCAGCAGGATGCTACGTACTTGATTCCCTTAGCTGATCTCACCCAAAACTAAGAGTTGCTACGACCCAAAGTCGAAGACTTTAATAAACAAATCTGTATCACATAGAAAAGTCTATGGTAATAGATAAATCCGTCTCCCACGAATATACCTACGAGTTTTTGTTCCGACTTTTGATAAATCAAGGTGAACAGGAACCAATTGATAACCCGGACTTATATTCCCGAAGAGCAACCTAGTATTATCAATCACCTCACAATAATCTTAATTGACGCAGCGAAAAAAGATATTGCGGAATCACAAACGATGAGACAAAATGTTTGTGATTTCTTTTCTATCTTGCCTATTGGAGATATAAATCTCAAGCCAATTATTCCAATTGTACACAAATACGATAGAAACGATGAAGATCAGATCACACAACTATAAGAAAAGTAGTATCGGTGCGGCTTCATAATCCCAATGAAGTCTTTAAGTCGTTAACCTGGTTTAGAGAAGAAAACCCAAGGTTAAAGGAGAATCGACTCTAGCTTATGCAACTAGTATCACACGTAAGGTGTGGGGATTAGGTTTCCCAGTTGATAGAGTTCTCGCTTATATAGTCTTTCAAATCAGGGTTTGCAATCAATGTTAGCTTGGTAACAAAGCATTCAATATTCACCGTTAGATGAAAACCTGATTAGATTCAAGCTAATATTTCTCAACCGTTGGATAGAAACCTTAGCTTGTTACACACAAATGAAATGTCCAATTTTTTGTTTATGTTACCGTTCCCAAACATTGACATTTGTTGGTTCAACAATAGTTAACCAAATGGTTAACCATATGAGCAATTTCATATCAACCATATCCTTCTTCACCATAACTAGTTCAAATGAATCAAATGAACTAGTTATAGAGTTGTTCAATTGCTTAGATATTATGTAACTACACAAGACACAATCGAAGCAAAAACGGTTTGATTCACTCGAATCGGTTCATGAACTTTATAGCCACGGTTTGCAAAAGCATTCCTTAGTTTATATAAACATGAGTCTAGAACAACCTATTTTAGAGATAACCTACTCAAGTTCGCGGACTTAATCTCACGTAAGGAGTTCACAAACTCCAACAGAAATTCTCGGGTCGAGAACTTCCGCCAGTTCGGGACTGATTTCGCGGACTTGGCTCACGCCACATTCCGTTTCTCTTGATCAACAAAGTTCGCAAACTTTGGTTCAAGGTATAAGACTTATACATATATGTGTTTCCACAACAATGCTTATGTCCTACCAATGTTTATGTAATCTACACTCTCATTCAAAAAATTGAAACATTCCCAGAGGACGTTATATAGCCGTTATTCACAGACCATTTTTCGTCAGAGCAATTTTCAAAGTGATTGAAACATAACATGACATTCGTCACTAGGTAAAGATGAATTTGGCTAAAGCGAAAGCTTACCAACACATATTTCGAGAAATAGATAGGCGAATTAAACTCGGCTCGAAATAGCAAATGTGTATAATGAAAGTCTATATATCAAAACGACTTTTGTCTCAAGAATAGGAGATAGAGTAAATAGACTTTTGAGTAACACATAAGTTCAAGTCTCCACATACCTTTTAGTCGATAAAGTTTCACCAGTTCCTTGAGTAGTCCTTCGTCTTGTATGATGATTGCCATGGAGTCTTGAGCTCAACTACACTTTCTATCCTAGTCCGAGACCTTTATCTATAATAGGCTAGAAATCAAGACTTATAGTTTTGATCACTAACATTGACAAACATGCTTGAGATAGCAACGCATGCGAGTTCGACCGAGCAATGCTCTAACAATCTCCCCCTTTGTCAATTTTAGTGACAAAACTATTAATACATATGGAATACAAAAAATAAATAAATTAACTTTTGTAGCTCCTATTCCACATGCCTAATCTTCAACATTACTCGAAATCTTTGTCACTTCCAAGTACTCCAATGATCCCAAAGGTTGTAAGTTTAGCATCATCGTTGTTGAAAATACGTAGCTATAACAACAAGAAAACAAGAGTTCTCAATCATTGTTATATAGTGTCATAGTATCATTACGCAACGTCAAAGTCCAATTGTATCACAACTTCAACAACAATACTATGGTGATATGTATCACTCCCCCTTTGTCAATGCTCCATCTCACATGGAAACCACTCCCCCTTAAATAATGATCCGAAAACCATATGTATTTATAGTGTGAACTACATATTAATTCTCCCCCTTTTTGTCAATAAAATTGGCAAAGGTATAAGAACGGGATCCTAATGAAATTTCCGAAAGAGACATTTCATGACCAAAAGAAAGAAACACATATCATCTTATTTAGATGCAATCATAAAGCCGAATCTAAATGCATTCATCAAGGAGTTTAAAGATACAAGACAACCCCTATAATATTCAACAGCCGCACTCCCCACAAAGATTTGGCAATTAAGCACAAGTTCAAAAAGAACTCTCCCCCATAATATGTCATTCCCGAAAGAACAACAAGAGCGACCTTAATTTCGAAAGAAAAGAAGGATTTCTTTGGACATAACAAATCACATACAAGTATGAATTTGAATCCAAAATACTTAATCAAATTAATCACAAGAGAACCCATAATTAATCTAATCGAAATACACAACCAAACTAATCACAAAAGTAATCAATTTAATTGGTCATACTCGACATAAGAGAATCTATGGAGTAATGACTAAGTTGAAAATAATCAACCCAGTCAAAAACGCTCAAACATAAGAAGACTTATGGAGTTATAACTAAATAACCAAACAAGATGATTAATTAGTTTAAAAAAGCTCGACATAAAGTACCTTACGGAACAACAACAAAGATAATCATAAAATAATCAACTTGGTCGTTTAGTGCTCAACATAAGACACATTACGGAGCCTCACTGTAATACATAAAATATGGATCAGGGAAGATCAATTACTGCGGAATACACAAGGATTCATTCTATTTTACATCACCATTTGCACAATGACAAACAATAGACATAATCCTTGAAAACAAAAGATTTTAACCTATCTTGCGTCAATAATTGACAATATAGGCTTAACTTTTGTATTTGTCAAAAGTCCATTCATTCCTTTATCAACATATGAATATCGACTTATGAAAGACTTTACTTTTGACAAGATATGGGACAATCATAGTTCACGGAATCAAACACACATATCCCATAACAATTGCAATATATAAAACCGTAAAGATTAATACTGCAAAAATCATCTTCGAAACAAATTTAGAGTTTAAACCAATAAATCTAAACACATGAAGATGAAAACGTTGGTCATAGCTATGTGTAATCACAATAATGGCTATTCCAAACTCTAGTTATTCTTATAAACAAAAAACAAAAAAATAGAAGATTTACTAGGAAAACTTTAAACAAAAACAGACTTTTATGTCAATGCCGAACACGAACTGAAGTCATATAGACGGTTCTGGATCCTCATGAGTCTTGAGATCGTTGAACTTGTGATCGACAGCATCTACTGCTTCTTTGAAAAGATATCTTCATTGAGAAGGTCTTTAATTTGTGCTTTCATGAGACCAAGGTCAGACGTAACCTTTTCCAACTCAGTTCTTAACACATTAAGACTTTTCAAGGTATCAACAAGCTATAGTTTTTCTTCCTTGTAATATTTAAGAAAGTCATGAACCACTTCAACAGAGATCATCTCCTCTTTTTCGACATCCTCATGTGTATATTCAAAGTAACATGAGGCATTGGGATGATCATATTCAACAAGAGTTCTTTTCTTCCTCCCTTTGACTCAAAACCAATACCTTTATCAAGAAAGCCTCTACCGAAACCACAAGTTTGTGAATAGGAAGTCATTCTTGATAGAAACAAAATAACCCATAATATGCAAACGTGACTCAAAGGTTTGGTATTTAAAGGTTTCTTAGGGAAGAAGGTTTTTAGGGTTTTCAAACTGTTGACTCGTGATGGTAACGCGTGTACACATACGAATACAACATGACCCACAAGGAACAAAACAAAAACAAAAAAAAACTCTTTGCTACATAGGACTTCGTAAATGTCTCAATAAATTTCTTAACATTAGTGAAGAATTTTAGAGCACAAGTGCAGCGGACCACCTAATTGCAATAAGACGTGCATTAAAAAGAGAGAAAGGATAATAGACACTAAAAAAAATTACGCAAAATTGTCTGTAGACACTAGTTTAGCTATAAACGATAAGAGGATAGCTCAACTAAGCAGAACACAAAAAAAATGCCACAGTATACCTGACTCTTACACATCTTGCTCAACAGGTTTTTTATGAGCAGGTTCTTAATCCTTGTGATTAATTATCACAAGTATGAGCTCTGAGATCATTAAAATAACTGTGTTTATGATCGAGTCTCTTTTCCTTCTGAATCTAGAGAGAGATCCCTTTTTATGTGAGAAATTATCATAAAACTTATTGTCGTCAAAATACGAGACATAGTTAGAGTTCTTACCAGAAGAATTTTGACTTGAGGAGGATGACAACCTGTCGACGATTTCTTTATATCCTTCAATTATCTGCATCAGGTTATTTCTCACATCATCAATTTTCCTTCTTTCTTCTGGGATTTCATTCACATCAAGAGTAAAGTTGTTTCCAGAGGAATTAACTTGATCTTCTCTCAGGCGATTCTTGTTAAGACTTCTATTCTGCTTCAGGACATTTGAGGAACTCATTGAACTGACCTTCCTAGTAAAATACACAAGATAAGTACGAAAACCAACTGGTTTAGACATACGAATGTCAGTTACACCTTTGAGAATCAAGTCTAAGGTGTGTTGAAGTTGAACCAAGGAGGTTTTATTAAACCTAGAATTATTTTTTTTTGTTTAGCAGAGCCTTTTGCATCGCAAAAGAGGCATACTTTCTGATCACAAGAGTGATTATACAAAGCAATCTTAACAACCTTGTTAGGATATTTCTTCCTTCCATGTGATGTGGAACACCCTTGATCAATGGAAAATTCAGACACATTCTTTTTGATAGGAAGGGATTCCGATTTTACTTCTGGAGCTGGAACGTTTTTAGTCATAGCAGAAGTACTTGGTATATTAGATCGCTTAGAGTATACTTGAATAGAGAGTTTCTTCAAGCGATGTTCTATTTCCGCGGCATCCTTTTTGAGGCTTGCCTCGAGAACCATACGGGAGGAGTGATCCTCAGTATTTTCTTTGAAATTGCAGTCCCTTATTACACCAAAGAGATTATTGACATGATGTTTTAACCGATTAAATCTATCAGCTTGAATTCTAGCAAGGTTTAGAATCAAATCACTCTCTTTAGATGTTTCTCATTCATTTAGAGAGATAGACTCTTTTGAAGGGTAATCGGAAAAATATATGTCGCAGCCTGTCTGTCTTGTTTGAACACAAGCTTCGTCTATATTTGAGATTGAAGAATCTTTCTCTTTAGCTTTTATTTCTGGTGACGCGTTTATCGGAGATAGTATCGTCCATCCTCAGATCGCTACAAACATAGACTTGTAAGGTCTTGAACGTGTTTGCCTGCTCTGATACCAATTGAAAAAGCAGGGGTACAACAACCACACCCAATATTTCGCTTAGCAATCTTAATGGACAAACTCCTTCTAGAGAATCAACTAGACAGTCAGACTCAATCTAGAGAAAAGTATATCAAAGAGTTTATATCTCAATCTCTCGATTTGATCTTTACTCAAGCAAATAGAAATCTGCGAGTCTTTATCAAAGAGAGATAACTTGGATGGTACCAAAGACCAATATCCAAGTGTCAATCAATTTAAATCAACAACCAAAAGGTCGGATATTCTAATTGATTGAACAACGTACAACATGTGATATTTCAATTATATAAACAAATATAATGCGGAATATAAATAACGCAGACACCAGAATTTTGTTAACGAGGAAACCGTAAATGCAGAAAAACCCCGGGACCTAATCCAGATTGGACACACACTGTATTAAGCCGCTACAGACACTAGCCTACTCCAAATTAACTTCGATGCTGGGATTTGTATTTGAACCCCAACCAATCTCACACCGATCCAAGGTACAATTATGCTCCTATATCTCGATCCCAGCAGGATGCTACGTACTTGATTCCCTTAGTTGATCTCACCCACAACTAAGAGTTGCTACGACCCAAAGTCGAAGACTTTAATAAACAAATCTGTATCACATAGAAAAGTCTACGGTAATAGATAAATCCGTCTCCCACGAATATACCTACGAGTTTTTGTTCCATCTTTTGATAAATCAAGGTGAACAGGAACCAATTGATAACCCGGACTTATATTCCCGAAGAATAACCAAGTATTATCAATCACCTCACAATAATCTTAATCGATGCAGCGAAAAAAGATATTGCGGAATCACAAACGATGAGACAAAGTGTTTGTGATTTCTTTTCTATCTTGCCTATCGGAGATATAAATCTCAAGCCAATTATTCTAATTGTACTCGTACGATAGAAACAGTAAGATCAGATCACACAACTACAAGAAAAGTAGTATCGGTTTGGCTTCACAATCCCAATGAAGTCTTTAAGTCGTTAACCTGGTTTAGAGAAGAAAACCCAAGGTTAAAGGAGAATCGACTCTAGCTTATGCAACTAGTATCACACGTAAGGTGTGGGGATTACAGTAAAACTTAGATAAATTAATCCGCGATAAATTAATAACTTCGCTAAGATAATATTTTTTGCCGGTCCCAACTTGGGCCAGTGTATTAAATTAATAACCTCGCTAAATTTATAAGATAATAGAAATTTTAAGTATCCAATAGGGACCAACTGAAATATAAATTAATAATCATTGTAATAGCATTACATTATTGGTTTTTTACTAAAATAAGATTCCAAAGTTGTTTGTTTCTCGTTCATATTTATGGAACATTGGACTTCATCTCTGATTATTTATAGGCAACATACTATACTATACCATATTATATTATATTATGCCAAAAATTTATTACAAATTAGTTTGAATTGAAGATAATATCAGCATAGCTCAGAAACCTTTAAGTTTAACTTAAATATTTTATTTTATTTTTGAAACTTAAATATTTTGTTAACACAACATCTGGTATGTGTACATTGTACACGGCAGTTCTCTAATCAAGAGCATGGTTTTTAAAAGCGTACGCTTCACGCTTCGGAGCGTACGCTTCGCTTCAAATTTTAGCATTCCGCTCCAAAGCGGTCATGTGAAGCGCATCTTTTATGAAGCGTACGCTTCACGCTTCAGAGCATACGCTTCGCTTCACGCTTCGCTTCACATTTCAACTTTTCGCTCCGAAACGGTCATGTGAAGCGCATCTTCAATGAAGTTTTAAAAAATTTCGCCTACTTTTTAAAGCTTTTAAAAGAAAAATATGAATGTTTTAAGAGGGAATTAAACACCCACCTCCCACTCGTCTGGAGTAGGTTGAACTGGTGTACACACGCTTTTTTTTTTTATAAAAATTAGAATTATATAAAATTTATATATATATTATCTTCATAATAAATTTATAATTACTAGTTACGTCTAATTTATTTATAAGAAAACATCCTCTTCAAACATCAACTATGAAGCGACGCTTCACGCTTCGACATACGCATCGCTTCCTAAAAATGAAAAACGCTTCACGCTCCGCTTCACGCTTTCAATACCTTGATCAAGAGTTTGTTATATTTGGTACTCTTTGTATATTAGGAAATTGTGTTTAGTTAGGAAAGACAATTGCTTGAACTTCAAGACAATCGTGTGTGTATATAAGTATTGAGTTTCTTTGTAACAAAGTTAAGTTGAAATCAATAAAACTATTGTGTTTAACTTCGTTATCTTGTCTCTCTTCTCTTCAGTTAAAACCTAGTAGTTAACCCTTAAACCTATGAGTTCTAGCTTATTTTATTTCGATAATTTAATAACTTATTAATTTATCGATAAATTAATATTTCGCTAAATTGATAGAATTTGGTAGTCCCAATATTATTAATTTATTGAAGTTTTACTGTAGGTTTCCTAGTTGCTAGAGTTCTCCCTTATATAGTCTTTCAAATCAGGGTTGGCAATCATTGTTAGCTTGGTAACAAAGCATTCAATATTCATCGTTAGATGAAAACCTGATTAGATTCAAGCTAATATTTCTCAACCGTTGGATCGATACCTTAGATTTTTACACACAAATGAAATGTCCAATTTTGGGTTCATATAACCGTTCCCAAACATTGACATTTGTTGGTTCAACAATAGTTAACCAAATGATTAGCCATATGAGCAATTTCATATCAACCATATTCTTCTTCACCATAACTAGTTCAAATGACTCAAATGAACTAGTTAGAGAGTTGTTCAATTGCTTAGATCTTATGTAACTACACAACACACAATCGAAGCAAAAACGATTTGATTCACTCGAATCGGTTCATGAACTTTATAGCCACGATTTGCAAAAGCATTCCTTAGTTTATATAAACATGAGTTCAAGAACAACCGATTTTAGATATAACAGTTCCTTGAGTAGTCCTTCGTCTTTTATGATGATTGCCATGGAGTCTTGAGCTCAACTACACTTTCTATCCTAGTCCGAGACCTTTAGATATAATAGGCTAGAAATCAAGACTTATAGTTTTGATCACCAACATTGACAAGCATGCTTGAGATAGCAACGCATGCGAGTTCGACCGAGCAATGCTCTAACACCACGGATGTTTGGACACCAAGGAATTTCCAAAACCGAAAATATTCTCAAGATATGCAATTAATAGCAAAATTCGGTTTTCCTAATTCCAATAAATGCTTGTCCAATAGTTCCGAAATCTCTCAATAGAAAATCTCCAATTAGTAAATGCACATTTACTAACTTTTATTTCTAGAGCTACATATTAATTGTTGGTAATTAATGTATATAAAACTAACAACCTTAATTAAAAGATTCTCAATTTATTTCGGCATAGGATCTCCTTGAGTACCTTTGAACAATAAATGATAAGAGTTACGGTATGTGTTCAAAGTATGTTGACGTCTCTTCACTGTAAATCCTTATTCATATTTACATGGATTTACATTCTTGGAATTGGTTATACCACACTTCCAAACAAGTTTAGAATTGGTTCACCTGTATTCCAAGATAATTATGTGATTGACCAAATATCAAACCACATATATGGGTTCAATCGGTTCTACCAATCACTAGGATCGGTTATACCTCAATATGGAAATACTTGTGATCGGTCACACAAGTTACCAGGACCGATTACATCAGTCACCAGGACCAGCTACCATATTCCCATGGTATTGCTTGCGATCGGTCACACCTGTTACCAGGATCGGTTACACCAGTTACCAATTACAAGGATCGATTACAAAACACTCCGTGATCGGTCACACCAATTACAAATATCGATCATACCATCTCATGGTGATTACTTAGGATCGGTTATACCAATTAATAAAAACTAGTCATACCAAATCATAAGTTAGGCATTGTGATTAGTTATACCAAGATACATAACAAAGTTAGTTACGATCGGTTCTACCATCTCACACATATTGGTAATCCAAAGATTTACAATGAATAGCCGTACCAATAAGCCTAATGATTTCTCTTTCGATTCATAAAACAAGTTCATGAATGTACTTCCTTTAAACGAATGTAAAACATTGTTTCCTATGATGAAATCTTCACCATAACTGATAGGTATAGAATACACCTTGATTTAATATCTATTGGTTATGATTTCTTTGCTATTTTTCTTGTACATTATGTATTTTACGTGTGTTTTGAGTTATTAGGTACTCTGGAGTCATATGGAAGAAAAGAAGAAGAAATCATCCAATTTGAGCAAATGGGTAAAATTGTCATTTCACGGGCGAACAATACTGGGAGCCCAGCTAACCATAAGGGCATTCTTAGGCCCTTTCCTACGGGTGTGGCAAGCATTCATGTTTTCCATTTAAGCACCCACTATGGAGGTGAAAAACAGGCAAACTGGCCTGGCTAAGTGGAAAATTCGAGACTCGACTGCTCGGTTTAGTTTACACCGTTAGGTGTACACTATACCGCTAGCGGCTTCCATAAGACCTGACGGTCTAGTTTACACCGTTGAATAGAATCTGATCCAACGGTCATAAATCTTCCCCCTATGAATACCACATTCCTATACTATTTTAACTCACACGTTCTTCCTATTTTCTTAGATTTTTCAATGGCTCAAAACATGTCTATGGCTCAATTCATAGAAGAGCAAAAAGAGTTGCACTTCGAGCTAGTGTGCAAAATGAATTAAGAAGAGCAAATAGTTGGAGAGTTGCACAACAACGCAATTTTAGCACGTTAGAAATTGAATGCATCTGCAGGAATTATGTTTTCTACACTAATTATCCAATCGTTGATGGCGCATTACGGCTTATTTCGTTTTGGGAACACGTTTTAATGAAATTTGGGGAAGACACAACGAACCTCAACAATCGCAATTCGATGATGTTGAGTTCTCGGTTCTCCATAATTTCCAAGAATGTTAACAAGTATATTGGTATGATAAGGGAAGAGGCTCGAAACATGAGAAGTGGTGAAACCCTGCTGGAGATTGATCAAAGATGTCATGCAAAGTGGCTCTGTGACAACGGAGAGAAGTTCTGATATGCCAGTTGTTATGAAATCTTAAAAGTGTTGCCCCAATTTAATCTAGCTTATCAATTCTATGTTCTCAATTTTATGTTATGTAGAAAACTTGAAATGAAGATTATTATTTATCAAACAAAAGTACATTACATTAACGATTTAAACAAACCACGATTCATATTAACGACTAAGCAAAACTCTCAAACTAACGATTACCACCAAATACATAATCAAAACTCTCAAACTAATGATTAACACCAAATAAATAATCCCCTAAGCCTGTTGGATCTTTGAAAACTCATTATTTGGACTCTGAGATGGTGGTTAAGTAGCATCAGATGAGTCATAACCTTGAAATGGTACCGGAGGCATTGGAGGTGCTTGAAATCGGTGAAATGCTGAACTTGTTGGGGTATAAATCACGAATTGCCTAAATGCATCCAAATTGACGTGTGCACCACCAGGAGTAAGTACAGGACCTTGAGGAATGAAATCAAGAGGAGATTGGAAATCCGTCTCCAAGTTTGTTGTTGTTGGTGATAGGTGAGTCTCTTCCACCATAGTCTCTTCCATCGGAGTGTGATGACGACTTCTACGACCTCCACGACTTCCACTTGCATGACTTTCACTTGCACGACTTCCACTTGCACGACCTCCACTTGCACGACCTCTTGTATTGCTCTCACCGGGCATTTGAGAACTTGACCCTAACGGAGTCTCAGGCAATTCATAACTCATACTATCCCTCAATTGATGCATCTGACTCAAGTGGAAATTGCGGAATTGATTGGTAAAATGCGCAAACTTTTTCAACTCGGTATGATACTCTTCTTTTGTTGCATCCACAACATCGTATGGATAACTCTGCTGCATACCTTCACTAGTAAGTGGAACTATAATAACATCTCCACTCGATGGTAAAGTATGGAATTACCAAGATAATGGAGGCATATGTGACCCCATTTGAGTGCTAGGGTACGTACATGGTTCACCCGTCCGTGGTGGGGGTTGGGATGGAAGATATGTAAGTGGAAAATTGCTAATTGCTGGAAAGTCAACACTACCTAAGTTTTGAGGATGAACAACAATATTTAGCTTGCATACCTTTTGGAACCAACTGTAGTAATCATAGTCATTTTCTGGTTCTTGGATCAAATCATCAGCTTCTTCCCAAGGTTGTACATTATTTATCAATCATGTCCAATCCTCATGTGAAATAATTGAAGTTGGAAACGGGTTGATTGCTTTTACCTTTCTTCCTTGTAACTGAAAAAGATGTCTTTCTCCGTAATACCAAATACCCCGACCACTAACTGGATTTGTAAAACACAAGTCGCTTAAGGCTTAACCAAAGCATGTCTTGTGCCACTGGTTCATTGAACTAATCTATTACTGTATACGGCGCTGGGGTAATGTTGATACTAGTTATGCACACTTGTTGCATCCTTTGCATAGCAGCAGCATTTTGACCATCGTTAATCTGGCCAATCAAATTATCAGCTTTGTACTTGTACATGACTGGAAAAATTAATCATTTATCATGAATATCAGATTCGCTGATCGTAAAGTAAGTATACCACCAATACTGAAAAAGAAAATTGCCGAAAATTGATATGTTAGTACATTTCACCACTGAAAAATAACATTGATAATAAATATAATAAATAGTTCTTACCTCCAATACGACCCAAAATGCATTTAAGCTATCACCAAGATATATGTATATCTCGGCTAAAATTGCAGAACCCCAATCATAATTTGGTGCTTTACTTAAATCTTGTAAAGACTCCATAAAACCAACTAATGACACTGAGCTAGCATTGGGGAAAAAAACATGTCCTAACATCCATAATACAAAAATCCGTTCAAGATCGGGATAATCTTCAGCTCTGTTTATCCCCATGGCATTGTAACGGGACAAAAAAGCCTTCAACCCAGACACTCTTAATCCATATGAGTGTAAGCCTCTGGATTCTGGCTTTCCTCCAGTATCATTTGCGTACAAGGGGAGTAATTGTTTCCATCTTCCTTCTGATATCCACTTAATTTGGTTAAATTGTACTAATTCACCCTGACTTTTTATTCCAGTCAACATATACAAATCTAACGGTGTGAACCCTGAAAACAACATGGTCATGAAATTAAAGTTTGTATGTGGAACTAAAATTTGTATCAAATTAAAATTTGTTCAAATTAAAAACTAAAAATTAAACTATTGAATGGAAGAAATAGAACTTACCACACTCAAAATCCTAGAAAAGAACGTATTTGCGAGTGTTCACCAGCGTTCACAAATAACTCGCACAATTTGAGTCCTGTGGTTTTGGCTTTTCATGAAATATAAATGCTGCCAAGGATATCTTCTCAAGGATGCTTGAACGGGTTGGAGTAACTCATAAATTTCACTTAGCTCAGACCACCCACCTCTTAATTTAGGTAACAAAACTCGCTCGGGATGGTTAGATAAATGCATAGATGTTACACCAGATCAACTAGTTGCCTGAAATTAGTGAACTCGTGCTCTTTATCCTGAACCCATACGATATCACTATCTGCAACAGATTTTCCTTTTTCCTTCCCATTTCTTTTCCTTTGTCTTTCTTTTTTGGAACTCATTTTTAAAAAATCGTTGTGGTATGCTCTCTAGAGAAGGGAAGAAAGAATTTTAGTTTTGTGAATGGCCCAGTGGGAATAGGGATATTTATAGGCGGTAGAGCACCTACCGTGAACGGTCGAGATTACACCTAGCGGTCGCTAAGAAACCTCTAGCGGTGCAGTCTACACCTGGCGGTCGCTAGGAAACCTATAGAGGTGCAGTCTCGACTGCCAGGTGGAAACTCGACCGGTTATTCATTTTCCCATAGTGGCGCGTGAAGTTTGCCAGGCCAGCTGGCATGGAAAATGGGTGGGTTAGCCATTTTCCATAGGAACCGGCCTTAGAGAAGTATTAAAGACACCTAGGAAATCATTCGGGGCACATTTGCTACCATTGGGTGTATCCAAGCAGTGGGTGCAAATAAATGTCCCACACTATTTGTGCCCTAAATTCGATCGAGAGAATATATTCTTTCTTCTTTACTCTCCTCTCACCTGAGCTGTTGTGGAATTGAGTGAAATTAAAGGGAGATTTGCGCCTGCAGTTCAAGAGGAGAGATGGAACGTAGAGATGGCTGCTATGGAATCAAATAATAACATAATTTGGGTTTGAGCAGGAACTGGTTTTCTGAAATCAGAGAGTTAGAAGATGGAATTGAGTGATTTTGGTATAGAGATGGAATCAGAGAGGGGTTTTAAGAGAGCTAACAGATGCGATGGTTGCAGTCGGATTTCGAAGTTCACAAATAAGGAAGATAATTGTGTGCTGCAAATCAAGAAGAACTAAGAGATGAGAAAGGGGATTTGTCGTTGTTTTTAAACTGAAATTGAGAAATGAAGTTTGAGCAGAAATTGATGATGGGATTTGATTTCACAGAGGATACGAGTTTGTGTTGCTGTTCTTGAAGAACGGTTAGGAAGATACTGGTGATTTCTGAACTCATACAGTGAAGATGGAGTTGGAAACGAAATGGAGATGGGTTTCAACAATTAATCGATGGAGATGGATGAATTTGGAAATTGGGGTATGTGTTGCTGTTGAGGATTACAAGTGAATTGATGATTTTCATGGGTTTATGGTTGTGAATGATAACAACAAAAGCAGATGGAGATTGACAGAGGTGGTTGAATTACAGAGAATGATGGAATGATGCTGATCCATTGTGTTAGATGTATGTGTAGGAAATTCTACAGGAAATGAGCGAAAAGAAGGCCTGGATTTGGCCAGGGAATCGGAATTTCTGATGAAAATATGGTATGCCGAGTCGACTCAGCGATTCAGGTAAACCGGAAATCCTAACTAGGCGAGTCAGCTAACTCAGGCGACTCAGCCCTGATCAAGACAGCTAACTGAAGCTGAATGACTCTTCCCCTTGACCATTGACTCACAGTTTGACTTTTTGACCGTTATCCCTAACGGCGCTGTGACGGAATATTCTGTCGACTGAGATAATATCCCGGTAACCGGCAGCGCTATTACGTGACTTTCCCGGCCGGATGCCGGTGATCCTAAATAACAGAATTTTACGTGGACTTTTCTCAGGGGTACAAAGACTTGGATTTGGAATCGGATGTGGATTTGACTTGGACTTAAATTTGGAAGAGAAGAAGAAGAATTTTACAAAGACAAGGACTTGGAGATTGAATGGGAAAAGGATCATAATCCTAAGAAGATTGCTAGTTATTGACATGATTTGAGTTTTGTTTTAAACCTACTTTGATGTTTTCACATGATTTTCAATTGTTTTTACTATTATTAATGTTTATGCTTGATTGATAGATCGTTTAGGTGGCCAACTAAATTGATTTGTTAGTTAATCTAAAACTAGTTGTGGTTAGGATATACGTAATTGTTGAATAATTCACTACACACGTAGAAAACACGAGACCTTGCAGAGGGATTCCGTGAAGCAATTGTGTGTGAAAACAACGCTAGAAAGTGGACCGAGCGAACCGAGTTTAACTACTAGTATCAAACCTAAATTCATAAATTTCAATACGTTCTTCCGAATTACATCTTGTAAGCGAACCTCAAGGTGGTTTTTTGGAATAGAATCTAATAACTAAGCGGACCTTTTATTTAGTGAAACGAGGAATTTTGGGGTTAGCTAAGCGGACATGTTAACCCACGGTTGATGAAAATATGTGACTAATAAAAAGTATACAAGAACATAACTTAGATCATTGTTTTGCAACGAAGGACGATTCCTTGATCTTATTTCTCTTATTAATTTCAACTTTATCTTTTTAATTGCTTTGATTATTTTGCTTTTTAAAATCTAAAACAACTCCCCCCCCCCTTTTGTGACATTACAAGACAACTAAAACCTCTTGCTCCTCGTGGGAACGAACTTGACTACCCTATATTACTTGTTAATTAGGTAGAAAAAAATTAATTAATTTGTTGTGGTTACGACACGCATCAAATTTTAGCACCGTAAGAATAAGAAAGAGAGAAGATGGAGAGAAAAACTTTTCATTAACCAGAGAAGGGAAGGAACCCCATTACATAGGTAAGTATTCTATTTATACAAGAATAAAGGTAAAACCCTAGTATACTAATGGACCGCACATCCACGAGCCATAGGCCCTATAACACTCCCCCTTGTGCGGTTCAAAAACGGAACTTCAAATGTGTTGCCTTATTAAAAACCTTGACAAGGAAAAACCCAGTGGGAAAAAACCTTGACGAAGGGAAAAGAGTACAACGTGTTGAGTCATAGTAAAGTTGCTTCATAACGCTGGCCATTTCTCTTCAAAAAAATCCTAAAATATAAAAACCATGTAGGAAAAAGATAATCTCAACTGGGGAGTCATAATCCTGGTGTTGTTGTTGTCTCATTAAAAACCTTTTCGAGTAACAAAACCCATTGAGACAAAATAAACTCGGTAAAGGGAAAAAGAGTTCAACAAACACTCCCCCTGATATCGATATCATATCATTAGATACTCCCCCTAATGTCGACATCTCCCCCTGATTGCAATCAAGGGAGTTCGGACAATTTCCTTAGTCCAATACTATTTACATGTTTTTCAAATAAGGACTTAGGAAGTGACTTAGTAAATAAGTCTGCCACATTCTCATCAGACGGTACTTTGTTGACTTGAATGTTTAAGAGACACTGTTGTTGCTGATTGTAAAAGAACTTTGGTGAAACATATTTTGTATTATCACCCTTGATATATCCTTGCTTCATCTGTTCGATACAAGCTGCATTATCTTCATAAATGCATGTTGGCTCTTCAGTGGTGGAATTCAAACCACTAGTCCCTCGAATATGTGTAATGATAGACCTTAACCATATACACTCACGAACCGCTTCATGTAGGGAAATGATCTCTGAGTGGTTCGTGGAGGTAGCTACAATAGTTTGCTTGGTCGATCGCCAGGATATCGCTGTGTTCCCTATGGTGAATAAATATCCAGTTTGGGATCGAGCTTTATGTGGGTCAGAGAGGTACCTAGAATCAGCAAAACCAACCAAAACATTATTTGGTGTTTCAGTGTAGGGGTTGCTTTAGCAATCCTCCTTTCGTCCTCATGGGGATAAAATAGACCCATGTCAATGGTTCCTTTAAGGTATCTAAATACATTCTTTATACCATTCCAATGACGATGCGTTGGCCCTGAGCTATATCTAGCTAACAAGTTCAATGAGAATGATATATCAGGTCGAGTACATTATGCTAAGTACAATAATGCGCCTATTGCACTTAGGTAGGGAATTTCAGCTCCCAATACCTCTTCGTCATCTTCCTTTGGACGAAATGGATCCTTTTGTACATCCAAACTTTGACCAATCATGGGAGTGCTAGCGAGGATGCACCTTGTCCATATTGAATTGCCGAGTATCTTATGGACATATGCGGACCGGTGGATTAGTATTCCACGAGCTCGGTGTTCTAGCTCAAGTCCTAGACAAAACCGAGTTTTCCCAAGATCTTTCATCTCAAATTAAGATTTGGGTAGCTTGCGGTTTCTCTTATTTCATCAAGAGTACCTATTATGTTCATATCATCAACATAAATGACTATAATTGCAAATCCTAACTCGTTTTCTTTATAAATACGCAGAGGGCATAACTCATTATTTGTATATCCCTTCCCAATCAAATAATCACTTAGACGGGTATACCACATCCTCCCGGATTGCTTTAATCCGTAAAGTGAGCGTTTCAACTTAATCGAAAACGCACTCCATGGTTTAGAGTTACTTGATTCGGGCAATGGAAGGCCATCAGGCACTTTCATGTATATCTCTGAATCTAGATCCCCATAGAGATATGCTGTAACCACATCCATAAGCTGCATTTCAAGTCCTTCTGAAACTACCAAGATAACTAAGTAGCGGAACGTTATGATGTCCATTACGGGAGAGTATGTTTCCTCATAATCAATTCCAGGGCGTTGTGAGAAACCTTGAGCCACAAGGTGTGCCTTATACCTCAAGACTTCATTCTTCTCATTACGCTTTCTGACAAATACCCATTTATGTCCTACGGGCTTTACACCTAGTGGGGTTAGCACTACCGCACCAAATACCCATCTCTTTTCCAGTGAATTTAATTCTTCCTGGATTGCAACTTCCCATTTAGGCCAGTCTGTTCTTTTTTGACATTCTGCAATAGAGCGTGGTTCGATGTCATCGTGCTCAATGATCTCTTGAGCAACAGTGTATGTAAATACATCATCAATCTGCGTTGAGGATCTTTCCATCAACACGTATTCACTCTCATAATCCATAGAGATTTCTTTGTTCTCTGGAATCATTTCAAACATCGGAGCGTCCTCCAGTATTGATTCATGGACATAACTGTAGTCAGAGACAATTTCATGAGAGGGATTATCTGTATTGATGATAAATGGATCGGGTTGTGCCTTACTCACTCTTTTTTTCCATGGGTGAGTATCTATCGAACCAGGTGGTCTTCCCCTCTTCCTTTGGGGGGCCACGACCTTAGTTACACTTCCACCAAGTGTAGGTTTGACACCTTTATATAAGGTGCCTTTTCCCGTATTAGGGATTTCTAACCTTGCAGGCACGTTTGAAGCTGGTATGTGTGATCTCGTCACTTTAGCAATATCAGTGAATGCATCAGGTATTGAGTTTGCCACATTCTGAAGATCAATAATTCTTTGCACTTCACTTTCACATTGTGAGGTGCGGGGATCAAGATGAGACAAAGTGGGGACACACCACGACAACTCTTGTCGTTCCCTTAGGAAATCCTTTTCCATACCTCCCCCTAACGACGGTAAGGTTGTCTCATCAAAGTGACAGTCCGCAAATCTAGCGGTAAAGAGATCGCCTGTCATAGGTTCCAAATAGCGGATAATTGTTGGGGATTAGTATCCAACATAAATACTTAATCGTCTTTGGGGACCCATCTTAGTACGATGTGGGGGCGTAATAGGCACGTATACAGCACAACCAAAAATGCGTAAATATGAAATATCAGGCTCATATCCAGTTACCAACTGGTACGCAGAAAATGGTTGGCTAATAGTGGGTCTAAAGCGAATAAGTAATGTTGCATGCAATATGGCGTACCCCCAGGAAGTAATAAGCATGCTGGAACGCATAACCAATGCCATAGCTATCATCTGTAACCTTTTGATGGTAGCTTCTGCAAGACCATTTTGAGTGTGTACGTGGGGTACAGGGTGCTCTACGTCAATTCCGATAGACATACAAAAATCATCAAATCTTTTAGATGTAAATTCTCCAAAGATTATCAAGTCGATAGACTTGATTGGATAATCGGGGTGGTGAGCCCTCAAACATATAATTTGTGCTAGGAGCTTTGCAAAGGCAGTATTTCTTGTGGACAGTAATGCAACGTGTAACCAATGGGTCGAAGCATCTACCAGAACCATAAAATACCTGAATGGTCCGTACTCTGGATGTATAGGTCCACAAATATCACATTGTATTCTTTGTAAAAATGGAATATTTTGTTTTGTATCCTTAGCATAGGATGGTCTCGCTCCTGTCTTTGCTAAAGAACAAGCTTTGCAAAATGAGTGGTGTGCTTTTGACAAAGTCCACGAAGTAGAATGAGAAAGAGGTTGCACATCAGTTGCTTTAGATGGCAGTGGCTGGCAGGCGTTGTTACTTTGCATTGTAACTGTCTTTTGTCTCATTTTACTTTTCACTCGAAAGAAAGGATGTCCGTGTGAGTTCTTTAAAACACGGATCATCATATCATGACCTGGGTGCCCCAAGCGGTCGTGCCAAAGCTTGTATAAGTCACTGTTCAACATTTCATCGTTGGTAACAACATGTGATTCGATAATCCGAATAGTAGTAGTGTACAGACCACTAGAGTGACTCATTAATTTCTCTAAAATGCGTTTTCTTCCACATGTATTAGAGATACTATTTATATATTCAATTTCATTTTCACAGTGAGTTTCCAAGTGATAACCATTTGCACGGATATCTTTGAAACTCAACAAGGTACGGTTAGCTCTAGGTGCATATAGAGCTTACGTGACTTTAATCATTGTACCATTTGGAAACAAAAATTGAGCATTACCTCGCCCAGTGATCACTTGTAATGATCCAATCATCGTAGTCACAGAGGATTTATAAGGAATTAAGTCAACAAATAATTGCATATTTCTTAAAATAGTGTGTGTGGTGCCACTATCAGCTAGGCACTCAATCTCTTCTGAGGATGACATTCCTACAAGTAAATGGTACTTCATAGAATTCGGTCACATAATTCAATCATGTTATAGATTATCGCAGTAAAAATTAAATCCAAAGCATAATAAGTACCCATAAAAATTAAAAACCATTGATCCATTCTACTTGTAGCTTGTAGCTTAAGCCTATATCTTTGGAAATCACCTACCTTCACATAATCAAGAAAACGAATGTCATTCCACTGTTAATTCAACTGTGGGAGAAGACAATCCTCAATGCTCCCAAAACGGCTTGCTAATGCATCCCACAGTTCTTTGGGACACATCATGTGTTGGTATCCCCAAAGGAGATTAGGGTCAATGTGTACCTTCAAATATCGAAGGGCTTGACCTTTTCTTGTTAAATTCTTTGGACGACATCTTTGTCGATAGAGGGTATGATGGTGTGGGTGCATTCTTTTCCCACAAAAGCGATCTTCACATCAGCCATCCAACGTGATACTCAAGTCCATCTATGCCCAACTGTGCGAATTCATGTCGGATATATTCCTTCTTGCTCATCTACATAAGGCTAGGTTAAAGGACATTAGTATGACCCATTCCGATACTATACTCCCAAATAAACCAAGTTTCTTTGTGGATTGGGGAAACCAAATCTCTTTATGGTTTTCGTTGGCGACCCAGTCAACAATCAAATATCAACAGAGTTTTCAAGGTTTACAAAGCAAGCATACATTCACACAAAAATGAACCCAAAATAGTTATGATATTCTATATGATATATATTATTAATAAAGTACATTTTACAATCAACAAATTTCTAGCGGACATATAAATATAAAAACAAATGTAATGGCATTTATAAAGAGCATAAAATGACATGTGCAAAAGTAAATGAGAACATACATTTTTATTCTATATTTTTATTAATTTGTTTTTTTCCCATTCCGAATAAACAAACAACTTTAGGTTGGTAGCCTAGCAACAAGCTGGGCTCCAACTCCCATTTGAATAGCAATGCCTGGTCTATAAAAAATAAAACCCCCAAACCACAACTAGCATCATTGCTGATAAAACAGTTCTTCAGACGCTTGAAGAATCTCAAAGTGTCCTCGCCAAGTTCTCCTAAAGTAGAGAAGGCTAGGACTCCAAGGCCATACCCATGTGAAACACATTTGTCCAAATATTTAGCACGTTTGGTGAAAGCAAAGAGTAGAGATAGCTTTACCGGGGACAAAAGAGCAAACACCTTCACCAAAGTGAAAGGCGATACACACCTGTGACATACATACAAACATCTTTACCATTATCCCAGTTAAGGACAAGGATATCGGCGGGCTTCAGATCTCTGTCATCATCTGTCAGGAAACCAAGCGAAACCTCTTTGCGTGCAGGTACACTAGCCTTGTAGCAAATGTCAGCAACAACATCTCTAACGAGATCGTGTTGAAACTTGTAACCAACATCTTTAGCACAATGAAGTGCATGATCACCAAAGACATCCATAGGCTTGCTACAACATGGGCATGAACTATTCTCAACAAACAAAGGGATACCAAAGAGATAACAAAGTACAGCTCTGAAATGCCTTGGACCGAGGCTCTGATTAAGTCCACTAATAGGCACTGCTAATAAATAATCTTGCGCATGCTTGACCCGGTTGCACTGCTAATAAATAATCTTGCGCATGCTTGACCGGTTGCCTTTGCCATAGGATGGAATCTCTTACGAGACATAGAAAAGCGTCTCGGGGATTTGCTTCTTAAGCTGCGTCGAAATAAGTGACTGCCAGGGAGTGCATAGAAGGGGGGGCAGTATCATCAACACAGTACGAAGAAGGTAGTCCACATACCTGAATAAAAGTCTGAAGAGCCAGCTGATAAGCAGAGCATCTGTCCGTTGAGAAAAGATCACCAAGGATTACCTTTTACAAAGAAGTAGCCTGGCTCTGAGAGGCGAGGTAGCAATAGGCACGAGTGTCCGCCATAGTATAAATGCCAAGTCCGCCATCTTTGATAGTCAAAGTAGCTAATCTCTGTTGTAAAGGACCAAAGCCCGCACCATCTCCAGTAATAAGGAGTCTCAAATACTGATGCAGCTGGTCATCAAAAAGATCAGTGGCCGCTTGCAAGGCCACAGGATTGGTAGTACGCATTGCAAAATATAATCTAGACACGCTAGTGCAATTACGAAGTAATAGCATCTCACTTTGAGGATCCTTGATTTTTTTGATCGCCTCCATTCTATATTTATTTTTTTTAAATGATTAAGGTTTTACACTTTTAGTTGGCAGCCGATCTACAAGCTGGGCACCAACACCTTTTTGAATAGCCACGCCCAATCTATGGAAAATAAAACTACCTGGACCACTACCAGCATCCTTACTAACTAAACAAGTCTTTAAACGCTTGAAAAAAACAAATAGTATCCTCACTAAGCTCACCTAAAGTAGTGAAAGCTAAAACACCCAAACCATAACCGTGCGAGACACATTCGTCCAAGTATTTATTACGTTTACGCGAAATTGCCTTTGAAATAGCCTGGCCTGGGATAAAAGCCCGAACTCCTTCGCCCGTAAAGGGAGAGACTCCTGTGACATCCATACACACATCTTGACCATTTTCCCAATTGAGAACAAGGATGTCCGCCGGACGTAAGTCCTTGTTATCATCGACGACGAAAACCCAGAGAGACTTCTTTGCGTGCGAGGGTACACCGACCTTGTAGCAAATATCAGCAATTACATCACGAACCAAGTCATGTCGGAACTTAAGTCCAACATCATTAGCACAGTGAAGCACACGATCCCCGAAAATATCCATAGGTTTACTACAACAGGAGCACAAACCATCTTCAACAAACAAGGGAATACCGAGGCGATAACAAACTATAGCTCTGAACTGTCTGGGCCCAAGACATTGATCCAACCCACTGATTGGAACAACTAGGAGGTAGTCTTGTGCATGTTTGACCCGGTTGCATTTCCACAGAATGATTGTCATAAATACAAAATACCGAGGCGATAACAAACGAAACTATATTATTATAACTAAATAACTTTTAAATTCATGTACAATTAATATAATAATGATACAAATAAATACACATGCACATGTTACACATAGCATTAAAGATAAATTTAATATTTTAGTATTAATATTATTTTGTTTCCTTATTATTATTGATTACAAGTGGTGCAAATAATGATACAAATAAATACACACATGCATACGTTACACATAGCATTAAAGATAAATTTATTATTTTAGTATTAATATTATTTTGTTTCCTTATTATTATTTATTATAAGTGGTGCAAACAATGATACAAATAAATACACACATGCATACGTTACACATAGCATTAAAGATAAATTTATTATTTTATGACTACTTTCTAAAATTAAAGGACATTAATTATATTGTTAAATACAAATTCATAAGTTATGCATGGCACTAAAAACTAATTAATAACAATAGAATAAAAATACAACACATAGATATCATTTTAAACATTCAGTTGTGGATCATAATATAGTAAAATGTTTAGAAACAGACAAAAGAAAAAGAAAACCGACATGCAAACCAAAAAATGTACGCTACAATCAATACAATTTTGATAAAAGAATCACATGACGCATACAAGGGATAAAAAGACTATACAACCAGAATTCATCAACACATATGGACAAAATTGAGATCGGAACGGACAAAAAAGAAAAAACATGGGTATGGCATGTGAATGAAAAACAGTAAAAGTGTTGACATGAGTATCAAAAGGACATAAGAAAAATCAAAACATAATATATTATTATATGCACAAATCAGACGTTACATTGGTTTAATAATAAAGGGAAATAATATATTAAACAGAAATAATAATAATAAAAAAAATTTAATCAGGATGCATATCAAAATACATAGATCTGACAGAATAGGATGTGAACACTTCAAACAAAGCATGGTTATCAATCCATCATGACAAAAAGGAAAGAAAACAGATATCCTAATTATGTAGTATAATCTAACTTTAACCCATATACCAAACTGACACCCGAGAAATAAATATATAATATATTACAACAATCGAGATGCTTAAAGGAAAAAAAAATAGATTTATATTATTGTTTATACAACACATAAGGTGATGATTTAATTGATCTACTCAGACGTACAAAACTTACCCAATCAGATCAATCAATCGTAGACAAAACGTAGATGGACACAAGAAATAAGACTAGGCAGTTTTTGGCAGATTTCATTTACATCTACAAACATAACGTAATAAATAAAATAACGAGATAAGTGTAGGTAATACCTTTCCGATTGATTGATTAAAAGCAGAAAGGGACAAAACAGAAGTACCAAAATACCAGATTACAATATAGTTGCCTTGAACAGAGAGCTTTTTTTTTTCAGCGGCTTTGATTTGATTGATAGAAAACTATAAGACCAATCTAAAAATAAAATAAAAAATCTTAGCAGCAGGGTTAGAGCTTGTTGTTGATGACGTATTGGAGTAAGAATGAGAAAGAGAGAAGATTGAGAGAAAAACTTTTCATTAACCAGAGAAGGGAAGGAACCCCATTACATAGGTAAATATTCTATTTATACAAGAGTAAAGGTAAAACCCTAGTATACTAATGGACCGCACATCCACGGGCCATAGGCCCTACAACAGGTTGTTAGTTTTTATATGTTTTAATTACCAGCAATTAAATGCATATCTCTAGAGAATGAAAATTAGTAATGTGCATTTACTAATTAGAGATTTTCTATTGAGAGATTTTGAAAATATTGGAAACAACATTTATTGGAATTAGGAAAACCGGATGGGTATTTATTGCATATCTTGAGTATACTTTCGGTTTTGGAAATTCCTTGATGTCCAAACTTCCTTGGTCTATAAATACCCAAGTTTGCATTTCTAGCAAACTATCTTAAGAGCCAGGAAAACTTCATATTTTTGTTGTTTCTGGTGGAGCCGTCTATCCGGAGAGGAAAGTACCCTAATTAGGCGAAAACTCTTACGACCGCTCGTTTAAAGACTTCTGTGGGATCAAGAAGCTCTACGAGTACCGTTGGTGGGAAACCAGATAATTGCAGTGTTATTAGTTTTCGATTGATTTGATTGACTAACGGTTATTGAAAAAAATTTTCCAACTAGTTTGTTTATGCTTGAGAATCTTCTCTTCTGATATAAGATTCACTCAAACTAGATCGAAGTATCGACAGGATCTTTATACTGTTTGTAGTTCTAAAGACATCTTGTGATAATCCACTGTTAACAGGTTTAATTGAGGATTAAAGAAGATTTGAAGACGAAGAAAATTTCTTATTTGGTTTCTCATATCTTTGTGTAGCACAAACCTTGATCGGCTGGGATCCAACTAGAATCGAATTTATTCGATTGATTAGTTGCGTGAGATCGACATCACTTTATAATTTTTGTTGGAATCTTTATTGATTGATTGTGAATCTTTATTGATTGATCAATCTATCCACTTTGGTAGTTGTTGGATAGATTGATCTAACCAGGCAAAGGAGTTTATTAGATTAAACGGAAGAGCCTTTGCGTATAACTTGAGATATCTTTATCTTGAAGAATCAATAGAGTTGTTACCAAACAGATTTGTTGTTCCTTTACTGTTTGGAATACGATCCAAAGGAATTGTTCCAGTCGTGCACTTATCGAAGTCCAAGCCTTGAGGATTCCGAGAAACTAAGTGAACTAGGGTTAGTTGCTTGGTCTCAACTATACGTTTAGATTTTGTATAGCGGCTTAGTATTCAGGTCCCGAGATTTTTCTGCATTTGCGGTTTCCTCGTTAACAAAATCTTGATGTGTCTTTTACTTTTCTATTTCCGCAATTATAATTATTTATTATAATTAGAAGTAAAATACACAAACATTAACTCCGCTTTACTTGATAGAGATCCTATAGAGTCTAAATAGTGTTTTACCGGTATTAAACAACTAAAAGGCTATTTGGCTGTGTTGATGCCCTGCTTGTTGCTAGGATGCCAACTGCTCCATTGACCATTGTAATCCTTTTTTCTTGAATATATCTTTTTCCTCTTGGAATATGTTAAAAAAAAAAAAAAGTCTAAACAAATTGGTTGCACTTTAACTATTCAGAAATAATTTGATCTCAAATACACAATGTGCCTTATCAGTAACAAAATCAAATAAATCAACCGACAGGAAAAAACGCATCCAGAAAGGAGAAGAGTCCAAGAAAAAAAAATCAACTAAAGGTACTTGGTCAACCAAGGTAGCTCCGAGCAGTCTTTTAGTGCAAATGCCACATCATCACTGCCAAATCAAACAGTGAATGGTCTTATTCTCCGAACTGTCAAGACGTGAATTGCAGAAATCAATTTTTGTGAATCAACAGGTTTCATAGCTGGAATTAACTAACCTTGGAAAATTTAGCTGTAATTTTTGCAACCTATGCCGAGCTCCTGCCTCGCATATAATGATTCTGCATTCACCAAGTTTACACCTACGAAAGTACTCGATCAGATTTCAATTTAGGAGATTGGTAAAGATCCTGCAGTAAATATAACTTTTGCCGACAGTAAAACATGCTTTTACCCAATTTTTAACAGTGTATCGTATCCAGGGAACTCTTCCTTGTTGCTTCCACAAAGAGAAAACACGTTAGCTGCCAACTGCAGCAAGAGAGTACAAGAACAAAAAAGTCAACATCAACCAAGCATCTCAACAAGTTTGTTCTCAAAAACAAGTTGGTGAAATAGGTTTTGTTTTTTCTACTGTTGGTATTTCATTCTATCCAAAGAATTCCCATTTCAGATCCGCAGGTGAGATTTTCATCTCATTCAGGAATTGGTATCATCATGATCGCCCACATCAACCTACTAACTCATGCTAGAAGTATCTAGTCAAATTCTTGAGCTTACATTTAGGGGACTGTCATGCTATAAAATTAATAACAATTGGTCATATCAACTCCACATTGTGATTGATTAAAAATTACAGGACTTATTTCAACTAAGAAAATGAAGAACTGGAAGAGACTGTTTATGAATAACCTTTTCAAAAGTAGTCTCGCCCATTCCACTTTTGTAGAGCTCGTGCACCAGAGCCACCAGAAAGATTTTACTTAGTTTAGAACAGCTTTTAATCATCTGGCAAAAATATAATGAAGCCAAACCTATGTCAGTTGAAAGATCAACAAACTAATAATTTTCCGAGAAATTGAACATTGTTTCTATTTTCTTTGTCAGTAAGATGATGATGGTTAAATTATTTACAAGGGACCTGTACGAATGGATCAAGTAAAGAGGAATGAAAGATTCTTTTTGTACGACTTTCTAAAGCACGGTAAGAGTAATTATTATTCAGCTCAGTGTGACTGGTTCTATGAGTTGTTTCAGAACCAGTAAATTCTTCGACACTGCATTCGTGCTTATATTTTTTCTTGAAGGTTTAGTTACACAAATACAATGTCCATAATTAAGTTAAAGTCACCTGAATATGAGGTGCCTGAAACATTTCTTGTATGGCTGCTTCCACCTCAGCCATTCCAATATGGTTTTTTCCTGCAATGTATAGAAAAGCATAGCCGTTCAAAATCTCATGAAGTAGTTGTACTTCCAAAATGAGTAAACCCCTACACTAGAGCAAACACAGGATCCGATACCTCTTTTTCGAACTACTAGGGTTTGTTAATGAGTAGATATTATTTCTTTATTAGAAAAAAAGGTAGGGAACTTAATATGTCTACGAGACCTTGTATGTACCTGCGTAAACCCCTACACTAGAGCAAATACAGGATACAGTACCTCTTTTTCTAACTACTGGGGTTTGTTAATGAGTAGGTATTATTACTTAACAAAAAAAAGGAGGTAGGATACTTCATATGTCTATGAGGCCTTGTATGTACCTGAGGATGAGAAGTCCGGGGTGGATGATGATTTTTTAATTTTATAATCTGCGATTTCAGCAGCTCGCCTACATATTTCCAGCGCACGACGGGCATCTCCTGAAATTGCTGCCACCTGGAATACACGCAGTTTAGTAATGTGAAATCTGAACACCTGGATTCCAGAGGAACAAACAACTATATATTATGTTTGGACTGCAGGAAATAAAAATATGGTCATGTATGACACAAAATTTGTTAAGATGAAGATACCCAAAGAACCCACACCTTCCTCGAAGCAAATTCTATAGCTTGTTTATCAAATGCTTCTATTCCTTCAATGCGGCTTGAAATGATTTCTCGAAGTTGCTGGTAAGTATAGGGGCTAAAACAAAGCCGTTGGATTCCCATGCGACTTGAAATACGGGGTAGCAGTTTCTCAGGAAGATCCATGGTGTTTGCTATCCCTGGACATGAATTATCAACAAAAGAAACATATTAAGATTTAGGTAAATTCGGGAATAAACAGGTCATTAAGCTTAGGAGCACAAATCAGAATTTACATATTACCTATTACCACCAATTTGGAATGTGGTTTAGTCGGCCAATCAAGGATATTATATAGAACCTGTTATCATGGCATATGGTTAAGAATGCATAACTTCTTGCATATATGAGAACAGACCACTAAATTTTTGAAATAAAGATTTCCCTTCACAATAAATAATTGGAAGCAGATCTTCTCCCTGTAAAACCCTAACTTTGAATCTCGTTTGGCATTTACTAGGTCAAACAAAACAAAAAACACAAAAAACTATCTCTTTCTCAAAGCTTTATGTCTCGCTGTCTAAAAGCATCATGAACTGCCACCCGTGGAAGATATTTGGTCTTAAAATACTCTCCTACTCAAAAATACTTCCTAGACAACTAAATGTAAATTATAAACACAATAAACTGCAACAATTACCGACTGATTCCTTGTTACAAGAAGATCAAGCTCGTCAATTAGTAAAACACAGGGTTGACTGTTGCGGACTTTATTATCATCTGAAAATTTCTCATTCAGCAAGGAAAGAGCCTTTTTCCAACTGACCCTGTGCCCACTTAGTTTTTCATATATGACCTGAAAGAATTTGGTGGTCACAATCTACAAGGAGAAAAAATAAACAAACAGGAAATGCAAGCATTGATTTTTATACACATGCAGATTCTTACCCTGTAAATATTCTCCGGAGAAGCCAATTTCAAACCATTAATCTCCACAAAACAGTACGGGCTTATCCTACCTGCATCAACTTCAGACCGCAGATTCCTCATTGCTGCAAGTACACTCATAGTCTGTGTATTGAAACGGATAGAAATCAAAGAATGTGGTGAGTATCCTTGCAATCAGAAAATATAACATGGCGCACATACAAAGAAAGAAAAGGGAAAAGAACCAATTCCTGAAACAGTGAAATAATAGTACTCTAATCATATCCAGTTATCCACCGATTTTGTTGCTCAAGACTCTTTACCAGTTTCTATAAGAAACACACTACAATTTGAAAGGCCAGGTATATATCAGGTTTTGAAGATATTTTCTCAGACCAAGGAAAAATATTAACCTTTGTTATATACCTTTGACAGGAAGCTGAAGGGGAATCTACTTAATCATGGCAGTCTAGATTTGGGCAACAGCATCAGCCAACAACTATAGCTTGCTGTTTCGCAGGACAATCAGATTAGCTCAGTAAATCTAGGCCCTGGACACTCAAACCCCCTGAGGTGAGAGCTTGTCTTAGTAGCCACATCATCCCGATGCTGGCTCAACAGGTCAGTCAGGTCCAGTTTCAAACTCCTGAACAAGTCATAGTACTATATATGATAGCTTACCTTGCCAGTTCCAGGAACACCATGGATGTACAAGCAGTGTCCCCGACACTGACCATTGCCGACAGCGCCTTTAACAAATTCAATTATCTCCTCCATTTCTCTGGCATAAAGCAAATTTCTTTTGTTAAAATCCATATTATAGATGGAGATACATGGAAACCCTGAATTGACATACTTATTCCTACAGGGAGGAGATTTAGGTAGTGTTGCCAACAGCAATGTCGCTTTTGCTTTTTCGATCTCAGTCTGCCTATGGCCTTTCACATGCTCTAAGATCTTTTTTGTCCCTATTTTGTGAAGACCAAAGAACTTCCCACCTTGTGCGTTCTGCACAGATGAAGGATACAACCATCTGAGGTGGTCCTCAAGCAGAAGAGGAAACATATAAAGATGAGAACTAGAAAAAAAGGAAGAAAAAAAAAATCATACTGCAGCAAATCCATGACCCGATGATTGCCCACTTGCTGAAAAATTAAGCTTCTTCCGTGCACTCTTTAAGTTTTCTTCAGGGTCAGATATTGAATCACTACAAGATTCCCAGTCTTCATCTTTCACAGCTTCTTTATCATCCTGGCAGATGTGGTATAGGTTTAAGCTCACAATAGAATAACATCTTCCATTTAACTAACCACTCTATTAATTCTAAGCTGTCAATTTAAATGCTTACATCTTCCTCATTGTCAATATCTGCAAGGCGCTTGAAACTCTGCCGCTGGATATCATATTCGTATTCACAAAGAAAGACGTCATCTCCTTCATTATTGGCTTCAGAAAATTCTTTACAGTTCATTACAGAGCAATGCCTAAGAATAGATTCCATCTGCATGCATTGACAGGGTAATGGCGAGGAATATGAAAATGATCCAATTAGATGCAACATGAAACACTACAGTATTTCAAATATGAACCGTGACCCCAATGATATATCTAGGGGTTTGTGCAAAACAAGTATCATAATTTCACTCCGTCAGAATCAAGGGCACATGAATGTTCATTCCCTTTTTTTGCTGAGCAAAGATGTCTAACCTCTTAGTGGCTATATAGACTAAAAGGTGACGGCAATAATATAACTTCCACTTAGAAGCATACATAAAAGACAGGATAATTTCTATCAGCAAAGAGTCACCTACCTCAATGTCCGCAAAATCATTAGTGCGATAAAGCTCCCTGCGTAGATTATGTGGCTGCCTTCCAACTGCAGTCTCTTCAGGAATCACATACCATCGGCCTCTAAACCAATAACTACCATCTGGTTCCTTCCATAAGCTGGTTTAATTTCAAAGTTAATGAACTGAATAATGTATAACATTGTAAAAGCTGTATTTTCAAGTCTCACCTTTCAATATGTACAGCCCATAGGTCACTAGAAAGAAGCTTCTCCCTTGCCGTTCTTTTCCGCTTTTTCCCTTTTGGTGGTTCAGGAAGCTCAGCTTTCTTCCCCTCTTTCCTAGCCTCACAAAATTCACAAATCCAATCCCCATCTGGAATCTCCTTCAATGGAGGTCTAAGACATTTAAGATGAAAACCACCCAAGCAATCGTCACACTCAATCATCAGATTCCTACCAGACTTAAAGCAAAAGAAACATTCTTCAACCTCCGGATCATCATTATCAGAATTAGCATCTTCTCTCCTCTTCACATAAACATCATCCCCAACATCAAACTCTCCACCATCATAGACAACTTTTTTGTAATAAACACGTCTTTTTGGTCCATCACGGCTCTTACCTTTTTTCTCTGTTGGTTTCTTAGAAACCATAGCTCTTGTTTTTCTAGATGAATTTGCAGCTTCCTCAGATTTTTTCCTTTTCTTTAACATAGGAAGATCAAGTGAAGCTGGGGCATACAAATCTTTCGCTAAAGCTTTTGCCCTCTTTGGCGAGACAGATTTTGATCCAACAAGACCATTTTCTTTTTTAACTTAAAAAAAAAAAAAAAAAACGTCACTCAAAATAGGGCACAAAAATTACATGACTTACCGACATCATTGTTCTTAAATTGGATAGGGTCTAAAGTCTATAATTAATAACTCTAGTTTATCATGATTAGCAAAGACGCATGCACGATGTGCTTGCTGTTCTGTTTCGAAATTAACCTCATTCATTGAATAATTTTTCATCTATGACCAAACCTGATGTTCTCTTATATGTTCTCTTATATATTTGCTAGCCGCAATAATGTGTGATGCATGAAAGAGTTAACTCAAGTGTCCGAGGCAAAACCCATGTACGTTTTACTTCGACATGGAAAGTCAATGACGATGGGAAAAAAAACACCTAAAACATGTAATCCTTGAGTTATATCCCCATTGTTTATATATACAGCATTATAGCTGATATTACAACGCACTAATCTGTTTTAAATTTACCAGTACTTGATTCTTTTTCCTACCCCTCACCTCCTTCATTTCCAACTCAATTTTTTTTTTTTTTTTTTTTTTTTTGCACAATACAACTATATTCACGGACTTGATCTCTTTCAATTACAGGCATTAAACTTCCCTCTGCGCTATCAAAAATATGGATCGCCTTTTGCAGAGTGATGATAATTCATCGATTTCAACATTGTCTAAATGTCTAGATGGTCCAAATGGGATCCATTTGTCCATCTATATATTGCTACGTCATTTGAATGGTGTTTACGACAACATTGTATTTAGGTGAGCAACACCAATTTGTCACCCAATTTTCTCTAGGAGACCAAGAGGAGGAGTTTGAGCATAGCGAGATGGACGTCCAGAAGGCTTGGTCAATGAAAATCTATTTTACTCGGAACTCTAGCCAAGCGGACAGGAAGTGCTTACGAATATAACTATATATAAATAAGCCAAAAAGAGGTGAACAGATTTTTCTTTATCCGGCATATATGAAAGCTATAATGTTTGAGGACATGATTATGCACTAATAAAAGTCGAAATATCAATCGAGCAAAGCTAGCTACTGAGCTATCACTTGTATTCCGTATATGTAATCTAACTTTCAGTGAAATTTAAATTTTCTAATTCAGATGCACTCATCCACCATGACCAAAAAATTGTTAATAAAAACTAGAACTAACTTGGAAACTTTGTCTCTTGGAAATTTCTACAAACAGTGACTGCGTTACTAATTATCAGAAACTGAAACTCATAAATCAATTCAAAATACGTCAAGTGATAGTTTATTGGTGAAGTCAAATTGAACAGAAATTTCAATACAGACTTGTTGAACTAAAAAACTTCAATTACCACGACAACGACTTGAATTTGATGTTTGAAACCTAATCTTTATAAATTCAATCATGCAAGGTGATCAAGAATCCAACCTTCTGATACTGAATCTGTAATGGTCACGAATTCTAATATGCAAATTCGTTAGATTAGGAAGAGAGCTAATGTCGTGAAGGACCTTAATGCTTCTCCTAAGCAAAGATTTTTTTGTTTGATTGTTTTGTAAGATTTTTTTTTCTCCTAAGTTAATATTTAGAACGTTTGTGTTCTAGTCTTTTCAAGCTCCATGTAAAAAAGATGTTCTGGTCTTACGTAAGATTATTCAACAACGTTGTCGATTTTTACTAAATATTGACATGAAATCAGAAATTAGGGTAAGTATAAGTGATTACCAGATGCCCTTCAAGAACGTAGCGGATATGGGCTTTCCTCTGCCATTTAAGAACTGAATAACAACTTCGACAGTAAGAAGATAATAATAGTAGAATGATGGTGAAGAGAAGTGAGGGTTTAATGAGATTTGAGGGAAACGACGGGAAATGGTGAAAAGAAAAGAAAGTGAAGATGCTTTGATGAAGGATTCATGGAAATGGAAAAAAAAAAACTTCACGTGTAAAAGAAAAAAAATATCTTGAGTAAAAGAAAATTACTTCACGGGTAAAAAAGAATCTTTATTTTACGTAATCCTCTGTAAGCAATGCTTATGTCCCCTCAGTCCCACATTGGTAGCAAACTAGGAATTTCCTCTCTCGACCCTCATTGTGAGGAGAGTAAACTTCTTCATTTTCTTTTTAAGTGTTTCTCCTCTTCACATGTACAAAGCACGTGAAAGCAAGAGAGATCTTCAAAAAGAAAATGAAGAAAAAAACCTTTAGAAAAACTAATAAATTTTTGATAAGCCTTTTGGGAAGTATCCGAGGATATCGTATCCGATACGGGTATCGGAGAATCCGATTCGCGTACGTACGTAATCCTCAGGTATCGGCGCAACCCATGTAACAGTAATCTCTAGTCCAAAAGATCTTTTTATTTGTTCTATACTTCTATTTCCATAGAGGAAACAAACGTCACAGAGACATATTCATAAGCTTACTGTTTAGCGGATCGTATATCTGATTGCATTGCATATAAAGACAACCTGTCTAATGCCTGACATAATATTGTAATTCTAGCATAGCATCTCGTAGTTGACATGGTACGGCAGTAATACAAATAGACTACCCACATAATTTATTAGAAGCACCAAATTTGGTGAGTAAAAACAAATTACCCACTTTAAAGAGAGCAAAAGTTAGACACATCAACAAAAACAAATCGAGACCTGCCATACCTCGTTCATCATGCTTCTTTCGTTTCTCTCTAGGAAAAAAAGTACCATCTGCATTTGCTATCACATCAGATTTAGTCTTTGCATACTGCAACCTCTGTACTCATCACCAAGCAAACCTCGATGGCATCAGACAAACAAATCTAAAAAGCATTAAACAAGAGCGAAAAATCAAAAAAAATAAATTGAAGATCTTATTGACTTACTAACCATGGGTTTGTCGTGTAAAGGAAAATCTTGCATTTGTCTAAGAACATTAGTAGCTGACGACACATCTTCAAAAACAACCCAAGCTTGCCCTTTATGTTTCAGTGTCTTGAATGCTAAAACCTCCAAAATATTCCCAAATTGTTGAAAAATTGATTTCAATGTTTTCTTCAACTCTGCAGAAGAAACAAAATTAAAACCCCTCAACCGAATTAGCGAAATCGTGAAATACAAAACTAGAGTTTTGAAACTAGGGCAAAAGCTACTAGCAATACTGAGTTTAAAAAATTACCATCAAGTTTGATTTTCTCGTTGAGATTGTTGATGTGGATTGTATTATTCGGAACTACTTCGCCATTACTCATCTTTTCTTCTGCAATTCTCTTACTCTTCGCTCTTTCTGTCTCTGCGTGTTTAACTCACACACCCCTAAAACCTTCGTGAAAGTTTCTCAAACGTTTTTCATTTGTGACTAGGTGTGACGCCCGTGCTCCGCAGAGGCCCAGTTATTTGCAGAAAATATGTACTCCTATTATTGGTGGTGTAATTTTTGGGTACAAAAATAAAACTTGGGATAGTAATAATCTTTTTTTTTTTTTTTTTTTAAGCAAAGAAAAATTTGATTAGTCTGGAGAAACTCCCAAGTCTAACAATAATTGACTCTCAGTGATTCTAGGTGGTTGATCAAACCAGGTTTGAGACACACCATTCTTCCTGCTGTATTTGGCTAACTTATCAGCAGATTTATTACATAATCTATGAATAAAATTGCACTTCCACTGAGGGATATTATTTAGCTTATCAATGGCATCCAACAGTATGTCTTCATTCTCCCAAGCAATTCCTGAAGATGTTTTGTTGATGTAGCTCTTTATGTTTTGAGATCAGTTTCAAAAACAACATGCGTCTTCTAAAGCATTACTCCAAACCTAATCTCGTCGGAAAAAAGCAAGACATTCCCGCACTCTTTTGAGTCTTTCACTCCTGCATAGCATTTTGATTTTCCTCCACACCATTTTTCTGTAAAATCACGAAGGATAAGAGCAATTCCAGTTAGTCCTGTATTGGGATCAAAAGATGCATCACAATTAATAGTAAAAAATGGATTGGTCGGTGGCTTCCAAACAGGCGTGGTATTAGTTGTCTGGGAAGTGTTGTTATGGTTTACTATATGCCTGTTGTTGAGGTTATCAATGTAACTGGCAAAGCTTAGCGCTCTCTTAGCAGTAGCAATGGGATCTACCTTCTTATTCTGAAAATTCACATCACATCTCTTGTTCCATATAGTCTAGGCGACTATCATAATCTGATTCAAGTTGTAACCATGAGCAGAGGCCTGAGCAGATTGTCCCATCCAGTTTTCGAAAGCCATTGTAACATCAGTCTGGATTGTTGTTAAAACAACTACACCTCCAGGTATTTGCATCCAGACAGCTCTTGAGAAAGAGCAGAAGAACAAGATGTGCAAAAGAGTTTCATCAAATTGCTTACATAGGGGACATAGGCAATTTATGTAGTTGCAGTTCCTTGAGAGTCGCACTTTTGTAGGCAAAATGTCAGAGAGTCTTTTCCACCAGAAATGTTTTACTCTAGGCCAAGTTTCAATTCTCCACAACTGCTTCCAACAAATATTTGAGCTACCAATTTTCTGGGAAATCTATAGATTACCCAGACTGCATTCATGAAGTTTATTATATGCGTACTTTAGTGTGAAATTCCCATTTCTTGTAAGTTTCCAGATAAGTTTATCTTCCACAACCTTAGGGATTTTCATATTGAGTATTAAATTAGTTGTATCTTGATCAAAAAGGTGATGTAGTAAAGACACGTTCCATTGTTTGCTATCAGGAGTGAATAATTCTTGAACCCAAATATATTGTTCGCTATATGTAATGCCCTGTCTTGGTGTTGGAGGACTATCTAATCCAGTGATCCACACATCAATCCAGATCTTTATTTTCTTTTCATTCCCTAATCTCCATGTGCTATGAATCTTTATGAACGGAATTTGCTTCTGAAGACCTCTCCATGCCCAAGAACAGTTTGTTTTGAAATTTGCATGGAGTATATGAGTGCCAGGGAAGTATTTGGCTTGCATTGCCTTAACCCATTGCTCCTCTGAGTTAATGCACATTCTCCAAACAGCCTTTACAAGAAGTGCTTGATTTAATATTTTCAAATTCCTGAAACCTTGACCTCCAAAACTTTTATGTAAACCAAGTTTCTTCCATGAAGTAATACAGATGCCTTTTTATTGTTGAAAGCCCTACTAGAATTTTCGCTGCAGAGTGTCAATCTGGTGAACAATTTCTGATGGTATTTGTAAGCACCTCATAGAATAAGCTGGGATGGTGTTAGTGACAGTCTTTATCATTAGTGACTTGTTGCACTGTGACATAGACTCACTATTCCAATTGGAAAGTCGGTTTTGAACCCTCTCCACCAATCCTGTGAAGCATCTAACCTTGATCTTTCCAATTACAAGAGGAATTCCTAGGGATCTCTCATTAGAATTCATCCTAGGTACCTTTAATCTTCGAGTAAGTCGTATACAAAACCTTTGTGGCACATTAGCACTGTAGTACACACTTGACTTGTTAAAATTCACCATCTGACCAGAAGCAGCTCCAAAATCATCTATGACTTTAAGAAGATTATTCACATTATGGAGATCAGCATTAATGAATAACAGGCAATCGTCGGCAAAAAAATGAGATATTGAAGGAGCACTTGGAACAATTTTAATACCTTCTATTTGTTTGGTTTACTCAGCCTTGAGAAGTTGTCTAGAAAAAGCCTTACACCACAATTATAAATAGGTAGGGTGACAGAGGGTCACCTTGCCTTACACCTCTTGTTGGGAAGTAGGGTTTGCATGGAACACCATTTAGAAGTATAGATATTTGAGTAGTACTCACACAATGCATTATGAGATTGTACCAATCTGAGCAGAATCCCATTTTCAGCATAACATCTTTTAGGAATGACCATTCAAGCCTATCAAAGGCTTTTGAAGTATCAAGTTTCAATGCTAAGTACTTATTTACTTCCTTCTTATTCTTCATGGTGTGAAAAATTTCCCGAGCAAAATGAATATTGTTTGTTATTTGTCTTCCTTGAACATAAGCAGCTTGAAGTGGAGATATCACTTTCCCCATTACCTTTTTCAACCTCATTGACAGAATCTTTGAGATAATTTTATAATAAGAATTACAAAGAGCAGTAGGCCTCAGATCAGAATGGAATTGTTTGTTTTTTGTTTTAGGAATAAGTGAAACATTTGTAGCATTCAGGCTTTTAAGAAAATATCATGTATGAAAAAATGGTTTCACCATTTCTATAACATCATTACCAACAATATCCCAATGATGTTGAAAAAAACTAGGTGGAAAACCATCAGGTCCAGGGGCTTTCCAAGGCTTCATGTCTTTTAAAGCTTTAAATATTTCAGCATCCTCGGGAATTCTCATTAATTCTAGATCATATGAAGAAGATATTACTGAGATGTCTTCATTTTTTGCAGGTGAAGAAGTAGTATGAAGTAAGCTATAGTGATCAGTCAGCAGATTTTCCAAATCCTCCCTAGTAGTGCACCAATTTCCATTTCCATCTTTTAAAGCCGCAATATTGTTTCTAGCCCTTGTTTTATTTGCATTAGCATGATGATACTTGGTATTTCTTTCCATTTCAAGATAGTATCCATCTCTTGATTTTTGGCCCCAAAATTCATGTTGAATTTGATGCCGATGCTCTATTTGGTTTTCTACATGTAATACTTCAATATTAGTGCTTTGATGTTGATGTTGTTTTTGTTTGCAAGGCTTCTAGATGTTGATGAATATTACTTTGAATGTTCCCATATTTCTCCCTGTTCCATTTTGAGATATATTTCCTTGCAGTAATGAGCCTTCTTGATAGTCTAAAACCATGTGAGTCATTTACCTGTTGTTCCCAAGCATTAACTATCCCATTCTTCAAAGTTTCATCTTTCTCATAACATTGGAAGTATTTCCAATTCTTTTTTCTGTCACCATGTAAAGAAGAAGTATCCAGCATTATTGGGCAGTAATCTGATCCCAGTTGTGGAAGATGCAAAAGTTTTGAGTCTGGGAATTGAATGAACCAATCACTATTGACAATAGCTCTATAAAGTTTAGATCTCCTAATACCAGTGCCATGAACATTACTTGACCAAGTGAAAGATCTCCCAAGTATAACCCAAATCATCCAAACCGACTTCATAGATAAGATTGATGTAAGAAGAATCTCTTGAGGAAGAAAGCGCATTATGTTAAGAAAGAGAAGTATTAGAAGCGGTAGAAAGATTGCAGGTCACATGTATCCTTCCTTCATTATTGAAAACCAGATTCAAATCCCCTAAAACAACCCATGGTTGTGTGATATTTTGACTTAAATTCTTAATATAAGTCCATTGCTTTTCTTTATGATGTGGATAAGAAGACCCATACATACAGGTAAGCATCCATTAAACTTAGAGGGATCATCCTGCACTAGACAATTAATAATCCAAGAATCTGCATTCACAACATTAAAATGAAAGCCATCCTTCCATAGCAGGATTAGTCCACCTGCTAATCCTCTTGAAGATATAGGTTTATGGTTGGGAAATTTATATGGTTTTATAAAAAAAATCATTTAATCCTCATCTGTCTTAGCCTCGGAGATGAAAATTACATCAGGGTCATATCTGTAGAGGAGATCTTTGAGATGGTATCTAGTAGTTTTATTGGCAAAGCCTTGACAGTTCCATGTTAGAACTCTCATGGTTCTAATATTCAATTTATCACTAAATAACAATGATAAGTCATCTTTGATGCGGGGGAGATGAAAATGTAATTGAAAGACGATAAATTAGTGACTCGAATCAAAGAATAAAATCTTAATGAAGAGGAATAAATTACCACAGTTGCTTGTTCCTCCAGATGATGCATATGATTCTTCTTTGTGCCTTTGCATTGATTATCATGTTCTCCAGTTTCCACCCCATTCATATTTACTTCAGTAGAGTTTGTTGGCAGATCATTAGTAACCCTACCATGAACAACTAAAATGGGACCTTGGATGGATGGGTTCGAATTATCATGAACTTCTTGGTTTCTTGCTATTTTAGCAAATCTTTCTTCTCCTACATCAGGCATTGCCTCCTCATCGTGCACATCACCATTATTATCAATTCCTAGGTTCGCATCAGCACTTCCAGAATCCTTTTTAGCTTTGTGTTCTTCATACTCCTCAACAGTCATAGCTCTTTCCCGTAGTAACTCAACAACTTCTTCACAGATATTATCATCATGATCAATTATATAACATTGATTACATAGACTATGAGGCTGTTTTAGCCAGTGATACCTAATCCAAACAGGCTCTCCATGATTTGAATTCCACCATTCACCTCTTTTTAGTGGTTCTGTGAGGTCTATTTCAATACGAGCGGTAATCAAATTACCGAGCCGTGATCTGCAATTTTTTGGCTCAGTGGATATCTTCTTACCCAAGTCTTCGATAGCTTCGTTAACTACTGCGTCATGATGATGTTCTAGCAGTAAGCCTTTGAACCGTACACTTCAAGCCTGTTTTCTAAAAACGTAATCTGCATACGCTAATGCTGTAGAATATTCTTGCAAAGCAAGCAAGCATTTTTGGACATTCCATGGTGATTTTTTAATGACATCATTCATATCCTTTGTGGAGTTAAACTTAAATACGGACAAATATTTCCCCACCATTTTTGTTTCTCGCTTCTTGTAGTTTTTTCAGAGAACATTCAATCATCTTTTATTTCAGAAACTTCAATTTCATCATCCTTAGTGATTAGTTTTCCGATCAAACTATTAGACCACGAAGTTGCAGCATCATTGATATTTGTTGCAGAACCTATAGCACATCTTTTACCTCTGATGGAAGTGTTTCTCATCTTGTCAGTAATAGATTGAACACAACTATTGTTGGCAGTGTTGTTGTTGTTGGACTCCATTGAATCTCTTAGAGCTCCTCTACTAGGGTTTGGTATTTTTCCACAGATAATTCTTCTCCAGACTTCTTCTTTATTTGTGGTTAAGGTTGTTGCTAGAAAAAGGGTATAGCAAATATTTTGTTTCCTAAAGAGGTGCGAAGTATTTTTTGAGTAAATGATAGAATAAAATCTGTTGGCGGTCAACTGCATGAGCTCCGAAAAAAAATTATGATTCCTTGAATCATGGGAAAAATTAGGGGGAGTTTTATTTTTTGAAATTTTTGGATTTGAATCGGTTGGTGAGTCAGGAATGTAAACTGGTGTTGATGGTGGTTTTTAAACAAAGGGTAAAATCGTAAAACCCCATGACCTAGTGTTACCCGCAACACATTAACTAAGAGCATTTAACTCAGTGTAAATAATTAATAGGGGTATTTTTTCAAAATACCGATTAGGGTTTTTCGAATACGTAACCCTAATTCCAAACCAAGCCGCACACTGCGCACCATGGCAACAATGCCAAACCAAGCCGCACACTCGCGCACCATGGAAACAATGCCAAACCAAGCCGCACATCGCGCACCATGGCAACAATGCCAAACCAAGCCGCACATCGCGCACCATGGCAACAATGCCAAACCAAGCCGCACATCGCGCACCATGGCAACAATGCCAACCCAAGCCGCACATCGCGCACCATGGCAACAATGCCAACCCAAGCCGCTGCGCGCACCATGGCAACAATGCCAAACCAAGCCGCACACTCGCGCACCATGGCAACAATGCCAAACCAAGCCGCACACTACGCACCATGGCAATAACGCCAAAACCAAGCCGCACACTCGCGCACCATGGGCGACGCCAAAACCAAACTACATATCGCACTCATTGGCAACCATGCCAAACTAAGCCGCTATGCCATTGGCGCATGCCAAATATAGCGCCCTAGGGCTTGCAAAACGTGCAACTAGGTCAACATGGCCGCACGTGCCATTGGCACATGCCAACGCGCACCACAAACCGTATTTCCAAGCCGCTATGCCATTGGCGCATGCCAAATATAGCGCCCTAGGCTTGCAAAACGTGCAACTAGGTCAACATGGCCGACGTGCCATTGGCACATGCCAACACGTACCACAAGCCATATTTCCAGTGCCACGCATGCCATTGGCACATGCCAACATGCTCATTTGGTAGCTTTTCCTACCAAGGCCGGTACTCTAACGCCACGCATGCCATTGGCACATGCCAACATGCTCGCCGGGTAGCTTTTCCTACCAAGGCCACGGCCCTAACGCCACGCATGCCATTGACACATGCCAACATGCTCATTTGGTAGCTTTTCCTGCCAAGGCCACGGCCCTAATGGCCACGCATGCCATTGGCACATGCCAACATGCTCGCTGGTAGCTTTTCTTACCAAAGCCACGGCCCTAATGGCCACGCATGCCATTTGCACATGCCAACATGCTCGCTGGTAGCTTTTCCTGCCAAGGCCACGGCCCTAACGGCCACGCATGCCATTGGCACATGCCAACATGCTCGCTGGTAGCTTTTCTTACCAAAGCCACGGTCCTAATGGCCACGCATGCCATTGGCACATGCCAACATGCTCGCTGGTAGCTTTTCCTCGCTAAGGCCACGGCCCTAACGGCCACGCATGCCATTGGAACATGCCAACATGCTCGCCGGGTAGCTTTTTCTTACCAAAGCCACGGCCCTAACGGCCACGCATGCCATTGGCACATGCCAACATGCTCATTTGGTAGCTTTTCTTACCAAAGCCACGGCCCTAACGGCCACGCATGCCATTGGCACATGCCAACATGCTCGCCGGGTAGCTTTTCTTACCAAAGCCACGGCCCTAACGGCCATGCATGCCATTGGCACATGCCAACATGCTCGCTGGTAACTTTTCTTACCAAAGCCACGACCCTGACGACCACGCATGCCATTGGCACATGCCAACATGCACGCTGGTAGCCTAACTTGCAAACCGTGCAACCTACCACCAAGGCATTACGCACATGCCATTGGCACATGCCAAACACACACGTGGTAGCCTAACTTGCAAACCGTGCAACCTACCACCAAGGCATTCCGCACATGCCATTGGCACATGCCAAACACACACGCCGGTAGCCTAACTTGCAAACCGTGCAACCTACCACCAAGGCATTCCGCACATGCCATTGGCACATGCCAAACACACACGCTCGGTAGCCTAACTTGCAAACCGTGCAACCTACCACCAAGGCATTCCACACACGTCATTGGCACATGCCACATGCGCCCCTAGCAACACCACTTGCACTCAAGATGCAACCAACACTCGAGACATCAACACAAACCGGGGATGCTTTCCCGGGGTTTTGGTTTGGCGGTCACAGACTTGCGGCGTACACTACGCTCACATTAAGAAAGCGTGAAAAGGAATAAAGCGGTCAAATAAATGAGGAAATAATGGTGAAAACGTTTTCACCCATTAACACCATGCGGTTACCACCTCCTCTCATTATTTCACACTTCACTCTCTTCCTTCATGAGACCATGGTACGTTTCAAACTCGACTTGTATAAATAGGTCTTACCTATTTCCACCGACAACAAGTCTCGGTCGGGAGAAAAATACTACACTCTCGTAAAAGGCAACTTTGCAAGCTCTCCAAAAGCTTTCATCTCTTGCAAGCTTCCGAAGCTTCCACTTTCTCGATACAAGTCGAGACACTACTCTCCCGTAACTATTCTCGGTCTCAACACCTTTCTTGGCTTCCTCCCAAATCAACCCTTCTCCTCCACTTTGTGACCGAAGCAAGTCCGGAACGGCCATTTCTTGGTTTAGGACGGACTTGTACAGATTGATCTTTCGAATCTATAAAGTGCTCACGTGCAAGACATTTGTTTAGGGTTTGAACCAGTTTCTCACTCACCTACCGAATTTACCGAAATCGGCAGAAACGATTTTTATCCATAAACAACTGGTTTTTCATGGTTTCAAAAAATTGATTTGGGGGATAATGATGTTTCTCATAATGAGAAAAACTCAAAGAAAAAATATTGTAATTTTGCAATATAGCAGTATGGGGTGGAACTGTTATAGGCAACATAGCCATTGTCGACAATACTATCTTGAAAATCAAGCAAATGCTAAGCACAAAGATCCAATATAGGAAGGAATCCATGACAAATCTAGAGGAACCTGCAAAAAAAATCAGAAACCCATATCAAGAAAATCAGATAAGTAGAAATGAATCAACAGTAAACAGAATCCAAAAGTTAATAATACTGTTTCAAGATAACAAAGCTATCAAATTAAAAGAAAACTAAACTCTACAATGAAATGAATAGCAGATATTAAGAATTATTTTGGCACTAAAAAAAGTAATGATTAGAAAATAAAGAAGAGATAATAGAGATTAAAGAAAAGAAATTCAGATTAAGCACGGAGAAATCACGATGGTAATGATCATTAAACATGTATTGACTCGGCGTCGCCCGATTCACTGAGCCTCTTTTAATTAGAAAGCACTTTAACATAATCGAGATTTATTCATGTTTTCGTTTTTGGAATAGTAATCTTTTGTAGAGAAAAGTACGTATTGGTGACTAAAAATAGGCTTATGGTTCATGGTTAGATTTTTTTAAATATTTTTCTACCCGTAAAATAAATATAGATTCTTTTTACCCGTGAAGTATTTTTACCCGTGAAGTATTTTTCTTTTACTTAAGATATTTTTTCTTTTCCCCGTGAAGAACTCTGTATTCCTTTTTTTAGTATAGGCCATACTCAAGGGAATAAATTAATAGACGGGTAGAAAGATTAAAAAAAAAATTACCCATGAAGTATTATTTTTACTCAATTTTTTTTTCTTTTACCGTGGATTTTTTTATTTTATTCAAGATATATTTTATTTTTGCACGTGAAGAATTCCATATTTTAATAAACAAGTAGAAAGGGAAAAAAAAGAACGCGCAATTGGGCGATACTTATATTAATTGGGGGATAGAGAAAAGGACAAAAACGGGATCTAAATATCAAATCAGGGTCACCCCTTATATATGTATTTTAATAATTTCTAATCTACCCCTCACTAATCAGGTTTAGTGCTAAATTATAACTAGGAAAATTTATAAGATTATTTGATAAATGATTAGAGTGTATTATTATTTGGGTGAGGTGAGAGTGGAAGGAGGGGAAAATTTTGAGAGGAAACTTATTTTGGTGAAAATGGAAGAAGATAGTGAAGAGAGAATTGTTGTTGAATCTTTAGCTCAACTACAAAAAGAAACATATCTTGAATCCTCTACTAATGACAACAATTCACAATTGCAATTATTTGTGGAACCAACACCCTTGGATCATGTTTTTTATGAGCATGAAGTGTTTCGTGAAGAACCAACCCAGGAGAGTAAACAAGTTCAACATACAAGCACTCCAAATACTTAGGTAAAGGTGCCAATGTGTTGAAAATTTGTTTTTTTTTCTTTGAATACATCATTGTTGCAATGAAATAGCTCGGTGTCGACATTGACGTAGTACGAATACAATGCTAGTATTCATACTACGACCATCCTAAAGCCCATAATATACCCCATTTTGAAATGCAAGCCGACACCGTATTCAACCAAAAAAAGCATGCGGTACAAAAGTTACTTTTTACCTACCACGGAATATTCTACACGGAAACCCTTTGCGACAATATATTTCTGTCGCAAATCGATCACGACCACTCATCTTTGACGGTCAAATTGAGTGGCCTAGATCGAATCTTTGAGGGACCGAGAGGTGTAGACATGCAAGCCAGCGGGCCGTCTCCACACATGCCTAGTCGGTCCATTCGAGATTAGCACCAATGCTTGGATTCGATCAGCCAAAGAGGGGATGTTTGCGCACCTCTAAAAAAACCCTAAATTCCTTCAACGGTAGCAAACATGTGTCGTAAATCATCTCGTCCGTCCAACTTTTCCAGCTTGGTCGGACGGCTTGGATTAAAAATTAGGCGATCAATGAAGCGCCTTAATGATCACCGTCCGCCACTCTGTCACAAGGAGTGATCGATCGATGATGGCCTCGCCCATGCGCCTCCAAACGATCACTCGAAGATGGTGGACGTCTTTGTTATTTTAGGGCGCTTAATCCGCGGCTTACTCAATCAAGTTTCAAAACAGCGATGCTTCATGCATATCGATTGTTTTGAGCTGCTTGCTTAAAAGCGATGCATTACATACATCGAGCATGCACGATATTTCATCAATTCTAAAATAACTTAGTAATTTAACTTAATAGCACCGTATGCTATTTCTTGCGCAAGGTCCCACGACTTGACCCACTCATCCGAGACACCAAGCATGTCACAAACTGGGGGATACTCACTAGGGTATTGGTCTGGTGGTTTACAGCGTGCGGCGTGCAACGTGCCCATTACGAGAACGTGTCAGGAAGAGATGGACGGTTAACGGTGATGAGGGAAGTGGGCAAAGGCGTGATCGTGTGACAATTACCTACACGACCCCACTACTCCATCACTCAACTTACTCCACTTCCTACGAGATGAAGGTTGCGCTCAAAATTACTTGTATAAATAGGTTCTCCAACCTATTTCCAAACAACACGAGAAACCAAGTTGTTGTTAACAACGTATCCAGAAACACCCAAAACTGATAGCTTACATTATGCAAGCCAGTTCAACATTCTGATACAAGTCATAAACAACCAACACCTTCACAATCTCAACACCTTCTTCGCTTCCCTCCCTAAGATCAACCCCATCTCCTTCAATTTGTGACCGAAGCAAGTCCTGGAACGACCATTTCTTGGTTTAGGCGTAATTGTACAGATTTATCTCTCAAATCTAAAGTACTCCCGTGCAGTGCATTTGTTTAGGGTTTAGATTCGTTTCTCATCCGCACACACCCAAATTTACCAAAACCAGCAAAAACAGTTTTTACCCATAAACAAGAGTATATAACCATGTTTGGATATAAACATTGTATGTGAACTCATACTTGTGTAAGTCCAAAATCCTTGAACTAAAGTATGCGTACTTTACTTGTTTAGGATGTCCGGAGCTAAGTCCGCGTACCTGTATGCGTACTGTCGGAAGTTCACATCCCGTGAATTTCTGCTGGAGTTTGTGAACCAAAACAAGCTCAATCCGGGTACTTAAGTATGCGTATTGGTATGCGTACTTAAGTGGGTTATTTTCTAGAAATGGTTTATTCGTGAACTAAGACATTTATAAATTAAGGAATGCAATCTTTGTAAACCGTGCTATAATGTTCATGAATTGATTCGAGTGAATCAGAACCGTTTTTGCTTCGATTGTGTCTTGTATACTTCTATGAGATCTAAGCAATTGAACAACTCTCTAACTAGTTATTTTGAGTCATTTGAACTAGTTATGGTGAAGATGAATAAGGTTGATATGAAAGTGCTCATATGGCTAACCATTGGTTAACTAGTGTTGAACCAACTAAGTGTACACGTTTAGGTACGGTTACTCAAAACTAAATGAAGTTACATTTCATTTGTGAATAACAAGCTAAGTTCGATCTAACGGTTGAAAGATATTAGCTTGAATCTAATCAGGTTTTTATCTAACTGTGAATATTGAATGCTTTGTTACCAATGTAGCTTAGATTGCAAACCCTGATTTGGAGACTATATAAATGAGAACTCTAGCAACTGGGAAACCTAATCCCCACACCTCCTGTGTGATACTAGTTGTATAAGCTAGAGTCGATTCTCCTTTAATTCTAGGTTTTTCACGAAACCCCGTAGGTTAACGACTTAAAGACTTCAGTGGGATTATGAAGCCAGACCCAACTATTTTCTCTGTAGGTGCGTGATCTGATCTTGCTGTTTCTATCGTATTTGAGTACAATCGTAAGATTGGCTTGAGATTAATTTCTCCGATAGGCAATATAGGCTTGAGAACACCAAAACATGTGTGAGCCAATTTTGCAAGCAGAGGATGTGAAATCAAATCAAACAAGATGATAATTGAATCTCAAATCTCAATTCTCCTTCATTCTGGCCCCACCAAAATCTGAGGTGGACAATCTAACTAGAGAGTATTAAGAAATAGAGCTTTCTCATTCACTTTAGCCCCACACAATTAACTTTCATCCTTACTCACACTTCATTTACATCTCTCCCTCAACCCTTCTCGCCATAACCCCACTATCTGTATGCAACTGACCAGTAAAAGAGAAGAAGAAAAAAGTTTTTTCCAAATTTCAGAACCCCCCTTGATTTGATCTCTCCTCACAAAATTAAATCTTCGAAATCATAATTCTTCCAAATGTCAAATTCTTAACGTTATTAAGTTTTATTTTTGATATCTCCATAAATATAAACCAAATTTTTGCAATTAAGTTTGATTTTGCTTAATTTAAGTGATGATTTTTATTTTCTAAACTGTTTTTTGAGGAAAATCTAAGTGTTATTGCGTAATTTCTCTCAGGATTTGCAAGGGGACTTTAGGCAGCGCATTTGGGGTTATTAGTTGTTACTGTTTTAAATCTGTTTGATAAATTGTCTAACTGAAAATTGCTTATTTTTCTTTGGATTTGCATGGGGAATTTAGCCAGTGAAATTACTACAAATATGTAAGTAAGTTTGTTTATGTAATGTTCGAATTTACTCCTTAAATCTTTGTTTTATGATTCATCCTCTCGATAAAGTAGATAGGTTAGAGAACAGTAATGTTAAGCTAGAGATGGTAAGAAAGTTCTCTCTTTCCCCATTGCCTTAATAGGCTACATAAAAGTTGCACTCCCATAATGACTTTAACATGCTTGCATCATCGTTTGTGTCTAACTCTTTTTTTTAGCCCTTAATTATAATCTTGAACTGTTAAATAACTCTTTTTTTAACCCTAACTTTAGATTTTTATATTTCCAACTGTTTTCAATATTAGGTCATCGACGTGCTCCTGTAAATCAAGCTCACGCTTCGTGGTTCAAGCTCGGGGTTTGAGGACCACATTAGGTTGAAACCAGTGCTAAAGGGCTCGACAAATGCAAGCAAGATAAATTGCCTTTGATCAGTCGTGATTTATATAGCCGATATCGAATAGCGGGAAACAAGATAAGGTGATACATTAATATAATGACATTGACAAGCAAAATATCCATTGTATGCGTTCTCCGGGAAATTATATAGTAGTAGCTTACATGGGAAATTATAATGGCATGATTGATGCATTGATGCCACTCATTTTCGTACAAGGTTAAATCACCTTCTAAATAAAGGAGCAGGTAGATGACATGTTTTGTAGGTAAATAAATTTAGGCGACTAAGATCCAAGTTTGATTGCTTATTTCGAAAGAGAAGATGCAGTTGTTGCTCTCCAACGTGAAGCCTCTCAACATGTCGTTAGCATTTGCCGATTCATGGCCTATTAGTATGTTTGGACGATGTGGTATGCATTTCACATTCTTATCTACTTTAATTTATAGTTACGTGCTCCAATAATAATCATTTGTATGTTCATTTTTCAAGATTTTTTGTATAAATATTTTCAATTGTAGAGTGGGAACTCTTTTGTTCATTCCGCATTATGTCCAAAGTGCATCTCATGTGAGCTAGCAATCGTAGTCATGTCGATGCCGGGTTGTATTTTGGCATCTTAGAAACCAGATCCCGTTTTTGACACATGGGATGCATTTTCCTCATTTTCCTCCAAGTGGCAAAGTGTGTATCCACCTCCAGAAGCAGCAAAGAATCGTTGTTACGGGTATCAAATGCTCTCTTCCATAATTCAAGATTAAAGTAAGTGGACTATTGAATCTTTGATTATTGAATTATGGGCGGTGTAACATTGCAAAGCAGATGAAGTGCGAGTTATGTGAAACAAATAAATGTCGGTGACATATTTATGAGACTCATCAATTTTATATATAAGGTACACATGGATTACATTTGTGATCTCGCAATTTTATCTGTTTCATTTTTATTCTAATGTCGTTTCGAATTTGATCTTGCTGCACTTGCTTCTACATTGATTCTAAACAAACACGAGATGATGCTAAAAGGTGATATGAAACTTACCGACGATTTCGGTGGACATACGAAAGCAACCGATTCTAGATTCTGCATACAAAGTCAAGTTAGTCGACGTCTACGCTAAGGATTTGAGATATTTGGATATACAGGTAATAAACATATGTAAATTAAACTTCTGAGATTCCTCAAAGATGATTACATCTCATGAAAATGTAGCAGCCGCAAAGAGACATTACCCAAGATGATTATCTCATAAAAATATTTAGCTTGCAAAGAGATGTATCCCAGTGCGAATGGGTTATCAACCATGGATTCGAAAGCTCCATCTATGGGCACCGCAAACCATTGACTAAGAATGACCCCCACTTAATCATATTCAGTCTAATAATTTGGCCATCCATTTTAATATTGCTTTCATTGTGGTTGACCAATCTTGGTTGTTTACATTTATTTCGTGCTAAGGGAACAATAAAATTAAGATCAAAAATGTTAACTTGATGTTGATAAGTTATGACAACTAAGCACTGGCTCCGATATTGAACATATTGTGAGCCTAACTTGAATTAAACTATATTGTTCCTGGTGGGAAGCACGTGTTTAATCTTAGGATTTTTATTTACACAACTGTAGTTTAGTTTTGTTCCTGTCAAAGGATTAATAGTAATTCTTTTACGTGGAAGGTTAATGGATTCAGGAACAAAGCTCAATGGTCCCTTGGCTGACGTATCTAAAGGTGCATTTAAAAAACTGATACATTAAAATTAGTTTGTTATGCTTACAAATCTATAAGCAGTTTGTTTACTTTGAATTTTCTTTTTCCTTCCATGGACACTTAAACATTAGCATACACGGTACCACTACTATAATTACACGGTATTGTGGTCACTTACTCAACATTTACTAATTTTTGTCGGAATTGGGATGAAAATAAAACAAAGATACCGCCTCGGCATCAACTTACCTTTAAGAGTTTCCTTCTCTGCATTGTGTTTTTGTTTCATTTACCCAATGAAACCGCCAGCATAACTATGCAATATCAGTTTCATGTACCACTTTTAGTTTTAGTTTACATCATTCCATAGATGTTAACTAATAATATTTAGATGAATTTTTCCTAACACATGAAACTGACAATGTCCCATTTTGTCGGAATTATGATTAGTTAACAAATGCATATCAGTTTCATGTATAGATCAACGAGATTAGAAACAAAAAAATTGTAACCAATTTGACTTTATAGCCGAGTTTTTTTGTTAATTAATCACTACGTACAATGTGCAGATTAACCTAAACATGTGACACGACTATGCCACACAAAAATTCCATAACCTCTCAATCTTTGGAAGGAAAAGGGGACAGTTCGGTTGGTAGTGTCGGAGGAATTGGCATGACATGCACACAAGAAGATTTTCCTTGGTGAAGGCATCACCCCAGTCCCAGACATCATTGTGAACCTTAGAGTATGTCATTATCGCAAGAGTATCATGGATAGGTCGCAGTTCATGTGTGGTAAGAGGGATAGCTCCTCCATTAACTGATAGTTGTAGCAAGAGCCAAAGGCCTTCAGTTGGTCTCTATTTGTATAGTTTTTCCTTTGGTGGGTTATATAATGGATTTGTCGTATTCAGCATAAATTAAACGAACGAGCAATGTAGAAAGGTAATCAATTTGTGTGGAGCACGGGTTACTTCATTTTGTGTTGAAGAGATGGTGATGGCTTTGTATAAAAGAAATGTGAACGTCCGATTTTCAGCTGGGATATATCTCATTACGCCTTTGGACAAATATTTAATCAATAATTTTGACTTTTTTCTTTTTATCAGTAAATTAGAATTTATAATAATGAAGGTAAAGTACATGAAATATGAATTCTAAAAACAATAAAACTGAACAAAAAGAGCAAGAAGGGAAGCAAAGCGCAGCAAAAAGTTACTCTTTCATGTGGCCATTAAACACGGATGAAGAAAAAAAAAGTTAACTACCCGGTGCGTAGCACGGGTTAATTGCTAGTGAATATTTGAAGGGGCTTGTTGTCCGGCGCTCCTTTTATGATACACGTGTAGTTGTGATCCCAAACTATCTTCTCAAATTCTTGCATAACGGTCCTACCTTCCCATTCCACCTTTCTAATAGTTGCTTGTGCGCTATAAATTGTACTTAGAGAAGAAACATTCGTCTTATCCTTTTCCTTGAAGCCTCTGAGAATTTGTCTTGGTTTGATACATGCTTTGGTCTATCTATTCACATCCTCCATTTCATGAGGTTTTAGCTTCGCAACTAGGGAGTGACCAACAAAATCTTCCGGATCCGGGTGGTTATATGGCGGCCGAACCACACCACACAATCCCATTCCTTGTCTTTTAAATGAAATACAAGCTTAAAGGGGCAATTATCCTTCCTCGTACGAGTCTTGATACCCTATTAGTCTTCTTTGAATATACACAACCCTTTCTCTTGTGGCTATTCTTGTCCTTGTATTCCCCACTTTTCTCGCAAGCCATCTCAAAACAAATCTTTGAACCTTGGGTATTCCTCACCAACATACACATGTCCTTAAGAGCAGTCTCTTTAGCCCAAACAATTGCTTCCTTTTTAGATTTTATTCCCTATATAAGGACAACAATGGGAGATTATAATTCATTATAAGGTTCATTATAAGCAATCCATTGGTAAAGTTCAAGATACTAGGTGAAAAGTATTCTTGGATAACATACCGGTGGAATTTAATAGTATTCCGACATATCCCGACTAGGCGGTCTTGCATTTGTTAGATCAATATATGTCACAATCTAAGAAGCGAATGAAAAGAAAATTTAATTAGTTAAAAATAAAATAAAATACTATGGTCGAACTGAACCGAAACTTAAGAACAAATCTGAAATGCTTCCGGCATAAAATTTCATTGGAAATCAATGCCGGAAACATTGTGCCGTCATGCTCATTACCTATGGTTCCACGCCGGTACACAGTGCCGGCTTGGTCAATAATTAATCAACCACGCCGATATTAAATTTTAAATGTCACTTATTCCTATATGTTTTCTTGGAGGTACCGATATGGTAACATTAGAATTGAACCATGCCGGTAGCGTGGCATGCCACCTTTGGGGCGTGCGTTTCGAGGCGCCGGTCCTAGTCGCATAGGCCGGACGGTCACACGCAAAGGTGGGCCCACGGTGATCATGTTGACATCCTTGGGATCTCTTGAGTCTATATCTACACCGTCCGTTTAGGCTGGTGAAGATGGATGGTCACGATCAATTTACGACAGATGTGTGTTGCCGCAAACCTTAATTAGGGTTTTGAGACAGCCACGCCCATGCGACTTTCACCAAGCGGTTTGGCACGCTGTTGGCCTCCTTTGGGGAGATCGATCACGTGGGTCCAATGTTGGGCTGACGGTGAACGCATGTGCACCTTCTCGATGGTCTTAAATGCGATCCAAGCCATCCAAATAGGCCGGCTAAGTTGGATGGTCGTGATCGATTTAAGACGCTAGTGTATTTCCGCGACCCAATTTAGGGTTTGGAAACATCACACTTGCCATGGTTTGGGCGAGCGTTTCTTGCTCAATGGTCCCACCATGGGCAAGTCGTTCAAGCAAGGAGGAAGTGGGCCCGCCCGGTGTGCATGTCAGCGTTTCCCCAATTGCTCATGGGATCATCTAACCCATCGAAGCAAGCAGGCGAAGTTGGACGGTTGCGATGATTTTGAAACTGTCTTGGACAGTTCAAGCTCGTTCGAGCTTCTCCCAAGCAGCGCGGCCACCCTACTTAGGGTTGGCGTTTAACGGCGCTGGGAGATGTATGGTGATGTTCTACCAACTAGGGCACAAGAGGGCCCGCCGGTGGTCATCACGATAATTGCCTATTCCTGTCAAGATTTGGCTAGGCTTGTTAAATTGCGCGGCCAACTTTTGTGGCCGTGATCGTTTCTGAGAAGTCTAGATTTCCCTTAAGGAATTTAAACGCGTTCGATCGCGCTAACTTTTAATTAAAAGGTGTGCGAACGCGTTGATCTCTTTGTCAGAGGGTGGTGTAGCCTATGTGAGTGTTTTTATGCAGGTCTCAATACTGACACTTCGGGAGATTTATGCTACTCCGTTGCGAGCGAACATTTAATCGTCATGTCATTCCAATATTGAGAGTTCGCTGGGGAACATAGCATAAAAAAAACACTAGGCAGGTCATGCATTAGTGAATAATGCTGATAAAACTCACGTAATATTTGGGATTGCTGTTGCACACACCATTCTCGAGTGAATTTCATGAATTATATTGAATTGCTTCAAATAAAGCGAAGAGGTTTTCAGCACTCGTCACTTCTTAAACGGCTTTTCCTTTTGCAGGGTAACAGCGCATTAAATGCTGGTTTTACAATTTTAGCCCTGAACTAAAATCCAACATCAACAATTCTAAACTCTCATTTCAATCATTGAACTTTCTTAGAGGATGTTATATAGTTGTTATTCACAAACTATTTTTCATCAAAGCGATTTTCAAGTTATTGAAATAATCAACATGACTTTCGTCACGAGTAAAGATGAACTTGGCCAAAGCGAAAGCTTACCAACACATATTTCAAGAAATAGATAAGCGAGATAAACTCGGCTCGAAATAGCAAATGTGTATAATCGAAGTCTATATAGCAATACGACTTTTGTCTCAAGATAAGAGATATAATAGATAGACTTTTGAGTGATAGATAAGTTCAAGTCTCCACATACTTTTTGTCGATGAAGTTCCACCAGTTCCTTGAGTAGTTCTTTGTGTTTGCATGATGAACGCCGTGGAGTCTAGAGCTCAACTACACTTATTATCCTAGTCCGAGACTTAGCTATAAGTAGACTTATAGTTTTGGCAACTAAACTTGACAAACAAGCTTGAGATAGCAACGCTTACGAGTTCGACCGAGCAGTGCTCTAACAGTTTAGCTCCTTTAACATTTCTCTCATCAGATGTTTTATTGCCCACTGAGAAACATTGAATTCTATTCCTCGGAGCAACTTAGCATATTGAAGATATTGAGTCATCCTTTCCATTGAGACTTTCTCAAAATCCTTCTTGATCCTATCAATATCACTCTTGAAGTATTGCTCTATTGCCTCGGTGACCATAACCACGTTTCCTTGGTTAGACTTGAGGAGACCTTTAAATCTCCCATGAGCGGACTCCGCTACACTAGTTGCTTCATTCTCGTAGTGTCTATACCGGTTTGTCCATGCACGCACAAATTTTTCCTTGTACTTATCCAACAATTGCTTCCGACAATACGAGACTGCACTTGGATACACTTCGTTCCAATTGGCAATAAACACGTTCAATTTCTTTTCGTACATATCCTCGGTAAGAGACCAATAAACTTTCTCCTAATCTCTTTGAAATTCCAACCACTTTTTATGATTTTCATCATATTCTTTGTCCACTCGCTCTTTAAACTTTCCTCTTTCTTCTTCTTCTTCTTCGGGTGATAGTTTGTTCTTGCGAACGTCTTCCTTTAGTTGAACAATCATTCTCTTCTTAATATCCGCCTTACTGGGTTCAAACAAAGCATGACAAGATTTTATCACATTTTGACGTATATGATATGTACATAGGAAATTTGTGCATCCAGGAAGACGTCGGATATTGCATTCATTAATGCTTCATCGTTATCGGTTATGATGACCCTCAGAAGGTGATTTTCCCGGAAGAGTAATTTCAATTGTCGTAATGCCCAATTATAATTATAATCCTTCTCGTTCTCTATCAAACACCATGCCATTGTGAATGATACCTTGTCCAATGTTTGCCCCACGATGTTGAACAACGGCATATTGTATTTGTTTGTCTTGTAGGTGCAGTCCATCATAAGAACACCAAAACATGTTTGAGCCAACTTTGCAAGCATAGGGTGCGAAATGAATATTTGAAGGGGCTTCTTGTCCGGTGCTCTTTTAATGATACACGTGTAGTTTTGATCCCAAACTATCTTCTCAAATTCTTGCATAACGTTCCTCCCTTCCCATTCCACCCTTCTAATACTTGCTTGTGCGCTATAAATTGTACTTAGAGAAGACACGTTTGTCCGATCCTTTTCCTTGAATCCTATGGGAATCTGTCTTGGTTTGATACATGCTTTAGTCGATCTCTTTACATCCTCCATTTCATGAGGTTTTAGCTTCGCAACTATGGAGTGACCAACAAAATCTTCCGGATCCGGGTGGTTATGACGGCCGAACCACACCATACAATCTTATTCCTTGTTCTTATCTCTTAAATGGAATACAAGCTTAAAGGGGCAATTATCCTTCTGTTTTGGGGTAAAAACTGATTCTGCTGGAAATGGTAAATTTGGGTGTGCCGCCGAGAAACGAATCTAAACCCTAAACAAATGCATTGCACGGGAGTACTTTAGATTCGAGAGATCAACCTGTACTATTCTGGCCTAAACTAAGAAATGGTCGTTCCACTCTTGCTTCGGTCACAAAATGAAGGAGAAAGGTTGATCTTAGGGAGGGAAGCGAAGAAGGTGTTGAGATCAGAATGGTTAACTCTGAAGGTGTGGTTGTTTTATGACTTGTATCAGAATGTGGAACTTGATTACAGAATGTAAGTTATCAGTTCTTTGGTGTTTTCTGTATACTTGTGTCGATAACCTTTATTGATTGAAATAGGTTGAAAACCTATTTATATATGTCATAGTTGAACGCACCCTGGTCTCATAGGAAGTGGGAGTAGTTGAGTGATGGAGAAGTGGGATCGTGTGAAAATGTTGAAAACCACGTCTTTCAATGAGGGAAGACGGGTTGGTGTACACCCACTACTTCTCTGCTGCCACTAACTGTCCGCCTTTCCTGACACTTTCTTATAATGGGCGTGTTGCACGCCGCACGCTGTAAACCTCCAGACCAATACCCTGATGAACATCCCCCAGTTTGTGACATGATGTCTCGAGTATTTTCGTGGAAAATATGTAAGCAAGTTGCTGAGTGGGTCTTGCTTGCAAGACCTAGCTATTTGACCAATCACGCGCAAGCTAAGCGACGAGCGGTCATATGTTAGGAGTCAAGTCATGAGACTTGCCGCAAGAAATAGCATGTAATGCTTTTTAGGTCAAATAATTAAATTATTTGTGAACTCGATATTTTTAAAACATCGTTTGTAATCGATGCATATAATGCATCGCTTTTAAGCAAGCGACTTAAAATAATCGATGCTTATGAAGCATCGTTGTGTAAGGCTTGTTTAAGTTAGTCGCGGAGCCTAATGTCTTAAAAGGAGCACGACCGGCCATTTTCGAGAAGCTGTTGGGAACCATTTATGCGCGCCAAAGATAGGCCGACCGGTCCTTATAGGAGTGTGACGGTTGGCGACCACGGCGACATCTTATTGGTCGCCTAAGATTTGATCTAGGCCAGTCAATTCGTCTAGCAAAGTTTATGAACATCCCCCAGTTTGTGACATGGGCGTGTTGCACGCCGCACACTGTAAACCACCAGACCAATACCCTGATGAACATCCCCCAGTTTGTGACATGATGTCTCGAGTATTTTCGTGGAAAATATGTAGCAAGTTGCTGAGTGGGTCTTGCTTGCAAGACCTAGCTATTTTACCAATCACGCGCAAGCTAGGCGACGAGCGGTCATATGTTAGGAGTCAAGTCATGAGACTTGCCGCAAGAAATAGCATGTAATGCTTTTCAGGTCAAATAATTAAATTATTTGTGAACTCGATATTTTTAAAACATCCTTTGTAATCGATGCATATAATGCATCGCTTTTAAGCAAGCGACTTAAAATAATCGATGCTTATGAAGCATCTTTGTGTAAGGCTTGTTTAAGTTAGTCGCGGAGCCTAATGTCTTAAAAGGAGCACGACCGGCCATTTTCGAGAAGCTGCTGGGAACCATTTATGCGCGCCAAAGATAGGCCGACCGGTCCTTATAGGAGAGTGACGGTTGGCGACCACGGCGACATCTTATTGGTCGCCTGAGATTTGATCTAGGCAGTCAATTCGGCTAGCAAAGTTGAGCAGCCGAGATGATTTGCGGCATTTAATGGCTGGCGCTTGAATTTATTAAAATTACTCTTAGCAGCGCGACTAGCCATTTTTGGGTGATCGTTTAGGCGCCATATAGGCAGGCCGTGGCTTGGTCGATTGTTCCTTGTGGAAGAGGGTTGGCCGGTGATCACGACGACATCTCATTGGTCCCCTAAAATTAGATCTAGGCCGGTTGATTCGGCTAGCGAAGTTGGACGGCCGAGATGATTTGCGGCGATTACATATTGCCATTTATTCAATTTATGGTTTAATAGCCGTGTGGCCAACCTACTTTGGGGATAACGGTTTTGGTGTTAGCCGCGTCTTTGGGAGCTATTTGATCGGCCAACACAATAGTCGGCCGCCGGTGAGCGTATCCGCACCTTGTCCGTTGATTGAGATTGAATCTAGGTAGGTCATTTCGGCCGGCGAAGTTGGGCGTCCAAGATCGTTTCAAGGAAGAATATCTCGTCTTGCTAGCATAAATTAGGGTTTTGTAACTTAAGCTTCCAACCCACTTTGGGTAATCGTTCGGTGGCTCCGCTTGCGAGTGGGAAGGATTCTGATTGGCCTAAGTATTAGTGGGCCCGCTAGTGTGCCTGGTGGTGCTTGTATGACCATGTTAGGAGGTGGCTAGACTTGATAAATCGACCGACCAAAACGTACGACCGTGCTCGTTTTAAGACGGACATGGGCAGCCTATATCCTTAAGGAATTAGGTGCGTCGACCAACCAACTTCCAACTTTATTTAAAAGTGCATGTGGCACTTTTGGATTGATATGATTGGTCGGTAGGGAAAGAGGGGACAACAAGCATTAACATGGGGCGCGGCCGACCAGCCACGGGCAGTGCTTGATAGGGAAAACGGCCAGCCAAGTGGTGTGGCCGCGCTTCCTTTTTCTGCTGCTTTTATTTGCCGCATTTTCTCTTTTACTTCTTGTTTTCTACTTTTGGTAGGATTTTGCTCCTAGTAGTCCATGGAGGATCAATTTCCTAGCTTACCTAGGTTTGGTCTCGACCAATAGGGTTCGAGATATTGCGCATGCCACAAAAAAGACCTAATTTTTGTAAATTAGTAAAATTAGGTTTAGAAAGATTGAATTTTGTGGGCAGGCACAAAATCAATCAATTTCTGGTGAATTTTGTGCGTTCATACAAAATCACATATATATTTCAGAGGGCAGCATAACTTTGCGTGCCACTAATTGAGTACTTCTATGCGTACCTCAATCCCGACATTTCGGGAAATTCATGCTATTCGATTGCGAGTGAACACCGATTGTCATGTCATGTCAACATCAAGAGTTTGGCTAGGGAACATAGCATAGAATAAGTACTCGGCATGCTAGGCATTAGTGAGTAATGCGGCTAGGATCTTAAAGACTCATTAGGCTCTATACTAGTGAACAATTCATCTAGGAGCTTGAATTTTAATATAATATGAAGAGAGACATAGGCACTCATCAGATTTTGATATATTCTTCAAATTCCTTGTGGAATATAAACATATCAGGGTCTACTACTCCTAATGCCGAGTCGAGTAGACAGACTTTTGATTTTCACCTTATACTAAAAACCACCATCAACACCTTCCTCGTACGAGTCTTGTATACCCTATTAGTCTTCTTTGGATATACATAACCCTTTATCTTGTGGCTATTCTTCTCCTTATATACTCCACTTCTCTCGCAAACCATCTCAAAACAGATCTTTGAACCTTGGGTATATTCCTCACCAACACACACATGTTCTTAAGAGCCGTCTCTTTAGCCCAAGCAATTGCTTCCTCTAGAGATTTTATTCCCTACATAAGGAAAACAATGGGAGCTTATAAGGTTCATTACAAGCAATCCATTAGTAAAGTTCAAGATACTAGGCGAAAAGTATTCTTTGGTAACAAACCGGAGGCATTTTATAGTATTCCGACGCATCCAGACCAAGCGATCTTGCATTTGTTGAATCAATATATGTCACAACCTAAGGATCGAATGAAAAGAAAATAAATTAGTTTCAAAAAAATTAAAATACTATGCCGGACCACACTTCTGGCATGCTCGACCAAGGTTCTGGCATGGTCGAACTGAACCGAAACTGAAGACCAAATTTGAAACGCTTCCGGCATAGAATTTCATTTGAAATCAACGCCGGAAATAAGGGTGCCGGCATGCACGTGATCAATGGTTCCACGCCGGTACGCTGTGCCGACGTGGTCTTTTATTTATAAAACCACGCCGATATTTAGCTTTGGAGACACTGCTTCTTGTATGTTTTTTAAGCGGTGCCGGCATGGTAACGTTAGAATTGAACCATGTCGGTAGCATATTCCGTAGAATATTCCGTGGTAGGTAAAATGTAACTTTTGTACCGACATGGTTTTTTCGGTTGAATACAATGCCGGCTTGCATTTCAAATGGGGATATTGTTGGCCGGCATGGACGTAGTAGTATGAATACCATGCCGGTAATGGCACTGCCGGCATTGTATTCATACTACGTCTAGGTCAGCACCGAGCTATTTCAGCTGCAACAATGGTGGATTCAAAGAAAAAAAAATGAAATTTTCAACACACTGGCACCTTTACATGAGTATTTGGAGTGCTTGTATGTTGAACTAGTTTACTCTCTTTGGTTCTTCACGAAACACTTCATGCTCATAAAAATCATGATCCAAGGGTGTTGGTTCCACACATAGTTGAGCTAAAGATTCAGCAGCAATTCTCTCTTCACAATCATCCTCCATTTCCACCAAAAAAAGTTCTCTCTCAATTTTTTTCCCTCCTTCTACTCTCACCTCAATCACCCAAATACAAATAAAAATACATACTAATCATTTATCAAATAATCTTATGAATTTACTAATTATAATTAATCACTAAACCTGATTAGTGAGGGGTAGATTAGGAATCAAGTAAAATACATAGATAAGGGGTGACCCTGATTTGATATTTAAATCCAGGTTTTGTCCCAATCGCGCGTTCCAAACAAAATATTATTTGGGGTTTCCTTGTAGAGGTTGCAATTTCCTTTGCAGTCCTCATAGGGATCAAATAAACCCATGTCAGTGGTTTTTTTTTTAGATATCTAAACACATTCTTCATACCATTCCACTGACATTGTATCTAGCTAAAAATTCACCGAGAATGAAATTTTTGGTCGAGTATAATATTATGCCTATTGCACATAAATATGGAATTAAAACTCCCTATTGTCATCTTCCTTTGAACAAAATAGATCGTTATATAGAGGTAAATTCTAATTTACAGAATTTTTGCAAAGATAAATTAGCTAAACTTGACAGGTCAGAGGCACGATTTATTATCTAGTATGGACAACATTTTTAAGTTGTTATAGATACTCTTTTTTTTTGACCATTTTTTTCTTCTTTTTTCTTTGTTTAGAATTATCCTGATCCCTATCGATAGGTTAATTTTATGAGTTTTTAGTAGCTGGACCAAATCGCTTTTATGATTTACTGTTAAATTTGATTTTATATTGCTTTGATTAGATCCCGTTCTTAATTTTTAGTAATTATTCTTTGGAGTTTAGACCTAGGGTTGGCAATTAGGGTCATTCAATTGGATCGTATGTGATCTCGATTCAGAGGTTCTCAATTGGGTATGCAAAATTAACCCTTTAGATTTCTCTTCCCCTCTGTTTTCTTTGATCTTTGGATTGGTTAATGATATCTGGTCTTAGGGTAATTTTTATTTATTTTTTTATTTTTATTTTTTACCCAAATGTTCTAGGTGTTGTTCTGTTTGCTCTCTTGTCTTGAGTAGGGGGTTCTCTTGGACTATGTTGTTTGTTTAGTTTTGCTGCTCCAAATTATATTGACTCCTTTAGGTCTCCTGCTGTTAATTGGATTGAAAATGAATTGCAATTAGATGTGATCCCTCTCCCTTTTTTTGTGTTAATCTTCTAGGATAGGGACGGTATGTATCCTTTAGTTTGAAAGGATTAATATAGGATGGTATACTTTCTTTTGAATTTGTGATAGTCATTCATTTGAAATTATGTGAGATGTTAAGTTTAATCTGGGTTGTATAATTTCTTTTGAAATTGTGACATTGTGTTATGCAATTGTTCTAAATTCCTAGTTTTAAAATGTGTAATTATTTCTTAAATTGCTTTTGTGTCAAAAAAGTGATAAAGTGAGGTTTTTAGTAATTACCTAGAGTTGGGTAATTTCTTCCGAAATTGTGATAGTAATCTTCTTCTTAGTGCTATGTTGTTTGAAAAATGAAATGGTGACTGAAATGTTAATTTGGAGTCTCTATTCAATCCCTGCTAAATAAAATGGTAATCGAAATGTTAGTTTGGAGTTGCTATCTAATCCCTGCCTCTATCCTGCTTTGAATCCTTGTTATATTTTTTAGTCTCGTCATGTGTTCTGTTGCGTTCTTCTGGCTGTATATGGTTTCGTGATTTTATTTTATTTTTGTAGTGGATTTTATTAATATATATTTAGTGTTTGATGACTTGATTTGGATTTAAATATCCTTCTGTGGAAATCTCTTAAATGTATCTTTATTCTTTTATGTTTTTCGTTTAGGAATTCTCTTATGTTTTCCGTTTAGGAATTTTTGTTTCATGTTTCGTAATCTATGATTTGTCTTCCTTGAGTTAATCATTCTCGTGAGATTAATTTTCAATGTGTTGTTTTCAAAGATTTACTTGTTTTAATTTACTTAGTTTTCTTAGTATAAGTTGTTCTATTTCAACCCCTTAATGCCTCTCTCGCTTGTGCCGCATATAAAGAAATGATATCCTCTGTCCCAAACTCATGCTCCTCTTATATATGGAACCCCCAAGTAAGTCCAACCAATTTATCATTAATCAACAATTCAACCTTCTCCTCCTTCCTTATACCCCGACTTAGTTCATCAAACAATCTCATTAAAGCCCACCAAAATACAAAGCAACTTATTAAAATCTCATCTTAATGCTCTAATTCATTCTCTCTTTAGGAAACCAAGCTTGTTTTGGATTAGGTTCTCTTTATTTCATCACCCAACTTCCTCTCACATCCACTCCCAAAAATGAATATCTTGGCATGGAATTGTCAAGGAATTAATAACCCAACCACAATTCAACATCTGAGGGGACTAATTTCCTTACACAAACCTGACATTCTTTTTCTTTCAGAAACCTTAGCAACTGAAAGGCATATGTTGGGCCTTGCTCAATCATTTCAATACCAAAACCTATCAACTGTTCCTAAAGTTGGAAGACGGGGAGGCCTCTGCCTCATGTGGAGAAACCACATCAACATCAGAGTACTGTTCCAATCCCAAAGTTACATCCATACTCTAGTCACTCCTCCTTCTCCGGGGCAGCCATGGCTTTGCACTGGGATTTACGGTCCTCCTCATACAGAGTACGCTAGGATTGATTTGTGGCAAGATTTTCCATCCATCTTCTGCAACATCACCAACTCCACTTCCTGGATGTTATTAGGTGACTTTAATGAGATAATAGATCAATCGGAAAAAAAAGGTGGCAGACCGGTCACATATAGTCAAACTCAACCGTTTCTCACAATGGTTGATCAAATGGGACTCATCGACCTAGGATTCCGTGGAGATCCTTTCACTTGGACTAACAATCAGCAAGGCCAAGACAATATTTTGGAAAGACTGGATAGAGCAATGGAAACTCCGTATTGGCGTACCTCCAATCCTCACGCAGCAGTTACGCATCTTCCGCGAATCGCATCTGATCATGCCCCCATCCTTCTGCACACCAAAACAATGGACTGGCAAGGATAAAAAAAATTACTAGTTTGAACATATGTGGCTTACCCACCCGTATCTTAAGCAAATTGTTGAATCCGCTTGGTCTCAGCAGAACGATTCGTAACCAACTCTAAATCTACAGCTAAAGCTAATCACAACTGGACAAATTCTTATGGAATGGAACAAGGAAACCTTTGGTCATCTCCCAAACTTGATTAAGAAATCAACAGCTCGAATCCAACGGGCCCAGCATCAGTGCGCGACTACATATGGGGACGATCTTGAGTACTGGATAACACGAGAGAAAGAACTTCGTAGTCAACATTTAAACTTACTTGAATGCCATGCAACATAGTGGAAGCAAAGATCCAGGATACAATGTCTTCAATTTGGAGATAGTAATACGACGTTCTTCCACACGAAAGCAACTATCCATCGAAGTCGCAATAATATTCAGCAACTCCATGATACTCAAAACAATTGGGTAAGCGAAAAGGATCAAGTAATTCAGATCATCCTTGATCATTTCACCAACCAATACACAACTCCTCCTACAACAATAGATGAGACGTTATTTGCGGAAATCACACCAAGATTAACACCAGCTCAATTTGACAAACTCTCAGCAGAAGTCACCATAGCCGAAATCAAACAAGCTTTGTTCTCAATAAATTCTGAAAGTGCTCCTGGACCAGATGGATACACCAGTAAGTTCTTTAAAGTTTTTTGGGAAACTACTCAAGTTCAGTTAATAGCCATGGTACCGAGCTTTTTTGAATCATTGAATATTCATCCGCTCATGAATCATACAAACATTATTCTCATCCCAAAAGTGGACACACCAACAAAACCTTCTCATTTTAGACCTATTAGTCTCTACAATGTCACCTACAAAGTGATATCAAAAAATTTAGTCAATCGTATAAGACCCCTCCTCCCATTCCTTATAAGTCCTTACCAAAGTGTCTTCGTGCCACAACGATCTATACAAGATAACATAGCAATTGCAGGAGAACTATTTCACTACATCAGAACTTTACCGATCACCAAAGATCCCAAAATCGCTATGAAACTAGATATTAAGAAAGCTTATGACAGTCTAGATTGGGGTTTCATTAAAAAAAACCTTTTCCAAATTAGGTTTTCCAACCATATTTGTGGATTATATTATGTTATGTATCTCCTCAGTCACCTACTCAATCAACGTCAATGGAACCCCTCATGGTTTCATCACCCCATCAAGAGGAATCATACAAGGAGATCCCATCTCGTCCTATATCTTCATTATATGTGCAGAAATATTATCAACAAACTTGGGCAATATGGAAGCCAAATAGATGATAGGGGGACTCCGCATATCACAAAAATCTCCACCAGTCCTACATCTGATGTATGCAGATGATCTTCTCATATCTTTCAAGGCAACTCAAGAAAGTAATAACAACCTCCAAAAAATACTTCAATCATACAACTCATCAGCAGGACAATACATCAATACCGTAAAATCCACAATCATTCACCACCCGAGACTTCCACCTCATCATATAGAGTCGCTCCACCAATTCTTCAACATGCAAACCACATCAACACCCCCCTATATACTTGGGAGTTCAATTTAAACATGGAAGAACATCTCGACACATATCTGCACCATTACTTCAAAGGTTGGCTCGAAAGGCTCAAGGATGGATGACAAAATGTCTTAATCATGCTGGAAGGTTAGTTTTTATTAAAACATCCTTAACTCCTACAACTAATCATCTCATGCAATCACAAATATTCCCCACACATGTACACAACCAAATTGATAGGATAGCAAGAAAATTTTTCTGGGGCCATGATTCCTATGTTAAAAAACTTCACCCTTTAGGATGGATTAAATTAAACAAACCGATTGCCCAAGGAGGGCTAGGAATTAGGAAAAGTATCCATCACAACAAAGCCTTATTCATGAAACGGTTATGGAACATCCATGAAAAGCCTCACTCAATCTGCACCGTACTCTTTTCCAAGAAATACCTCAATCATCAACCTATTTTCCAAAGTATAATCTCTGTTTCTAATTACGCCAACCCGCAATGGAAACAAATGGCATCTTTAATACCTCTCTTCAAACAATTCATATTTCATCGCATAGGAAACGGTTTATACACCCCAATCCAAGCTAATTGGATACCTTACCATCAAACCCTTGATCATTCCCAATGCTATCCGATCCAAACCGTAGCAGACATCATTGACCCTGTTACCCATAACTGGAGACATGACCAATTAGGTACCCTTCCACCTTCAGCTATCTAGAATATAATAAATATTCACCTACAACACCCAGATAGAATTATTTGGCCACTCTCAAAATCAGGAAAATACACAACCTCATCTGGCTACAGTAGTCTAATCCAACAAGATAATCTCTCTCAACTAAACCCTCTTCCAAATACCAAATTTCTATGGACCTTACCATGTCCACCAAAAATTCAGCTTTTCTTGTGGAAAGCTATTAATGAAGGACTACCAACCTTCTCTCTCTTATACCATATCAATTACCAACTCCAACATTTTCCCAAGATGCGGAAGCGCTCCAGAATCTGTTGTACACATGCTTATTCACTGCCAAGTTGTATTAGACACATGGGACAGGCTGTCCAATCACATAACAACACATCAACCCACCAACAATAACCAAACATTTACTGTCACAACTCAGACAACAATAACCCAAATCCTCCAAGGTCCTACCCATCCTTCTACCATCACATCTGTTTGTTATCTCCTCTGGTCACTTTGGAAAGCCAGAAATGAACTCGTCTTCAGACAAACCAACTCCACTCCAGAGGACATTTTAAGGCGCGCCCTACAACAACAACACGAATTTGAATGGGCGAAAAAGATAACCCCACCAATTCTCCCAGGGGACCCAACACCAAGGATTACACCAAATAACCATAGAATAACAAAAACAATTTTCGTAAGATGGATTAGACCAGAACAAAATTGGATTAAAATAAACATCGATGGAGTTGCTCGAGGACATCCAGGGATGGCAGGAGCAGGGGTCATTTTCAGGAACTCAGACACGAACACTTTGATAGCTATTGCACATCCTTTAATTATAATGGATGCAATCACAACAGAAACATGGGCGACTGTACTGGCAACTAGAATGGCGACGGAAAGGCAGTGGAACAAGGTGTTGTTTGAAACGGACTCGGAAAATCTCATGTGATTCATAAAGACCTCAACAAAAACACCTTCGTATATTGCAGAAATGATCGCCGAAATAAACCACAATATGCTCCAAATACCCTATTGCGATATCCAACACTCATATCGGGAAGGAAACCAAGCGGCAGACGGTCTAGCAAACTTCGCGGCGGACGGAAGCCAAGCAGGAAACTTATCGACTACGATATGGGACCATGCAACCCCACCTTGCATCAATCAGATTATTTTAAGTGACTCTAGGGGATCCAATTTCCCCGTGTAATAACAATTTATGTCTTTTGAAATATCCATCTCTCTCTCTCTCCTTCTTCTCCTCTCTCCAAGGCGATTTCCGCGACCAAAACCCAAACTCCTAAGAACCTCTAACCGCTCGTATCTACTCCTTTCGGAGTGGATCTGAGCAGCACCCACCTTTTCTTTTTAGTTTTAACAAGTTATTTCATAGATTAGCTAGGTTTTTAATGTTTTTTAGGTTTAGATTTTGGGATCTATTCCCCTTGCCGGTAAAGTTGTCTCCATCTTCATGGTGTTTTTTTCTATGCTTTTATAGCATCTTCTATCGACTTTCATAGTCGTTCTTTGTTAATGTTCATAGGTTTAAAGATCATCGTTGACGAACTCCGCGACGGAATCTTCATCGGTGATATTCAAGACTCAAAGCAAATCACTCCTATTTTGGAGTATCTCTTTCAAGAAGAAGAAAATCAACAAAAATGGTGGACTTGTGATCCGAAAACCATTTCTCCTCCGATTCAATCGGTTCTTACATACATTTTTCTAGTCTTTTTCCTGTTCTTTCTCTTTTCTTGCTAGAATACTTGGTTATGTACTAGTATTGTATGGTGTTTCTCTATTACTTTATCTTGATGTCTTGAAACTCTTTGTAAACTTAACATTGAATTATTAATGAAGAGTTGATCTTTTATCAAAAAAAAAAAAAAATGTATGCTTCAAAAAAAAAAAAAAAAAGTCCTTAAAGAAGCATATAATTTAAACTATTTTACTAGTACAAAGCCAACGATTGTTACATAGATTTTAAGTACAATCCCATCTTGTTCCTCAGGGTTCCACCACATTTTTCCAAGTCATTGAATTGTATCTTCATCTTCTCCATCTCATCCTTCATAAAAGCAATCTCCTTTTGTGCCTTCTCCCATCTTTTTGCTAATTCTCTTCTCACAATAGCTTGAGATTTTGTCCTTACGAAATTCGACCCAACCGTCAATATCGATTTCGTCATATTTAGCTGTTCTAAAAGAAGAAATTTAATCGTCACTTTCAACGGCAACCGGTCGTTCTTCATGGCATGATTTTTGGCTTCTTTTGATAACTTATCATATTGCAAGAATTTACAAATACTGCTTCTTTCCTCTTCTGTCAATGTAGGGTGTGACTGCAAACCACACACGAGACATGGTAGTTCAAATATTTTCTTCCAGTGAAAATTGATTGGGAATGAAAATGCAAGTGAAATTTAAACCATACGTACCTTGAGATACATATCCATTGCAGTGTAGAGTTTGTCGTCGTAGACACGTGCAGTTTTAGGCAATGCTTCAACGAGGGACCGGAAAGTCTTCACTGAGAGCTGATCGTCTTTAGCAACAATTGACACTAGGTATTCATCCACAAGGGAAGCAACCACATACATTCTCGATGTTGAATTACTCGTGTAATATTTTACATAAGCTTTCACCACCTTAACGACTATGCCAACATCGTAAATGCCTTCGTTATCTCTGTAATTTCTTACAGTGAGATCTTCTATGCAACATTCTTCTAGCATCAAAACTAGTCTACTTTCCACCTGTCTTGTTAATTCAGGACCGATATCGAGCATTAAACCAACTTTCAGAAGGTGGAGTAAGAAGCTGCAAGAAACTGAATTTTCCTCAACAGGAAGTATTTCAATCAAACTTCGGATTGTAACTCTTTGAACATCTTTTTCTTTGGAATCAAACCCGTGTTTCGCCATCGACGGGAGCCTTTTCGAAGCCCAGTATTCAATGCATGATCCAACTAGTTTGAATCTCATGTTCTTCCTTTTAACTGCACTTATCAACTCAACAAAGTGATCGACTCTAAGAACGGATACATCTTCAAACCACCATGTTTCCGTATCCATAGAGTCACCACCTCCGGGAATCTTTTCTTTACATCTCGTCGTTTCAGAATTGTGCATATTCTCAACTTTGTAAATAGATTTAGTTTCTAAACTCGCCTTCCAAGCTAGTGATTCAGTACAGCGTTTCTCGAGTTTCAGTTCTTTAGGCAATGAAGGAATGGTCTCACAACTCTTTAAAATCTGAATTGTGTGTTTCCATGAAGAGAATATGATAAAGCTAAAGAATGTCTCTGTTTTCGAAATCAAGTTACCTTGTTCAAGATCTTCATTCATGTCCAGAAAATGTGCGGCGCAGTAGAGTGGTGCAACATTAGTTACATTAAGATTGATGGGTAAACCATAACAAAATCTTACTATCAATTCAAGCATAAGACTACCACCAGGGAGGTTTTCTATGTTGATGCTGAGAACAGAATTTGTTCCTCCGTTGTTTCTTCCTTCAAACACCAATTTGTTTATATATACACTTTTTGAAACCATCGGCACCTAAATAAAAGAAAACCAAGATTGAGGTTTTAGTCATCGCAAAACAAATTACAATAGCACCCGTTTTTTCATTAGAGCACTGCACTCACCTTATGCACATGAAAGATATTCTCTTCTACGTTTACGATTAGATCACTTGTAACGTTTGTCTGGATGAACCTGCGACGTATCTAACAACACATGCATCAATTTCATATCTTATTTCATACATTTTGAGTGAACAAGCGAGTGATTGAGAGAGTACCATCTGTTTTTTCTTCTTTCTAGAGATGTTTTTCCAGTTGCACCTTGCGGGTTGGAAGGAAAACTGACACACTGGTTGACTTTGCGGCGAAACTCAGCTCGAGGCTGCGCATCTTGATAGAACATCTTGTTAGGCTGAGTATCTTGATTGAACATCTTGCTCTTGTCACTGTGTGTTAATCATGAAAAACTTAGTCGCAATATCAATATACATATACTGCAACCAAAAAAGACCTCCAATATCATTATAGGGTTACTATCTTGGTTTGAGAAATGATGGTTTGGAATTGGCCACGCCTGTTGTGTACTTGATTTATGAAATTAAGGGTGGGGTGGGGGGACAGCCTCTTTCAATACTATCCCTAACAGGGATCGGATCAACCAACTGAAAGAAACAGCTTCATGAAGTGGATCAACTTCTATCAGCAGAACACTGATGAAAATTACCCAATTAAGAATTTTCAAGTTCAATTTCAGACTTGACAACCTACCAGAAAACGAGCAAACTCTAAAGCCAAAGCTTCGGGTCTATTTCCGACTGGCTCGCTGAACACCAACAAGAAAGGTTGTTCTAAAACTAAAGGTATGCCGAAATCCTTCAGTGATCCCAATCAAATTTCAGCAGTTGACCTTGTAGAGCTTGGCACCATGATGGGAATGGGGTTTCCTTCTTCGAGGGCTGATCGTCAAGATACGTTTGCAAGTTGGTTTGTAATTGTTTTAAGATCTCTCAAGTTGTTTCTTTCTGGTTGTTGCTTTTGTGCAACCTAGTTCTTCTTTATCTTAGCTTTATCTTTATTTTCCCTCTTCTTCTCAAGGAAAATTTTCCTTCTTAAGTTGTATTCACCTTGCACATGGCTTGTGTGTTTGTCAATTTTATTAAATTTTATTAACGTTTGCCGATCAAAAAAAAAAAAAAAAAAAAAAAGTAAACCAACTTTTGTAATCCAATTCACATGCATTTCTATTAATAATTTCATAGGAAGTGCTAAAAGTTGTAGCTGTTTCATAACAAGGTTGGCCAAAATAGCAAATACATCTGCCAAGCAGATTTTAAACTCAGTCACTCAAAAAAATCCCAACTCTTTGCTGATTGGCAGCAACACTTTAAAAGTACAAAACATTCCTTTTGCCTTCCTTACAGCATTTACATAATGTTTAGACCAAGTAGAAGAATCAAATTCGTAGGTGGGAGTAATAAATACTCAAGCCCCGCCAGCTGTATCCATCTCTGTAACAACATCAACTCCTTTAAAAACCACACGCAATTTTCGCAGACACGATGTTTTCTTGTCATTCTTGCTGACCATACCAGTGATATGAACAACATCCTTGGGGGTTTTATCCATGAGATCATAAAGTGGAAGATTTAGGTTAGACCTAGTCATCTCTTCTAATACCGGAGGAGCCTGCATGTACAAATTCTTGCCGCGGTGTGTCACACTTGCTTTTGCTAGAAGTAGCTTAGGGTGTTCCTCGACAAGTTCAATAAACTGTTGACACACAATAATAAAACGAAATAAGCAAAAGCCAAATCTGGTCCTTGCAGGGATAAAGGAAGTGATTTATTTTATCTAACTAAGAATCAAGGAGTTAATGAGAGTAATGGTTTTTATGTTAATCAATCCAGCGTTGTGAAAACGATGACACAATGCTGATGCTAATGAAAATACTGCTAGGAATACCAGTTTAATTAAGTATATAACTAACCTTTTGTAATGTAATTGAAGTGTCCAGCTCAAGAAGAACGCCAGGACCACACACAAGACAATCCTTATCCTTGAAAAACTCAGTCACTTTAGTGTGTAGGCCTTCAAGACCATTATACCTACAAAAGATGTAAAGGAGTGTGGTAAATGAAGAATGTCAACATATTTCTTTTAAAGCAGTAAAAACCCACTAATGTGACTAAATTTACGCGTCTTTTCTTGACTTGCAAAACTAAGCGTGTCTTTTCTTGACTTGCAAAACTAAGCATACATGGTTTTCAATATGCAAGAAATATGCAAAGATCGTCTCCATTTTCTGTTCATATTGTTTTTTGTGTTAAATCATCTTCATTATAGACCACGATTAATTCCTCAGAAAGCTCTTTCCAAACTCAAAAACTGAAGTACGAGAGAATTGGACATACGTTAGATAATTTGACAATGTTTTGCTGCATCCCGTTGCAAGTTTTAAGGCTTCTAGTGCACACGCAGCTGAAATGATTGCATTTGTCGAGGCAATGGCTGGAATGATGTTCTTAACAACACCCTGTGGAGCAGCAGAAGAAGAAAAACAGTTAATTGTTTAGTCAGAGGTCTTCTTCTCCTTATCACTTATTAGTTATTAGTTGTTTATGGTGAGTTAGTGTGAATTAGTAAATAAAGCCAAACAGTGAGATGGACCAAGGAGAATGAAATCACTTGGATACGAAATACCTGAGTTAGAGAGTAAGTAACCCCAGGAATGCCGAAAAGCTCAGCTCTCTTGGTAGCCTGTGCAGGATGTTTAGAAGGGTAAGTCGAAGAACAAGAGGAATAACATGATAAATAAATCATCATGCAGGTTACTAACCTCTGAATAGATCCACTGCATATGTTCAGGGTCATCTGCATCGAACGCCTTCCCACTGTTTACCTGAAACAGATATTGATCTCAAGGCACTGACAGAACTAAAAAACTATCCAGCAAATATTAAACAATGAAGAGAGAAACTTTTTTACACTACCTCATCCCATTTAATCAAATGCGCATATTCAATACAGTGAGCAGCTGTTCGTGGGGTTTCTGCTAATGTGCATAGAGGGAATTTAACTTGAGGAGGAAACAGCCAAATGGTGCACTCAAAGCATGGTGTGACACCCGGCATAATAACTCTCGCATGACCTTTGAAACCTTCAGTTCCCCCATCAACCATAGGTTTCATAGTCTCTTGAATTGGATTGTCTTCAGAGTCATATTCTAGATTAACCAAAACCAAGGAGACTACATCAACTCAAGGTAATATACAGAGAGCAGTAATGTATGCAGTAGGTGTAACTATAATTTTGGAGATTCATCAATAACAAAACAAGAAACCAGACCTAAGGATCAGAATACCACTGAAAGTTGCTGAGTTCATCGCTAAGAAAGAAGTAAAGTTGACATACCTAGAAAGCTACACGCTACAGCATTTATGTAGCTCCGAGCCTCAATAGAATCCAAACCGAGGGCAATAATATTGAAATCATTGTAAAACTCAACTTCTTTATCTTCAATTCGACAAAAATGTGGGACAATGTTCACACCACTAACTCTTTCCATGACGCGTTGTGCGGCAACCTCAGCCTTTGGCCTTCCAACATCTTGAAGCCTACGTCAACATTCATAATTAACACCACCAAGAGAAATGTGATAAACCCATCTTACATGCTCATGCACGAAGAACAGAACACCTTAACTGAAATGCTGAAGCAAAAACCAAATAATCTATAGCACACTAATTGGTAAAACTATCCCATGTCAACAGATGTTTTCACACAATCTAAATTCTCAAGAATGTGAACAACATTGTTCTTAGAGATAACCCAACATTGAAAAAAATAAAAATAAATAAAGGGCTCACACATGCCCTTAACTGAAATGCTGAAGCACATTAAATAGTAAAACTGTCTCATGTTCACCGACATTTTCAAACAATTTAAATTCTCAAGAATGTGAACAACATGTTGTTAGAGATAAGCCAACGTGTAAAACAAAAAGAGTTAGGTTCAACAGTCAGTTATGCTCTAGTATCAAGGAACCCCCAAACAAAACCTCTATCTTACTTCTGGTTTACAGGTTAGAAAAAACACAAATAAAACACTAATCAGCGAACTGTTCCATGCGATTAACACTCACATCCTCAAGAATGTCAACAACACTATTTTCGTAGACACCCATAATTAACAATAACACTACTCATTCTTGTTTAAGTATCAAATATTCCAGACAATCGGCGCCTAGTTAATGACAACAATGTTTTGCTCTCGGGTTCGTTTATTCTAGGGTTTCTATCTTAAAAACTTCAAATGTCTGTATCTCAACAAAACAAAACAAATTAGGGTTACCTGAATAAGAATTGACGATTAAGATTAGTAACCTCAATACGATCCATATCAATAACTTCTAAGTTTCTGAATCCAGACAATGCGAAATCTTTCAAAAGCTCACAACCCAATCCACCTGCTCCGACTACTAATACCCTTGCATATTCTTGTAGATCACTCCTCAACTAGAACCGAAAGAATAATATCAGAGTTAATCAAACTGTACAAGTAAGAATTTGATCAACAAAAATAAACAAATAAGGGTTTAGCAGATTACCTGAGGACCAGGTTCGAAGTTTTCGTTGACGAGATTACCAGGTCTTAAGAGAAGCTTATCAAGGTCTCTCCATCTACCATTACTCTCGAAATCAGGGTTCGCCATGGAATTTTTGTGTAGCAGAAACCCTAACGAAGAAGACGATTTCTTTCCCTCTCTCTGGCTCGCTCTGTCTGACTATAGCTTAAGTTTGACGCTCTGATGATTTTCACCGAGAAAGGTTCCGATATATATTTTTGATACCTCCCTTAATAAACTCAAGACTGATGTTATACAATCTGTGCCGTCGTATTTATTAGGGCTTTTTTACGATTTATTGTCAAATAAACACTTCATTCCAGTGGAGTGGGCCAGGAGCAAATTTGCCCATTTCCATTTGTCACAATGGACAGGACAAATGGTCAAATTTAGGATGGACAAAGGCTCAAATATGGGCATTTGTAGGGGTGCACATATCCTATCCGTACCCGCTATTTCTACCCTATCCGTCCGTTTGGGTAGGGTGACGGTTAAAGATTTCTTACCCGCCGTCAAATGGGTAGGGTGGCGGGTAAAGCTCGAAATTAACCTACCCTACCCGCCTACCCGCTAATATTGAAATGACTTAAAAATCCATGCTTTGTTTTTTTCTCCTGCCTATTTTTTCGTAATTTTGAAACATATCAGGGGGAAGTTGTTTTTTCTATTCCTTATCTCTTCTTTCTTCTTCTCCCCAGACCAAATCGAACACAGAAAAGAGAAAAGACTTTGTCCCAAATCAAACTCAACCAAATCTAGGAGGAAAAGTGGAGAACTCAATCAATTGGATTTTTAACGAAACCCCTTTCTCCCGTTCTTGCTCCATCTCCGTCTAATACCTCAAGTTCAGGTATATTCGGGTTTGATTATGTTAAGAGAATTTTGTTTGATTTATTGGTAACTCTGATCTATCAATTAATTTCATGCTCTGCATGTTTGATTTTATAAAAATCAACAACTCACTATCATACTTTTACTCTTTGTACTATGAAATCAAACCCTAATTCCTAAATAAATGAGATTTTATGAAAACTTAACATGCATGTTAACCAATTGATGAAATTTCGCATAGGAATTTAGTTTGTTCCACATGGAGTACGAGTTTCAATGGGATTTTCATATAAATTGTGATTCAGTATGCAGAGTCAGTTTGGTGTTGTAGAATTCATAAATTTGGTTGAGTGATTGTGGGTTTATATGAATATATGATTGTCTCTCAATCTTAAGTACTCCGTTGTCTCTGGGTGTAGCCAATTTCAACTAGTACCGCCATCTATCATATTTGGTTTACTTTTTTTCGGGAAGACAAGTTAATGAGAAGTTAGTATCTGATTTACCAATGCGATAGAATAGTCTAACTTGTTGTTGATCATGATATAATCAATGAGCTATTTATGATTAGTTCAACACCCAATGACTTGAAGAAATAAAATATGCTGCTTTTTTTACTGCAAAATAACTTGATTTTTGCTTACTGCAGTTTGTTTGTTTACTGTTAATCTAGTGCTATTACTTAGATAAATTTGTACTAGATTTAGTTAAGTAATCAAGTCAACCCAATGTTAGTTTAGATTGTTTAGTATCACATTGGTTGGTTTTACGCCGATGCACAAAGGAAATGATAGTACAATATGTACGGATATACCTGTCTTAGGATTACAGAATGACAGGAATTTGGATAAACAAGAAAATAACATTCCAAAATACATGTTGTTTGTGGGAATTTGCTTCCCTGTATTGTTATTCCATTTATGGATCTGTTGGGTCTACCTCTTGCCATTCCATTTGTGCTCAAAAATGCAAATATCTTTTTTTTCTCTCTATTTTATTCAGATATCTGGCTGTCTAGTGTCAATTTCCCATTGTTAATATTATTCTGGAATGTGATTAAATCAAAAGTTGTTTTATTGATTCCCATTGTTAATATTATTCTGAAAAGTTTGTCAATTTCCTATTTGCATCCACTTTTGATGCTTGATGAAAATGGGGCTGATACCTTAGAATCGCATGTCCATCCTATAGATTATAATTCAACAATGTCATGATTCGACTAGCTTAAGGTTTTTGAGTACCAATATCTGCTCTTATTCCTACTTTTATAAGTTCATTCGGTAATTTAATCAATAATGGATAAAAGATTGAGTAGTAAATGATAATCATTGAAATTATTCTTTTGGACTACCATGTGATACATCTGACGGAGCATATTTTATAGGAATCAGTTGTTTTTGTTTTGTTCTCAAAGTTAGTTGACATAGATGTTCAAAGAGCATGTCCAAATCCACTACAGTTGGCTTTTACCAATTTTAGTTAGTTTTAGGGCACCAAGGAACTGAGAAAAAATCTGCAATGTCCCTAAATTTTTTTAGAGCATTGAAGTTTCCTCAATAAGATAATGTTGTTGTGTGAAACACTTCACCATGGCCAACGTTATGTCTTGGAGCTGTTTTTAAACCTTTGCAGTCGGTCTTATTGACAAATGAAAAGCCTACATGTTTTCTCGGATTAGCTAACCTCAACTAAGATTACTTGCTCGCACCGGGTAGCCCCTTGCTTCCTTAAGTATGGTTGCAAGGAAATATCGGGGAAATTGGTATCAAGGTGCAAAATTGATACATTGGTGTTGATGGTGGTTTTTAAACAAAGGGTAAAATCGTAAAACCCCAAATAACCTAATGTCACCTAGGTGACACATTTATTAGAACATTTAATACATGTAGTCCGTAACTAATAGGGGGTATTTTTTCAAATTAGGGTTACAACGAGCAAAACTCTAATTCACCTCTCGTGCCAATGGCAAATCATGCCGCCCACACCTAGCCCAAGCTAGCCGCGCCATGCCAAACGCACTCTTCCTTGGCCCTAGCTATGCTAGTCACACCAAACGCGCCAAAGCATGCCAACCATGCTAGCCGCACCTCCGTGCCAATGGAAAATCATGCCATCCACACCTAGCCCAAGCTAGCCGCGCCCCGCCAAACACACTCGCCTTGGCCCTAGATATGATAGTCACACCAAACGCGCCAAAGCATGACAACCATGCTACCCGCACCTCCGTGCCAATGGAAAATCATGCCAGCCACACCTAGCCCAAGCTAGCCGCGCCATGCCAAACGCACTCGCCTTGGCCCTAGATATGCTAGTCACACCAAACGCGCCAAAGCATGCCAACCATGCTATCCGCACCTCCGTGCCAATGGAAAATCATGCCGCCCACACCTAGCCCAAGCTAGCCGCGCCATGCCAAACGCACTCGCCTTGGCCCTAGCTACGCTAGTCATACCACGCCAAGCCAACAACCCTTACCATGGCCCTAGCCACGCTATGCAACCGTGCAACCTAGGCCAAATTGGCCACGCATGTCATTGGCACATGCCAACACGGATCGCTGGTAGCTTTTCTTACCAAGCCGTGGTCCTAATGGCCGTGCGTGCCATTGACACATGCCAACACGCATCACTTTGGTAGCTTTCCTTACCGTGCCGTGACCTAATGGCCACGCATGCCATTGGCACATGCCAACACGCATCGCTGGTAGCTTTCCTTACTAGGCCGTGACCCAAATTGGCCACGCATGCCATTGGCACATGCCAACACGCATCGCTGGTAGCTTTTCTTACCAAGCCGTGGCCCTAATGGCCGTGCGTGCCATTGACACATGCCAACACGCATCGCTGGTAGCTTTCCTTACCATGCCGTGACCCTAATGGCCACGCATGCCATTGGCACATGCCAACACGCATCGCTGGTAGCTTTCCTTACCAGGCCGTGACCTAATAGCTACGCATGCAATTGGCACATGCCAACATGCATCGTTGGTAGCTTTCCTTACCAGGCCGTGACCCTAATGGCCACGCATGTCATTGGCACATGCCAACATGCATCACTGGTTGCTTTTCTTACCGGTCGTGACCTAATGGCCACGCATGCCATTGGCACATGCCAACATGCATCGTTGGTTGCTTTTCTTACCAGGCCGTGACCCTAATGGCCACGCATGCCATTGGCACATGCCAACATGCATCATTTGGTAGCTTTTCTTACCAGGTCGCGGGCCCTAATGGCCGAGCATGCCATTGGCACATGCCAACACACTCACCGGTAGCTTTCATTACCTAGCCGTGGCCCTAATGGTCGTGCGTGCCATTGACACATGCCAAACACGCACGTTGGTAGCCTAACTTGCAAGCCATGCAACCTAGGCCAACTTGGCCGACGTGCCATGGCACATGCCAAAACCCACGCTAGTAGCCTAACTTGCAAACCGTGCAACCTACCACCAAGGCATTCCGCACATGCCACACAAGCCACTAGCAGCTCTCGGCATTGCCACTTACACTCAACGTGCAACCTACCACCAAGGCATTCCGCACATGCCACTAGCAGCTCTGGCATTGCCACTTGCACTCAAGGTGCAACCCGCAACAAAGGCATTCCGCACATGCCACACGCGCCACTAGCAGCGCCACTTGCACTCAAGGTGCAACCAACACTCGAGACATCAACACAACTGGGGGATGCTTTCCGGGGTCTTGGTTTGGCGGTCACAAAGATGCGGGGCGTATACTACGCTCACATTAAGAAAGCGTGAATAGGAATAAAGCGGTCAAATAAAGGAGGAAATAATGGTGAAAACGTTTTCACCCATAAACACCATGCGGTTACCACCTCCTCCCATTATTTCACCCTTTACTCTCTTCCTTCATGAGGCCAGGGTACGTTTCAATCTCGACTTGTATAAATAGGGCTTACCTATTTCCACCAGACAACAGGTCTTGGTCAGGAGAAAAACACAACACTCTCAGAAAAGGCAACTTTGCACGCTCCCCAAATAGCTTTCATCTCTTGCAAGCTTCCAAGCTTTCACTTTCTCGATACAAGTTGAGACACTACTCTCCTGCACTATTCTGGTCTCAACACCTTTCTTTGCTTCCTCCCCAAATCAACCCTTCTCCTCCACTTTGTGACCGAAGCAAGTCCGGAACGGCCATTTCTTGGTTTAGGTAGGACTTGTCTGTATTGATCTCTCGAATCTAGAAAGTGCTCACGTGCAACACATTTGTTTAGGGTTTAAACCAGTTTCTCACTCACCTACCGAATTTACCAAAATCGGCGGAAACGATTTTTACCCATAAACAATTGGCGACCACAGTGGGAGGATTGATCTATTGGTTACAATACCAACTCCGACTCCTGATTTCGTATCCCGAACGTCAAATCCCAACATGATGGAACTCGTGTCCCGAGCGGCTACCGAGAATACCAAAGACTGTAACACATCCCCGATGTTAGCGTCTCTCCCAATAACGTTGTTGCATCACCTACCGACTACGGAACATCGAATGCACTCCCTCAAGCGTAACACCTCCAATCACCGGGGCCAGAGCCGCCGCCTCCTCTAGTGTCTCGCACAACCCTCTAATCACGCAACGAAAATATCTCTTCGGGTGTCACGCCACCGATCCACCGGGGGTGAGCCTTCGCCGCGCCCCTAATGCTTCGCCTAGCATGGCGCTCCGACCACAACTAAGGTTCCAACTACCCCGCCGACGGACGAGAGACCAGGAGGGACCAGAGGAAGTCGTCCTTATGTCACCATCGCTGATTTGATGGAATGACAGGAGATGCTCGCCAGAGCCCAGACGGATATGGTTTCAACGCAGAAGGAGGTACTCGTCTTTCTCAAGACCCTGACAGAGCGACTACCTGATAGGGTGTAGAATACATCCTATTTACTATCTATTGTTTATGCTTTCTTTGCTATTTTTCTTGTAAATTATGTATTTTACGCTTGTTTTGAGTTTTATAGCTACTTTGGAGTCGCACGAAGGAAAAGAAGAAGAAATCACCCAATTTGAGTAAAAGGGCAAAATAGTCATTCTTGGGCGAACACTATCCGGAGCCCGGTTAATGTTAAGGGGAAAGTTTTGGAGGAGTACTAAACATAGTGGAGCTAAGGATAAGGGGTTGCCATCGGGGTATACCTTATCATTTATCAAGTGGGTGCAAATAGACGTTCCACTTTTGAAGCCTTGATTAGGTCGAATCAAGAAGAGATATTCTTCTCTTCTCTTTTCCTTTGTTCCTTTACCGGGCCACTGGAGATTCGATGGGAGATTTCTCACGGTTTTGGGAAGAATTAAACGAGAAACAAGAGGGCATCGTTGAAATTAAAAGAGAAGAAGATCAGAACTGCAACAAAAGCTAGGGTTCGATGTAACCTGAGATTGAATGGGTTGATTCAGATGGGAAAATTAATTGGGTTTGATCTGTGAAAGATGCAGATGGTGGTGGCAGCTGTAACTGAGTAAGGGAATGAAGAACAAGACCTCACTGCTGCTGTTGAGGTTGAGGAGATAGATTTGTATGAGATCGAGAGCTCATGGTGAAGAAATCGAGAGAAGAATGAGAGATTGAATCTGTTACAAGAAGAGAATGAGCGAATCGGTGATGATGTGTTGAGTTCAAAGCGTAAATTGAGAAATTGGATCTCAAGTAAATCCGGAGCCGTGTTCATTGAAGACATGGGTTTAGAGCAGATTCGCAGTTGGATAGAAGAATGGAGTGTTGGTGGTCTTTGTGTTTGAATCAGTCCGCTAACAACACGTAGAGGAAGAGATTAAATGGGTTTTGTGGCTGGAAAATCAAGACAGGATTAGAAGTCATTGATTGCAATGGTTGTCCGAGTCTAATTAGTAGCGAGGATTCGAGGGAAAAAGATTTGAAAGAAGTGAAATTAATGAACCGAGAAGAAACAAGATGTTTGCTATTCAATTCGAGCCGAGATATAGATGAAAGTGTTACTGTAGCTACCATGGGTTAATATAGAATGGGTTCTCTAAGTTCATCAGAAATGCGGGGATGAATGGGTTTGTGGAAACGAATCTGCGTGAACCTGGAGTTGAGATGAAATTCAAAATGGGTTTGTTTTTCCGATCTTCGCTATGAAGATACAGTCTGTAGTTGATGCTGTGATTTCAAATACGAGATGATGCTGCAGAATTCAAGCTGCAAAGAATGGGTTATATGAGTGTTGGTGCTGTTGGTCGATGCGTATGAAATTGAATGAATGAAACACTAGATGTATGTGTAGGATTCTTAAACAGATATGGAGCTGAAAAGAGGCCTGAATTTGGCCGGGAAAGCCCTGTAAATAGCCGAAACTCGGCCGGTTCTCCATTCCGTCGAGTCGACTCGGTGTCGGCAATGACCGATCCGGACGAGTCCGATGACCGATCCAGCCCCGCAAGAAAAAAGAGAGTCGACCCGAGAAGACGAGTTTGACGGCTGACCGAGGATCGACTCGGTGACTCTCCTCCCCCTTGACCCCTTTGCTACCAGTTTGACCGATTTGACCGTTAACTTTAACGGGGGACGTTAGCTTGACTCCAGTAACCGGCAGTGCTTTTCCGGTGTCGTTTCCGGCCAATTTCCGCGGACCAATAAGTGCAGAATTTTGTGAAGAGTATTCTAGACTCATGGGTGTGAAGACTTGGTTTTGGAATTGGATGGAGAATTTGGGTCAAATTTGGAAAGAGAAGATGGAAGATTTGAGAAAGACTTGAATTTGGAAATTGAATTATTATGGAATGAGGATTCTATTCCTTGGAAGATTTGGAGAACATTGAAGCCTATAAATAGAGAAGTTCTCTACATATCTTTTACACACCTCTCTACACACACAACACTTGTGTTTTTGCTTGCTTTTCAAAATTCTTCCTTTAATTATTTGTGTGAATTTCAAAAACATGAGTAGCTAATTTTCTTATTGATTGAGGATGAATTCCTAGTTCTTGATATATGATTTGAGTTTTGTTTTCAATTCTATCTTGAAGTTTTTCACATGATTATCGTTTGTTTTTACTAATAGGAATGTTTATACATTCATGGTTGATTGATAGGTTGTTTAGAGTGCACGCTAAATTGATTTGTTAATTTAATCTAAAGCTAGTGAAAGTTAGGGGATAAGTAATCGTTTCTTGACTCTTTACATAAGTAGCAAACACGAGACCTCACGGAGGGATTCCGTGGAGCAATTGTGTGTGAAAACAACGTTAGCAAGTAGACCTTGATCTAAGAGTCTAACTACTAATATTAACCTAATAAGTTCATAAATTTTAATGCGTTTATTTAAATTACATCTAGAGTGATCTACTATTAGGTGGTTTGGTAAATAGAATCCCAGAGGTCGAGAACTTCCGTATCCGGTGATACAAGGGATTTAAGGGTTTAGCACCGATCTAGTCATGCTTTACCTACGGTTGGTGATAATCTGTGACTAATAACATGTGGATGAAAAACATAACTTGAATCATTGTTTTGCAACGATGAGGATTCCTTGATCTTGTCTCTCTTATTGATTTCAACTTTATCTTTTAATTGCTTTGTTTATTTTCTTTTGCTTTACACCCCCCTTTTGTGACAATTCTTACAACTAGAATCTCTTGCTCCTCGTGGGAACGAACTTAACTACACTATATTACTTGTTAATTAGGTGGAAAAATATTAATTAATTTGTTGTGGTTACGACACGCATCACTACCACGTGAGTCGCGCCCTCCAGAGCCGCTTAGGAACGTCTCCAACAACCCCGACGCCAGCACCTCGGCGGAGCACGCCTCCACGGATGAGGAAACTCGCGCTAGAATCCCGTTGAAAAGAAATCAGCCGCCCAACTTCGTCACGCGAGAAGATCTGGAACAACTTCTCCGCAACCGAATCAAGAATGATGAATTGGACGTGCATCATCACCAACCCCCTTACCCATCTGAAATGCAGAGAATCCCTCTCCCAAGGGGGTACTCTTCTCCCCAAGTCACCCCCGTACGATGGTACCGGAGTGCACATGAGCATGTCTCCCGTTTCCGGAATCCCTAGGTGAACATGAATATAATCACGTTCTTCGTTTACGGGAATTCTCAAAATCACTTCTTTTGGAAGGGCGTATACATGGTACAACAACATCCCACCGAACAACATTCCCAACTCGGAGTAGCATGGTCACCGCGTTTTACAAGAAATACTTCTTCGTGTATGAACAAGTTACTTTCTTAGACCTCGGAAGAATGTACCAAAGTGGGATAACGAACATCCGAATGATTTCGTCAAAAGGTTCAGTGGTTCAAGCACTCGATCGTCACGACCCAAACGTGACCGAGCAACAATCGGTGAACGCGTGCATCAATGATATGGTTCCTATTTACCGTGCCTTGCTAGAGAACTTGCGCTTCCAAACATTCTCTGAAATCCATGAAGCCGCCAGACGATCCGCAACAACAACACCAGCATTACTGGAAGAGCTAGGCCAAATCGAACCGAAGACACGCGTGAAACTTGCGGGAGTATACGCCTCATCAGCAAGCAATTTAATGCCGGCTCATCCTCCGTGAACATAGTAAACGAAAGGGGAAAAGGAAATCCCAAACTACGAGCCACCAGCCAAAACGTGAAGCGCCGGCGCAACGGAACCCCCGCCACGAAAGACCGTCACTAAAACTCCCATGCAAAGATCATGAGACCGAAGGAAATACCCTTGATTTCCGTTTCCCATCGAGGAGGTGATTGACCTCCTAGAAGCTTGGGTTCAAGATGATGTTATCAGACTGCCACCTCCTAGACGTCTACCAACCGAGGCCGAGATGGCGAACCCTGGGGCACCGCCATTACCACGGGTTCGTTCACCACCCGACTAGCGATTGCAACGACTAAAGCATATTTTCAAAGAAAGGATAGGAGCGGGAGAACTCCAACTAGAGACGAAAGAGTGCATCGAGACCCACTCCCAATAAGAAACCTGCAGTCCTCTGGGACTCCGTGCATGAGACTCGTACAATCCATGATGCAACATGTATGTGAAATTCTCTATCTTTCCAAGGTGCGGCGCCAAGATATTTTCGCAGCTCTCAATCGCGTTGTATCCGGCAAACGACTTTTTCTCTCCTCGGAAACCACGCCAGGGGCCCAAGCTTTCCAAACAGACGGAACCAAAAAGGAGAATTGGGGACTGCTGACCACGTCCCGTTTAAGAGGTAACGAATTTGACGACACGCTCATCGACACGGCCTCAGACTACAACATCATTACTTTCAAGACACTAAAGGCAGCAGGATTTACAAAACAAGACGCTACCTATTCACTTTGAACGCGCATGGCTATATCAACCTAGAGATCAAGATGGGAGACGCTATAATGCATAGCAAATTCCATATTGTCAAAGAACTAGATCATGACATGATATTGGGACGCTTATGGGTGCTCGACAACAAAGCGAAATTGGATGTGCACCCTTTGCCGACGTCCACGCCCGAAGGAATTTCCAACAAATCATCCCACTGGTTATCGCATCAATGAACTATTGAAGGAACCCTGACATCCGGAGAGGACCCGTTTGCGCTAGCTCATGGTTTTCAAATGCAAGTAAGTCCGACCGAGCAACCTTTTTCGCAACCAAAGTATTTCCTTCCCCCATTCCGTCATAGGGACTCGGGCGCGCTGACATCGCACGAACGCTGTCAAGAAATGTGAATGGGAAGCTGGACCATTTGAACACTTTGCAAGAAGCTTGGAAACTCCCATTGAAACCAACGAAGCCAAGACTCAAACAGTTGCACGACGTCTGAACCCGTTTTCAATCGGAGATGTAGTGGTTAAGGAAAGCTCGTTTTCAAGTTGGGAGGATGACAAGAAAATGGCTATTCAAACCGATTCGCCCAATGAAAGAGAAGACGAGTCAGATCCGGTTGCGGATACCCTTTTGGGAGGATATTGCAAGCTCATCAATGTAGACACACCCAAGGCGTGATAATTCACTCGCGATGGCTCAAGGCCTCCAATCCCTAAAATGTTGTACTTTCCAGTCACTCCCCCTTTTAGTATTTCCTTTAACAATTCCTCTTAGTAGTTGTACTCCCCCAAGATGAATACACCGTTTGTATTTTTCCCTGGGGATTCCCTTTTCGTCAAAAAAAAGGCATAAATACATCTCTTTCCAAGCAAATTCTCCGGATATCGTGAGAAATACATCGATAAACCCGTAAAACTATTGCCGAGCCATCATACCACAACCTCTTTCAAAAATATATATGAAGCAAAATGTTGATGATGAAAAAGAAGGTAAAGATGAGTTTACGAAAAAAAAAACATCAGGGGAACTAAGCGGCCTAACGTAAATAACAAAAGGAACGAACTAGCCCTCGAAGGATGGAGCACAAGTCCCCTCGGGCAAGGCTATCTTCAAGCACGTCCCCAAGCAATCCCTCGGGAAACAAAGGTTCCATTCAACGGTGTTAGCAAAGAAGCAATCTCAACATCCCATCCTGAAGCAACCACGGCAGCGTGAGAGTGTCCTCCCCGATGACCGGTCCAAAGATACGCCACCATGACCCTGGTATCACCAACGACACCTTTGGAATCAACTTCAAAGGATATTTCGTTTCCGTCATATGCTCCTTCGAAGGTTTTCTCATTGGCACTTCGAAGAAAGTTTTTTGATTCATCCGCATCAAAATCAAGAATCATGGCGCTCTCCTCCAAGAGCCTCACACGTTCGTTTTTCCGTCGCTTCGACCTAGAAACAGTTCGATCCGCCCCATACCCGGACTGAGGAAAGGCTTTGCCGCATTGAAACTTCTCAATATGCCAAGACTCTTCCGCGTTTTCTCGCCCCTCCTCCATGCTCACCGAACCCAAGAAAGTCCGAACATGCACTGTTCTTCATGGGGATAGATGGAAGGGAGGTCCTTAATGATTTCACTAGCTTCATGGAACAGAGATTCAATCCCAACCAATGCCTCCTCAAGAGAAGAAGATCGATCTCCGCCATTCTCAAGTCCTTCTCCGAAGAGTTAAAGGCGCGGCCATCCCCTGGAGGGTCCCATCATACACTGCAAAAAATGGGGAAAATGATCAAGTTTCATCTTATCTATACACATATAAAAAGAGGATAACATGAACAGAGAAGAAGAAGAAAACATACCGGTATGATCTTCTTAGCCCGAATAACCCTAGTCGGGGTGCTTTTGCAAGAGTCGACCTCGCGCCTTCACTTGGAGAATCGGCCGTTTAGAGGATGATTCGTCTCTAGGCAAAGAAAGAAACTCAACAAGAAGAACCTTTTCTCAAACAAGGGAGACGGTACAATTGCGTTGGGTATGAATACGGAACCTTAAAAAAGGAAAGGAAGTAGTGAGGGACATAACGCTTCCAGATTTTAGCATGGATAATGCCATGATTGAAGCCGCGCGTGAAGGAAGGCAAAATAAGGAAACTTTGCTATCTCAGAGAAACACCTACTCCCTCCTTGTTTACACCGGTCCCATCAAACTCGCGCCGGTTTCTTAATCTCCCAAGCCACACCGGTCCCACCAATTGCGCCAACTTCCCAATGACCTCTCAAGTCGCGCCAACTAGCACGATCAGCTTCCCCACCTTGCGTCGGTCCCACTTTGCCTAGCATGGTCAGTTTCCCAACTCGCGTCAACTTCTCGATGCCGCCCGCCTTCCTGTCTCTCAATGATGCCGACTTCCCAATTGAGCCACCTACCGATTTGTGCAAAATCGCGTGAGGCAAAGATTCCAAATCCTATTTATAAAAAGGTCGACAAGCCTCCTCAATTATCTTTACGATTTCTCGTTGATATTTTGTCACCATCTTATGATTACCTCGCAACAAAGCTCATGTTCCGAGCTAGCGGGGACTTAATGTTGATGGTGGTTTTTAAACAAAGGGTAAAATCGTAAAACCCAGATAACCTAATGTCACCTAGGTGACACATTTATTAGAACATGTAATACATGTAGTCAAGAATTAATAGGGGGTATTTTTTCAAATTAGGGTTACAACGAGCAAAACCCTAATTCACCTCCGTGACAATGGCAAATCATGCCAGCCACACCTAGCCCAAGCTAGCCGCGCCATGCCAAACGCACTCTGCCTTGGCCCTAGCTATGCTAGTCACACCAAACGCGCCAAAGCATGCCAACCATGCTAGCCGCACCTCCGTGCCAATGGCAAATCATGCGCCCACACCTAGCCCAAGCTAGCCGCGCCATGCCAAACGCACTCGCCTTGGCCCTAGCTATGCTAGTCACACCAAACGTGACAAAGCATGCCAACCATGCTAGCCGCACCTCTCGTGCCAATGGAAAATCATGCCGCCCACACCTAGCCCAAGCTAGCCGCGCCATGCCAAACGCACTCGCCTTGGCCCTAGCTACGCTAGTCACACCACGCCAAGCCAAGCACACTTACCTTGGCCCTAGCCATGCCATGCCAAAATGGCGCCCGCACCTAGGCTTGCAAACCGTGCAACCTATGCCAAATTGGCCACGCATGCCATTGGCACATGCCAACACGCATCACTGGTAGCTTTTCTTACCAAGCCGTGGCCCTAATGGCCGTGCGTGCCATTGACACATGCCAACACGCATCGCTGGTAGCTTTCCTTACCAGGCCGTGACCCTAATGGCCACGCATGCCATTGGCACATGCCAACACGCATCGTTGGTAGCTTTCCGTACCGTGCCGTGACACTAATGTCCACGCATGCCATTGGCACATGCCAACACGCATCGCTGGTAGCTTTCCTTACAGGTCGTGACCCAAATTGGCCACGCATGCCATTGGCACATGCCAACACGCATCGTTGGTAGCTTTTCTTACCAAGCGGTGGCCCCAATGGCCGTGCGTGCCATTGACACATGCCAACACGCATCGCCGGTAGCTTTCCTTACCAGGCCGTGACCTAATGACCATGCATGCCATTGGCACATGCCAACACGCATCGCCGTAGCTTTCCTTACCAGGCCGTGACCCTAATGGCCATGCATGCCGTTGGCACATGCCAACACGCATCGCCGGTAGCTTTCCTTACCAGTGCCGTGACCTAATGGCCACGCATGCCATTGGCACATGCCAACACGCACGGTGGTAGCTTTCCTTACCAGGTCTGGACCCCAATAGCCACGCATGCCATTGGCACATGCCAACATGCATCGCGGGTAGCTTTTCTTACCAGGTCGTGACCCTAATGGCCACGCATGCCATTGGCACATGCCAACACGCACGCTTGTAGCTTTTTCTTACCAGGCCGTGGCCCTAATGGCCGAGCATGCCATTGGCACATTCCAACACGCCGCCGGTAGCTTTCATTACCTATTCGTGGCCCTAATGGCCGTGCGTGCCATTGACACATGCCAAACACCCACGCCGGTAGCCTAACTTGCAAGCCGTGCAACCTAGGCTTACTTGGCCGTACGTGCCATTGGCACATGCCAAAACCCACGCTGGTAGCCTGATGTGTTTTTAAATTGTTGTTGTAAAGTGGTAAGAAAGATTCGTTCAACTCAGACTTGTAAGAATTAGTTTCAGAAAACTCTAAAAACAAAGAAAATATATTCACAAGTTTGTCACAAAAATCGAGAGATTACCGAGACTCAGGATTCCACCAATTCTTACTATCATGTGGTTCAACTAATAATTCTAGACATTTATAGCTCAAATTTCTTGACTCTAATTCATTGCCGAAAGTAGATTTTGAAATTAATGACCGTATATCTAAAGCATGAGACATCAAAACACTTAAGAAAGCATGACCCATCAATTGAAATCACAATCATTCTATAAAAATCATAAGATACGATTAAAAATCAATGCAATAAGTCATAAAAGAATTAATAGAATTACCACATGCATGAAAAATGGCTTCCTCCGTCATCCCAAGTGTTGGGGTTTAGCTCCTCATATTATTCACATGCTCAAAATAGTTGTTCATAGCTCAAATAGGTGAAAAACAAGAGAAAACTAATATTTCAGACAGTTCGTAACGCTGAAAGGGCGTTACAAACAGCTGTTACAATGTTTTTAAGGAAATGATATATGAAAACTGCTGTAGAATTTAAGACTGCTCCTCGTTGGTCTAATGTTCTTCAATTAGGGTTCTTGAGAACGACACTTTTGTAGCGTCGTCTGCAACCCTTTCTCTTCTTCTTCCTCCCGCCGCCGCTACAACTCCTCTGCTGACCTTTTCTTCTTCCCAAAGTAGGCGCACCCCAAGTCTCCCCCTCTTCCGTGACTCCTCAGCAACCCATATATATGCACACAGGCCGAAAGTATGGCGAGCAATCCCTGGGATATCTCTCGGTTTCTTTTATCCAAAGTCACGGAGATTATTTCTCTCTTTAGCTTTGTTCACGCGTCAACTGAATTAATCCAACTACTCTCATTAATCCCCTAAATCTTCCGAGAGATATTCTCTTTAAAACCCACGTATTCTCCATAACTCGGAAAAATATTCCGAGAATAAAAACTTACTCCCTGTTTTGACGAAGACCATCTATTTCTTCGAACTCAAGACATGTACCAAGCCTGTTTCACATTAGCAGGCCAAACCCATCCATACCCGTGATAATAGCCCGACTAGATCTCCGCAACTTCCCAACAAAACTCCGATGAACTCTCTTTCTCTCGTTTAGTTTAATCGGAGAACATATCCCTTGATTTTCGATTCTACACCCTTTACCTTGCCTCGTTTTGTCATAACATGACTAAACTAATCCAACTCGGTGAGAAATTCCAATTAAGTCTCGCTAAATTCTCCGAAGTAAGTTACGCAGCTGCCTGGTTTTTATTCCCGCCAAAATATTTGAATGTGTGGAAGAATGTGGAGTCCCCCTTAATCCAGCTGCGGTGTCCTTTTAGCAGGTGGGTGCAAATAACGGTAGGTTACCCCTTATCAAGTGTGTACCCCTTATCCATTTGAGGGGTCCGAATAGCACGCGTCCTCCGGGTGCGCAAATTCCACTTTTTGAGCCAATTTCTCCGCACAAGTGTATTTCTCCAAAACACCTACAAAGACATAAAAAGCCATAATAAATACGAAATCGAGCACTAACAATAGATACAATTGAGATTATATCAGACACAAAAATGTGTCTATCAAATACCCCCAAACTTATTATTTGCTAGTCCTCGAGCAAATCAAATCTACAAAATAAAATCCTAACTCACTGTCGCAGGCATCGTCGATTGCATTTAGCGTATGCAATAAGCCTTTAAACCCCTAGGTGGCCCTAGTGGCCGAGTTATAATCTCGGGAGGGTTTACCAGAGGTGTACCCACAAAACCTTTATACTCAAGACCCTAACTATCTACGCAGTAACCTTGAAGGCACTAAAGAATCTCCTTGGTTGGCATACTTATTGACTACAGGAGGAAGTACCCTGATGCGAAATTCCAATTGATGTACACGAGTTGCACTCAAGCATACTAAAATTCATATATAAGTCACGCAGCTCTACTCGGATAGTCGCACTATGGACATCAATACCCTGAGTCAAAACTAATCACATGGATAGATCAAGAAGATGGATATAGAGAAAAACATAGATGGTTTTGATGTTTACTAAGTGAAAGGTGTTTTCCCATATCTCGTCCAAGGCCTCCGCCAAAATGAACCTATCTTATTAGACCGAGATACTAGTTCGACTAATATCAACACACCGGCATATACAAGGGAACCAAAGTGGTCGATAATCCTAACTCTAGGTCAACACAACCGCATATACAAGGGTTCCAAAGTGGTCGACTTTATTGAATTTATTAGGTTGGTCGATGGTCTGGTCTCACTTTCTTTTTTTTTTTTTTTCTTTTTTTCTTTTTTTTCTCTCTTTTTTTTTTTTTTTTTTTTTTCTTTTTCTTTTTTTTTTCTTTTTTCTTCTTTTTTTTTTTTTTTTTTGTATCTCAATCACTCTAATTCACCCTAGCATTGGTAACAACTTGATTCGTGGGCCCCACCTAATCACTTAGAGAAACATAGTTTAAAACAAAACAAAATAAAAACAAGTGAAAAGGACTCAACGAGATTGGTGAAACTATTATGTTATTTCTAACACCCGAGCTCGTGCTTTTATGAATAGACTCTTTAGATGTTTCCATCTAATCAGATTGGTTCCTCAACTCCTACAACCAAAATGCTTCCATCCACTTAGATTGGTTAGTGCCATCCTTTATAAGCATAAATTTCTAGGCTCTGGAGTTTAATAATGCAACTAAAAGTTTCTCCCATACCCCAAACTTAAATCTAACATTGTCCTCAATGTTCTAAAGATAAAATTAAAAGCATGAACAAGGAGAAATCGTTACCATTTGAAGTAAAAGAGTCAAGGAAAGATATTACCGTGTCGCATGAATATTGGGTTACCTCCCAAGAAGTGCTAAGTTTAACGTCTTCAGCCAGGACTAAGAAAGGATTAGTCACCTCATAAAATCATAAAGTAATAGCCCGAATATCTGTGGGTCATCAACACCAAATAGAGCTATCACAAGTAAAAGGAATCTCCAACCTCGCCAAGAAAATTAACAAATGAAGCACACACTTGTCTAGTTTCTGTTTAAGACAACTACATCTAGTCGTGGTTCGAGTTCGAGTTCTATAACCGGGTCCAAATAAAATATTTTCATGGGTTGGATTTCCTCAAAGATAAGATTCAATTCAGGTATTAGAGTCCTGGAAAAACTCAAATAAGAACTTAGAAGCACATAATAATAACTCCGAATAATTGCGGATCCTTAAAGTCAATCAGTTTTGACTCACACAATTGACCACGATGAAATCGGCGGTCAATCTTAAACAAAATGTCGGTACTAGTTTCCTAAAGTACTTAGGTTTAGTCTCAAAACTAAATAATTGACACATCTGAAACTTATACGTTCCCACATTTGGAAGAAAAATATTTGGTGGGAAAACAAAATCAATCTGGGTATCATAGCCTGGGCTAACCACATCAACCAGAGGATGGATTTCTAACAACCGAACTTCCCTATGGACATCACTAGGTTCAAATACATGTATGAAGATAATCTTTTAAAATGGTTGAGGCACATATGTCAAGTCCCAAAGTGAGGGACCTTTCTAAGAGTTAAAGCACATGGAGAATGATAATCACCCCCAAACTTAGAGTTTTCAAAGTGTCTCTAGATAGACTAGTCACAACTTCCCTAATTTCTAGGTCATCGATTCCCGAAAATGGTCAATTGATTCTTCTAAGTCAGGTTCATCCTCACTCATCTCTACGAGTTCATTTTCTCCGTCGAAGACTAATGTTTCTAAATCGCTAGACTCTAAAACAATATTCTCATAAGAAACTCGTATCTCAAAACTATCATCAGCTTCGTAATCATAAGGAAATATTACATCGTCTAAAACAGGGATATCTCTAGTCAAATCCTCATCCTTTTGAATAGGTGAATAATTATTAAAATTATTTGGATTTGAACTAGAAATATTATCATTATTAATCTCAATTGGAGTAACAAATTCCTGATCACTATGCGTACTTATTTCAAATTCTTCATCAACACTATCCTCATCATAATCATCATTATAATAAAATAAAAATGGTTGAACCTCATCTAAAGTAGTGTTACCAATTCTAACCTCGTCATCTTGATTATGCAAATAACTATCATCATTTTCAAAGGTACTATTGGAAACACTATATTGGAAATTAAGACTATCTTGAGCAGTTCTTTCTCGGGCCTCTAACAACATTTTCTCGAGTCGACTCACATGACTTCCCGATTTTATCTAGGAAAGAAGGTTCACACGTTTTATTGCTTTCGTCCATAACTAAGTTATTCATTTTCGCTAACTTACGTGTCGCCTCGCCTATCTTACGTGTTGACTCTAGTAGAGAGGAATTTTGCTCGTATGACCGGTGGGAATATGGATAGTAATTGGGCTCACCATGGTATGGACCATAACCTTCAAAAGGCTGATGTTCCCAACCACACCACTATTCACATTATGGTCAAAGTAGTAACGTCCAGTTTGAAACTCAGTCGGATATTCGTTGTATTGGCTATTGTAATACCGGTTCGACATTCTATTTGCGAGGTGTGAGTTGTCACACAAAATAAAACCCACCGATGGGATTCGTGGGTGAATAGAGTTTTACCTCCCGTGCAGACGGGCGATGAACCGTTGAAGTCGACTCCAGCCACCGACTCCTATGTCGATTGTACGAACCCGAGGGGCCGAGAGAAGATCGTGAATCGTCGTCCTTCCTATAAAAGTTTATATTTAATTTGAAACCCTTCCTTAGGGTTTTAAAATAATGTCCAGTCCAAAAGAAAAATAAAGTCCAAAAATTGTCCAAAAATTAAAAGAAATTACAAAAATACAACTCTATTTACAGTTTCTAAAAATAAAAATAAAACAACTATATACAAAATCTTCTTCGCTCCTTGGACTCCTCTTTTCTTTCCTTCTTTGGCGATGCTTTCCTTTTATAGCACTTTTTCTTTCCTCGTAGCTTCGCTCCAAATCTGAAAAGAATCGAAAAATACCAAAGCGCGTAAAAAAGAACAAAAAAATAAAAAATAGAAATAACTCTAAAACCGAAAACCTAAATACAAGTCCACTGTCGGCGCCAAAAATTGATGTGTTTTTAAATTGTTGTTGTAAAGTGGTAAGAAAGATTCGTTCAACTCGGACTTGTAAAGACTTAGTTTCGTAAAACTCTAAAAACAAAGAAAATATATTCACAAGTTTGTCACAAAAATCGAGAGATTACCGAGACTCGTGGATTCCACCAATTCTTACATTCATGTGGTTCAACTAATAATTCTAGACATTTATAGCTCAAATTTATTGACTCTAATTCATTGCCGAAAGTAGATTTTTAAAGTAATGATCGTATATCTAAAGCATGAGACATCAAAACACTTAAGAAAGCATGACCCATCAATTGAAATCACAATCATTCAATAAAAATCATAAGATACGATTAAAAATCAATGCAATAAGTCATAAAAGAATTAATAGAATTACCACATGCATGAAAAATGGCTTCCTCCGTCATCCCAGTGTTGGGGTTTAGCTCCTCATATTATTCACATGCTCAAAATAGTTTTTCATAGCTCGAATAGGTGAAAAACAAGAAAAAACTAATGATTCAGACAGTTCGTAACGCTGAAAGGGCGTTACAAACAGCTGTTACAATGCTGTTAAGGAAATGATATATGAAAACTGTTGTAGAATTTAAGACTGCTCCCCGTTGGTCTAATGTTCTTCAATTAGGGTTCTTGAGAACGACAGTTTTGTAGCGTCGTCTGCAACCCTTTCTCTTCTTCTTCCTCCTGCTGCTGCTACAACTCCTCTGCAGCCTTTTCTTCTTCCCAAAGAAGATACCCCCAAGTCTCCCCCTCTTCCGTGACTCCTCAAAGAACCCATATATATGCACACATGCCGAAAGTATGGCGAGCAATAGCGGGATATCTCTGGTTTCTTTTATCCAAAGTCACAGTAGATTATTTTGTCTTTAGCTTTGTTCACGCGTCAACTGAATTAATCCAACTGCTCTCATTAATCCCCTAAATCTTCCGAGAGATATTCTCTTTAAAACCCACGTATTCTCCATAACTCGGAAAAATATTCCGAGAATAAAAACTTACTCCCTCGTTTTGTGAAGACCATCTATTTCTTCGAACTCAAGACATGTACCAAGCCTCGTTTCACATTAGCAAAGCCAAACCCTATCCATACCCGTGATAATAGCCCGACTAGATCTCCGCAACTTCCCAACAAAACTCCGATGAACTCTCTTCTCTCGTTTAGTTTAATCGGAGAACATATCCCTTGATTTTCGATTCCGCACCCTTTACCTTGCCTCGTTTTGTCATAACATGACTAAACTAATCCAACTCGGTGAGAAATTCCAATTAAGTCTCGCTAAATTCTCCGAAGTAAGTTACGTGTTTGCCCGGTTTTTATTCCCGCCAAAATATTTGAATGTGTGGAAGAAGGTGGAGTCCCCTTAATCCAGCTGCGGTGTCCCTTTAGCAGGTGGGTGCAAATAGTAGATGTGGGTGCAAATAACGGTAGGTTAACCCTTATCAAGTGTGTACCCCTTATCCATTTGAGGGGTCCGAATAGCACGCGTCCTCCGGGTGCGCAAATTCCACTTTTTGAGCCAATTTCTCCGCACAAGTGTATTTCTCCAAAACACCTACAAAGACATAAAAAGCCATAATAAATACGAAATCGAGCACTAACAATAGATACAATTGAGATTATATCAGACACAAAAATGTGTCTATCATAGCCTAACTTGCAAACCGTGCAACCTACCACCAAGGCATTCCGCACATGCCACACACGCCACTAGGGGCCTCGGCATTGCCACTCGCACTCAAGGTGCAACCCGCAACAAAGGCATTCCACACATGCCATTGGCACATGCCACACGCGCCACTAGCAGCGCCACTTGCACTCAAGGTGCAACCAACACTCGAGACATCAACACAAACTGGGGGATGCTTTCCAGGGTTTTGGTTTGGCGGTCACAAAGATGTACGGCGTACACTACGCTCACATTAAGAAAGCGTGAATAGGAATAAAGCGGTCAAATAAATGAGGAAATAATGGTGAAAACGTTTTCACCCATAAACACCATGCGGTTACCACCTCCTCCCATTATTTCAACCTTTACTCTCTTCCTTCATGAGGCCAGGGTACGTTTCAATCTCGACTTGTATAAATAGGTCTTACCTATTTCCACCGGACAATGTGTATCGGTCAGAGAAAAACACAACACTCTCGTAAAAGGCAACTTTGCAAGCTCTCCAAAAAAAGCTTTATTCTCTTGCAAGCTTCCGAAGCTTTCACTTTCTCGATACAAGTCGAGACACTACTCTCCCTAATTATTCTTGTCTCAACACCTTTCTTTGCTTCCCTCCCCAAATCAACCCTTCTCCTCCACTTTGTGACCGAAGCAAGTCCTGGAACGGCCATTTCTTGGTTTAGGCCGGACTTGTACTGATTGATCTTTCGAATCTAGAAAGTGCTCACGTGCAACACATTTGTTTAGGGTTTAAACCAGTTTCTCACTCACCTACCGAATTTACCAAAATCGGCAGAAATAATTTTTACCCATAAACAGTTGGAAAACATGTTACCATAATTATGATGTATAAAGTGCTTCATTCATAATTCTGATTTGCCAAAACACTCTTTATCAAAGTTAGTGTGCGAAATGATAAAAAAAAAACTAGGATTACTTGCTTAGCATCTTCAAAATCACATTTCCTATGAATCGTTATCCTGAATTCCTCCATCACGGGGGTGGATGTCTTGAGTAGTTTAGCTCAAAACTCCATCCCATGTGTAAAAATCCCTCTATATGTTTTGAAATACATTTTGTTTATTGTACCGGTAGGATTTAATGAACAGGGTGTGAAATGTTTAGCTTGGGATATTATTGATTTGGGGTGCGGTTGGGTAGAGAAGAGAATAGAGATAGATGGAGTAGGCTGGCTTTGTCGGGAACACATATTAGATTGACTAGTTGTTATGGTCACCAAAATCCTGGCAGCTGAACCGAGTCTGATATCTGTTGCATGGGGGTTTTGCATTTCTATGAATTGTTTCCTCTATAATGAGGGTGGACGTCTTGGGTTGAAAACTCCACCTCATGTGTAAATAGCCTTCTATATGCACCTGGCACCTGAAGTCTTGTTTTCTTTGTGTTATAAACATGTTTAATTTTTCTGAAATCTGTTGTAAGAGAGCTTGTTGAGTCAATACCTTATCCAATTTTTGTGTTTTCATGGCGGCAGGTATTTGATAGCGTCGCACACGACTGACTATCAAAATCAATGCTCTTCCTCAACACTTTGGCGGTGTTTATCTTGGTGGTTGCCAAATTCCCGAACATTCAGAAAGTCCACATCTTTGGAATCAATGCAGAACAGTGAGAGATGGAGCATGTTGTATAAGCAGTAAGCCCTATAGATGCTTCAATTAGTAACTAGTTTTTTTTTTAAATATGAACTCATTTTTATCATTTTTCTGAATATTGATCATCTTTATGTTTCTCTTGTTGTTCGTTATTTTTGATAAGTACTTGATATATTTCATTTTGGAAAGATGATGTACACGTACCCTGTTGTGTCATGTTCAGTTTTCCTTAATGTCTAGCTTGATTCAAATATGCTTTGGATGATATAAAACATCCAAGAATTGACTACTCTATTACAATATACATAACAACGTAGAAATCAACATAATCATGTAGAAATCAACATAATCATACGTCATCTATCCTGTTGCTTGTATCTAAGACATTTCTCTTTCTGCATACTACTAAATTCCCCTTGTCTTCCTCATTTGGATGGTTGGGAACTTTTGTGCATAAGACAAAACCCATCTTCTGATCTATCATGTTTTGAGTTATTTTGCTGCCAATGGGTTATTGAGACATGACTGAATTTTGGTGCCAATGGTTACTGAGATTTGACTAAATTTTGTTGTGTTGCAGAATTGTTTGGTGATCTTAGTGCTCATCCCATCATCGTATATGACAACTAAAGAAGAAGGTTACATGAAGAACATGGAATTATGCTGGGATTCATCTTAGCATCAAGCCCCCACGGAGAGCTTTCGACCTTTGGAGTAATTTTCCATATCAGAACTTTGGAACTTTGTTAGTGCATCACAATACAGAGGGAAACAAGGTAGTTGATCACCGAGCCGGTTTATACTTGATATCTGACTATGGATCCTCTCTATCTATTTTGCTGGGGATTAAGGACTAGAGTGGTTCATCTTTGATGATGCCCCGAGTTACTTTTTGTCTGGTCATAGTGTATTTTATCTCGTTGTTGGTTTGGTTCTCGTTTACCCCCTCCTGATTTTGAATAGAACAGAACTTTTGTGCCTAGCAGGAATGCAGGATGCTTTTGTTTTGATCATTTTTACCTAGTTAGACTGACAATACCATTGGGTACATGTGGATGGATTTGCTTTTATTTTTTTGTGTTGGAAAATTTTGTATATAAAGTGTACAAGGTAGTAACGGGAACATAAAATAAAAAATAAATAAAAAATAAAAACGGGTGAACCCGCAACCCTATCCGACCCGACCCGTTATTTGATGGGTCGGGTAGGATTTTACCTGTTTAATGACGGGTAGGGTGGCGGGTAAAATTATACTTACCCGCCATTTAGCGGGTAGGGTGGCGAAATAGGCCATATCCTACCCACCCTATCCAATGTGCAGCCCTAGGCATTTGCATTTGCCTAAACCTCAACCGATCTTCCAAGTTTAGGAGGTGACTCGCCTCGGGTTGAGACAAAGACTGTCCTTGGTTAAGATAATCAGCCTATCCTAAACCGATAACGACTAGTTCATTCAGAATAAAATATTCCAAAAAAATGGCAGGTTCATCACAAACACAAAATACTTTAACAAAAAATGGTTCATCACTAAAGTTCGCGGCCCAAAATATAATCTGGATAAAGATAAAGTTGTTTGCGGAGGTTATGTAACATACTAACATGTACGCTTGATCATGTCAATGGTGTTCAACAACAATATAATGGGGGAATATTTTTAAACAATTTTGTCAGAAATCTGAGCATCTAAAATATCGTGATGTTGCTAGGTTGTCAGGTCATTTTAATACAATCAACAAAGACATGAACAATTGGATAATTTTGATTACGCAAATGAGCGAGCGGTGATACTGAAAGTCTAAGTGGTAAGGTGCATTTCAAATTGTTTAATTAATTTATTTAAAAACGTTGTGTTTTCTGTCATAACTAATTTATACATGTTCAAACTGTAGCAATGAAAAACTCGAGAGGAATGACAAACAACAAGAAATTTGAGTTTCAGGCAAGGCGCCTCCACATCCTCAGAAAGTTGAATCGGTATAACCCTAATATGTTGAGTGGATATCATATACCAAAGGAATCACCTTACGAGACTACAAATTTTTATCCACAACCTGGATCTCCTTATTCTTCGCCAGTAACAAACTCAAACCCTCATCCAACACAGGGGGTTCCCAGCATGGTGATTTTAATCTTAATGCTAATGGAAATGCAAAAAGATATGGTGGACCATGCAACAAAAAAAAAACTAAAAGAAACTAAAAGGCAGCTCTAGATGTCCCATATTATCAACTTAAGAATTCAACATTCAAGAATTTTTTGAAAAAAAAAAAAAAAAAATTGATATCGTTAAAATAGTAGTGGCTGCAAAAATGAAGAAAGGTCGTAAGGCGGTTGAACATAATTTGTTTAAAAATCACATTTGCGGGCACATTATTTGTTTAATATGCACATATCAAGGATGACTGATGTACAATTACAACTTTGATAAGATGAATTAGATGAATGGGTATTTGTCAGAAAGCGTAATGAGAAGAATGAAGTCTTAAGGTATAAGGCTCGCCTTGTGGCGCAAGGTTTCTCACAGCGCCCTGGAATTGATTATGAGGAAACATACTCTCCCGTAATGGACGTCATAACGTTTCGCTACTTAGTTAGCTTGGTAGTTTCAGAAGGACTTGAAATGCACGACTTATGGATGTGGTTATAGCATATCTCTATGGGGATCTAGATTCAGAGATATACATGAAAGTGCCTGATGGCCTTCCATTGCCCGAATCAAGTAACTCTAAACCACGGAATGCGTTTTCGATCAAGTTAAAACGCTCACTTTACGGATTAAAGCAATCCGGGCGGATGTGGTATACCCGTCTAAGTGATTATTTGATTGGGAAGGGATATATAAATAATGAGTTATGCCCTCGCGTATTTATAAAGAAAACGAGTTCCGGATTTGCAATTATAGTTGTTTATGTTGATGATATGAACATAATAGGTACTCTTGATGAAATAAGAGAAACCGCAAGCTACCCGAAATCGAATTTGAGATGAAAGATCTTGGGAAAACTTCGGTTTTGTCTAGGACTTGAGCTAGAACACCGAGCCTGTGGAATACTAATACACCAGTCTGCATATGTCCATAAGATACTCAGGCAATTCAATATGGACAAGGTGCATCCTGCTAGCACTCCCATGATTGGTCGAAGTTTAGATGTACAAAAGGATCCATTTCGTCCAAAGGAAGATGACGAAGAGGTATTGGGAGCTGAAATTCCCTACCTAAGTGCAATAGGAGCATTATTGTACTTAGCACAATGTACTCGACCTGATATATCATTCTCAGTGAACTTGTTAGCTAGATATAGCTCGGCGCCAACGCAGTCACGTCATTGGAATGGTATAAAGAATGTATTTAGATACCTTAAGGGAACCATTGACATGGGTTTATTTTATCCCTATGAGGATGAAAGGAGGATTGCTAAAGCAACCCCTACACCGAAACCCCAAATAATGTTTTGGTTGGTTTTTTGATCTTTGGGTACCTCTCTGACCCACATAAAGCTCGATCCCAAACTGGCTATGTATTCACCATAGGGAACACAGCGATATCCTGGAGATCGACCAAGCAAACTCTTGTAGCTACCTCCACGAACCACTCAGAGATCATTGCCCTACATGAAGCGGTTCGTGAGTGTATATGGTTGAGGTCTATCATTACACATATCCGAGAGACTAGTGGTTTGAATTCCACCACTGAAGAGCCAACATGCATTTATGAAGATAATGCAGCTTGTATCGAACAGATGAAGCAAGGATATATCAAGGGTGATAATACGAAACATATTTCACCAAAGTTCTTTTACAATCAAGCAACAACAAGTGTCTCTTAAACATTCAAGTCAACAAAGTACCGTCGATGAGAAATGGCGGACTTATTTACTAAGTCACTTCCTAAGTCCTTATTTGAAAAACACGTAAAGAGTATTGGACTAAGGAAAACTGTCCGAACTCCCTTGATTGCAATCGGGGGAGATGCGACATCGGGGAGTATCTAATGATATGATGTCAACATCAGGGGGAGTGTTTGTTGAACTCTTTTTCCCTTTACCGAGTTTATTTTTCCCCAATGGGTTTTGTTACCCGGTAAGGTTTTTAATGAGACAACAACAACACCATGGTTATCACTCCCCGGTTGAGGTTATCTTTTTCCCACAGGGTTTTTATATTTTAGGTTTTTCTGAAGAGAAGTGGCCAGCTTTATCAACACGTTGTACTCTTTTTCCTTCGTCAAGGTTTTGTCCCATTGGGTTTTCCTTGTCAAGGTTTTAACGAGGCAACACATTTGAAGTCCCGCTTTTGAACCGCACAAGGGGAGTGTTATAGGGCCTATGGCCCATGGATATGTGCGGTCCATTAGTATACTAGGGTTTTCCATTTACTCTTGTATAAATAGAACACTAAACCTATGTAATGGGGTTCTCCTCTCTGTTAATGAAAAAGCCCTTCTCTCTCTTTCCTATCTTTTCTTATTCTTACTCCAATACGTCATCAGCAACGAGCTCTTCCCTGAGTCAAGATTTTTTTTTTTGAACAAACCTACGATCGGTCTTATACTTCTCAATCACCGCTAAAAAAAGAAGAAAATTCTCTGTTTAAGAAAGCTCCGTTATAATCAGGGATTTTAATACTTCTATTTTATCTTCTTCCTCTGTCAATCGATCGAAAAGGTATACCTACACCTTTCTCTTTATTTCATTTCTTGATGAGGGTGAGATCCGTCAAAACTTGTCTACAATGGCTTGATGTGTAAAATGGTTGTCCGCATATGCTTGTATCTTTATTTCATCTCTTTATTTATTTACTTTTCTTGGATCTGCCCTCATATGCTTGTATGCTCCACCTGTTTAAAAAAAAAAAAAAAAAGAAAAAAGAAAAAAAAATTCGTTATCCGCATATCTAAAGAATAGTCTATCTACTTGTCGGCTATGCATGTTGATTATATGCTTTATCATATTTTCATGTGTCCATCTATCTATGAATCTATGATTGATGTGTCAGATGTTTGTCTAATATTTTGCTTTTATATTTCAAATCTAACAACTCCTCTGAGCCTAGCCTAATTTTTGTTTTTTTGGTAAACTATGCATGACCTATAAACTCTGAAACGTGTAGTAGGATGATTGCATTTTTTTTTATTTTTCCTGTCTCGTTGTGCGCATAAAATTGTCTGTGGTTCATAACCATGTTTTGTTTGATGTGTTCACACATTATTCCGCCACATCTAGTTATTTTCATGTATTACCCTATTTGATTCTGACCTAATCATCCGTTGTGATCATATATATTATTCAAATCAGTCCATCTTATACCGTGTATGCTCGTATAGTTGTGTCTGCACTTGCTTACTTATATTCTCTGCATCAATGGTACCATCGTTTTTTCTTTTTCTTTAGTAATTATGATTGATTGAATGATAAGTATAGTTAAAAAAAAAAATAAAAAAAAAATAAAAAAATAAAAAAAAATATAATAAATATATATATACTATGTCTGTTTGGGCATATGCCATCTGTGTTTGTGCCATTTGACCTTGTATGATTTGATTAGTCCTAGGCGTTAGTTAGATTACATGCCTCGTGTGCGCTATGTGAGAAGCAATTTTTTTTTATTATCATTATTATTACCAATCACGTCCCGATCTCGTCTTAGGTCCTCCATATGCTTTATGTCTCTATTTTTTTTTGCATGTCATTATGAGTGTGTGTCTTTAACGTATTCTCTGTGTAACGTAATAATAATAATAATTAATATACATTTACCATCTCTGTGTTTTATGTATCGTGTCTCTATATGTGATCGTATTAATTCTTTTTATCACTATCATAATATGAAATGAAATATGTTTTAATTTAAAAAAAAAAAAAAAAAAAAAAAAAAAAAAAAAAAAAAAAAAAAATTGCGTTCATTTCAATTATTAATGGGGCTTCGTCATCCGTTGGATTTTGACTCAATTGGGATACTTTAAGGACCATAAAGAATTTTGGTTTCTCACTCCATTGGCCATTAAGCAACTTGGCCTTTAGGAACAAAGTACCGGAATCAGTCATATTAATGTCCTTTAACCTTGCCTTATGTAGATGAGCAAGAAGGAATATATCCGACAAGAATTCGCACAGTTGGGCATAGATGGACTTGAGTATCACCGTTGGATGGCTGATGTGAAGATCGCTTTTGTGGCAAAAGACTGCACCCACACCATCATACCCTCTACTGACAAAGATGTCTGTCCCAAAGAATCGAACAAGAAAAGGTCAAGCCCTTCGATATTTGAAGGTACACATTGACCCTAATCTCCTTTGGGGATACCAACACATGATGTGTCCTAAAGAAGCGTGGGATGCATTAGCAAGCCGTTTTGGGAGCATTGAGGATTGTCTTCTCCCACAATTGAATGAACAGTGGAATGACATTCGTTTTCTTGATTATGTGAAGGTAGGTGATTTCCAACGAGATATGCTTAAGCTACAAGCACAACTCAATTTCTGTGGGATAAAACTTACTGATAAAGATATGATTCAAAAGACGTTGTCTACTTTCCCTTTGTCATCTGTTATTCTAGCCAACCAATACCGCATAGAAGTTGATAACAAGAGAATAACAACTTTTAGTAAGTTGATCAACTTATTGCGGGTAGCCGAAAGGCACAATGAAGTTCTAGCAAACAACAATGCTAGAGCCCCCGGGAAGAAGAAAATTCCCGAGGCTAACTATGGCAAGGATAACAAGGGAAAACACCCCAAAGAAAAGAGGGTTAAAAATGATTCATATTCTCATGCTCCATACTCACGTGGGGATAATAACCCACGTGGAAGAGGACAAAAGGGTCATCGTGGAAGAGGCCATGGGCGTGGAGGCCATGGGCGTGGAGGCCACTCAAATACCTGGTCTAGAGATGTTACTTCTGGACCTAGTGGTAGGGGCAACACTGTTGAAAAAACACATAAGAACCCCACACCTAAGAAGGTAGAGAATGGCAATGAACCTTGTTACAGGTGTGGTATCTCCGGGCATTGGTACCAGCAATGCAAGGCTAGTGCCAAGGTAGCAGCTAGCTACAAAAAGTACCGGGAATCTATAGATCAAGAATCTAACTATGTGGACGAACATGATCATCCCTCCCCAGATGTCAACTTCACCATTTCAGCCTTCCAGGGCAAAAAGAACCATGCCCTTATGGAAACACCCGACTTTGATTGATTGTTATTTTTTTTTAGTTATCCTTTGATCCCAAGAACTTGTTTATTTTCTTGCTTTGTGGTTTAGCAGATTATGGTTTAAACATTTATTTTGATAACTTAAACTATGTTAGGTAGTCTTAAATTATCAGTTTTTTTTTTTGTTGATGGATCAGTGGTTTTAATTCTTATGGGTACTTATTATGCATTGGATTTAAATTTTTATTGTGATAATCTATTGCATGATTGGATTACGTGACCGACTTCTCTGAAGTACCATTTACTTGTAGGAATGTCATCCTCAGAAGAGATTGAGTGCCTAGCTGATAGTGGCACCACACACACTATTTTAAGAAATAGGCAATTATTTGTTGACTTAATTCCTTATAAATCCTCTGTGACTACGATGATTGGATCATCACAAGTGATCATTGGGCGAGGTAATGCTCAATTTTTGTTGCCAAATGGCACGATGATTAAAGTCACAGAAGCTCTATATGCACCAAGAGCTAACCGTACCTTGTTGAGTTTCAAAGATATCCGTGCAAATGGATATCACTTGGAAACTCACTGTGAAAATGGAATTGAATATATAAATATTATCTCTAATACATGTGGAAGAAAACGCATTTTAGAGAAATTAATGAGTCACTCTAGTGGTTTGTACACTACTACTATTCGGATTATCGAATCACATGTTGTTACCAACGATGAACTGTTGAATGCTGACTTGTACAAGCTTTGGCACGACCGCTTGGGGCACCGTGTCGTGATATGATGATCCGTGTTTTAAAGAACTCACACGGACATCCCTTCTTTCGAGTGAAAAGTAAAATGAGACAAAAGACAGTTACAATGCAAAGTAACAACGTCTACCAGCCACTGCCATCTAAAGCAAATGATGTGCAACCTCTTTCTCATTCTACTTCGTGGACTTTGTCAAAAGCACACCACTCATTTTGCAAAGCTTGTTCTTTAGCAAAGACAGGAGCGAGACCATCCTATGTTAAAGATACAAAACAAAACATTCCATTTTTACAAAGAATACAAGGTGATATTTGTGGACCTATACATCCAGAGTGCGGACCATTCAGGTATTTTATGGTTCTGGTTGATGCTTCGACCCGTTGGTCACATGTTGCATTACTGTCCACAAGAAATGCTGCATTTGCAAAGCTCCTAGCACAAATTATACGTTTGAGGGCTCACCACCCCGATAATCCAATCAAGTCTATCAGACTTGATAATGCTGGAGAATTTACATCTAAAGGATTTGATGATTTTTGTATGTCTATCGGAATTGACGTAGAGCACCCTGTACCCCACATACACACTCAAAATGGTCTTGCAGAAGCTACCATCAAAAGGTTACAGATGATAGCTAGGGCATTGGTTATGCGTTCCAACCTGCCTATTACTGCCTGGGGGTACGCCATATTGCATGCAGCATTACTTATTCGCTTTAGACCCACTATTAGCCAACCATTTTCTGCGTACCAGTTGGTAACTGGATATGAGCCTGATATTTCACATTTACGCATTTTTGGTTGTGCGTATATACGTGCCTATTACGCCCCCACAGCGTACTAAGATGGGTCCCCAAAGACGATTAAGTATTTATGTTGGATATGAATCCCCAACAATTATCCGCTATTTGGAACCTTTGACAGGCGATCTCTTTACCGCTAGATTTGCGGACTGTCACTTTGATGAGACAACCTTCCCGTCGTTAGGGGGAGGTATGGAAAAGGATTTCCTAAGGGAATGACAGGAATTGTCGTGGTGTGTCCCCACTTTGTCTCATCTTGATCCCCGCACCTCGCAATGTGAAAGTGAAGTGCAGAGAATTATTGATCTTCAGAATGTGGCAAACTCAATGCCTGATGCATTCACTGATATTGCTAAAGTGACGAGATCACACATACCAGCTGCAAACGTGCCTGCAAGGTTAGAAATCCCTAATACGGGAAAAGGCACCTTATATATAGGTGTCAAACCTACACTTGGTGGAAGTGTAGCTGAGGCCGTGGCACCCCAAAGGAAGAGGGGAAGACCACCTGGTTCGATAGATACTCACCCAAGGAAGAAAAGAGTGAGTAAGGCACAATCCGATCCATTCATCATCGATACAGATAATCCCTCTCATGAAATTGTCTCTGATTATAGTTATGTCCATGAATCAATACTGGAGGACGCTCCGATGTTTGAAATGATTCCAGAGAACAAAGAAATCTCTATGGATTATGAGAGTGCATACGTGTTGATGGAAAGATCCTTCACGCAGATTGATGATGCATTTGCATACACAGTTGCTCAAGAGATCATTGAGCACGATGACATCGAACCACGCTCTATTGCAGAATGTCAAAAAAGAGCAGACTGGCCTAAATGGGAAGTTGCAATCCAGGAAGAATTAAATTCACTGGCAAAGAGACGGGTATTTGGTGCGGTAGTGCTAACCCCACTAGGTGTAAAGCCCGTAGGACATAAATGGGTATTTGTCAGAAAGCGTAATGAGAAGAATGAAGTCTTAAGGTATAAGGCTCGCCTTGTGGCGCAAGGTTTCTCACAAATCCTGGAATTGATTATGAGGAAACATACTCTCCCGTAATGGACGTCATAACGTTTCGCTACTTAGTTAGCTTGGTAGTTTCAGAAGGACTTGAAATGCAGCTTATGGATGTGGTTACAGCATATCTCTATGGGGATCTAGATTCAGAGATATACATGAAAGTGCCTGATGGCCTTCCATTGCCCGAATCAAGTAACTCTAAACCACGGAGTGCGTTTTCGATCAAGTTGAAACGCTCACTTTACGGATTAAAGCAATCCGGGCGGATGTGGTATACCCGTCTAAGTGATTATTTGATTGGGAAGGGATATATAAATAATGAGTTATGCCCCTGCGTATTTATAAAGAAAACGAGTTAGGATTTGCAATTATAGCTGTTTATGTTGATGATATGAACATAATAGGTACTCTTGATGAAATAAGAGAAACCGCAAGCTACCTGAAATCTGAATTTGAGATGAAAGATCTTGGGAAAACTCGGTTTTGTCTAGGACTTGAGCTAGAACACCGAGCACTGTGGAATACTAATACACGATCCGCATATGTCCATAAGATACTCGGGCAATTCAATATGGACAAGGTGCATCCCGCTAGCACTCCCATGATTGGTCGAAGTTTAGATGTACAAAAGGATCCATTTCGTCCAAAGGAAGATGACGAAGAGGTATTGGGAGCTGAAATTCCCTACCTAAGTGCAATAGGAGCATTATTGTACTTAGCACAATGTACTCGACTCCGATATATCATTCTCGGTGAACTTGTTAGCTAGATATAGCTCAGCGCCAACGCAGCGTCATTGGAATGGTATAAAGAATGTATTTAGATACCTTAAGGGAACCATTGACATGGGTTTATTTTATCCCTATGAGGATGAAAGGAGGATTGCTAAAGCAACCCCCTACCTTTGAAACCCCAAATAATGTTTTGGTTGGTTTTGTCGATCTTCTTTGGGTACCTCTCTGACCCACATAAAGCTCGATCCCAAACTGGCTATGTATTCACCATAGGGAACACAGCGATATCCTGGAGATCGACCAAGCAAACTCTTGTAGCTACCTCCACGAACCACTCAGAGATCATTGCCCTACATGAAGCGGTTCGTGAGTGTATATGGTTGAGGTCTATCATTACACATATCCGAGAGACTAGTGGTTTGAATTCCACCACTGAAGAGCCAACATGCATTTATGAAGATAATGCAGCTTGTATCGAACAGATGAAGCAAGGATATATCAAGGGTGATAATACGAAACATATTTCACCAAAGTTCTTTTACAATCAAGAACAACGGTGTCTCTTAAACATTCAAGTCAACAAAGTACCGTCTCGATGAGAATGTGGCAGACTTATTTACTAAGTCACTTCCTAAGTCCTTATTTGAAAAACACGTAAAGAGTATTGGACTAAGGAAATCGTCCGAACTCCCTTGATTGCAATCGGGGGAGATGCGACATCGGGGGAGTATCTAATGATATGATGTCAACATCGGGGAGTGTTTGTTGAACTCTTTTTCCCTTTACCGAGTTTATTTTTCCCCAATGGGTTTTGTTACCGGTAAGGTTTTTAATGAGACAACAACAACACCATGGTTATCACTCCCTAGGTTGAGGTTATCTTTTTCCCACAGGGTTTTTATATTTTAGGTTTTTTCAAGAGAAGTGGCCGGCTTTATCAACGCGTTGTACTCTTTTTCCTTCGTCAAGGTTTTGTCCCATTGGGTTTTCCTTGTCAAGGTTTTAACGAGGCAACACATTTGAAGTCCCGCTTTTGAACCGCACAAGGGGAGTGTTATAGGGCCTATGGCCCATGGATATGTGCGGTCCATTAGTATACTAGGGTTTTCCATTTACTCTTGTATAAATAGAACACTAAACCTATGTAATGGGGTTCTCCTCTCTGTTAATGAAAAAGCCCTTCTCTCTCTTTCCTATCTTTTCTTATTCTTACTCCAATAGTTACCTTATAAATAGATAAATTCATTTGAACCCAATCAAGTGCCACCTCAGCAAAATTAGTTGCCGTTGGATGTGTGATAGACGGTAGAAAAATATTGTCGAAATCCTAGTGTCTTGATCAGAGTTTCCGTGTGGGAAATTAGGCTTAAGGCCCCCACCCATGGAATCCCTATAATATCCTGGCGAGATTGGGGTATACCCAATTTCCAGGGGACATGGTGTGTCATTATTAAAAAGTGTGATTTTACTTTAATACCCTTGAACTAATTAAATCTTAAAAATAAACTCATTTCTTAATTTCATTAACCCTAAAATTAAAAAACTAACAAACTCTTAATCTTCTCTTCTTCTTCTTCTTCTTCTTCTTCTTCTTCCATCAACCAAAGCCATATAAAAATCTTCAACTTTGATTTTCCAAAAAAATTGTTGACTCTACCGGCGAAAAGAAGACTATAAATGATGTTTAAACTCAAACCCATCATTGTGTTGTGTGATTTGATTGTTATAGTAGGTTAGAAATCGAAAATTATGATTTATGTGTTTTTGGTCGTCAAGGTCGTAACATGCATATCTTGCCGACTTTTCATAACTTGATCATGGCAGCGATGTAAATTTTTCAACAGCCGGCGAGGTATTTTTGAATACCTTGCCGGCCAAAAATCTAGGAAGGGTATTTTTGAATACCTTTAGGCCAAAAACAATTGGAAGGGTATTTTTTGAATACCTTGCCGGCAATAAATTTTTATGTCGTCTCCTGTATGTCAAAAAACAAAAGTCGGCAAGGTCGAGGATGAAGATCATGCCGGCCACTTTTGGCCGGCGAGGTCGACGATGAAGACCATGCCGGCCACTTTTGGCCGGCGAGGTCGACGATGAAGATCTTTCCGGCCACTTTTGGCGGGGCATGATCTTCATTAGTCGATCTTAGGCTTTTCATACTTTAATCGAAAATGTTGATTTATTCTTTGATTTTGAGTATGATTTCATATAACAGATTTGCAATCCCCTTTTTAGAAGTATTTCGGTTGTATGCTTCATTTTCGTTGCAAGAGATATTCTCAAAAAAAAAAAAATCATCAAAAATCATCCCACAAAAGTTCAATCAAAAACAAAATTTCATACTTAAAATTCAAAAGCTTTAATCTATTCAATCAATTTAAACTTAATTAATTAATCTAATCAAAATTTTAGTGTTAATTAAACAAGGGCAATTTTGCCATTTTGAAAATATTTGGTTAAGGGGTGACCTCTTTTACTTCAAAATGACCCTATTTTGTCTCATTGGGTATACCCCAATTAGTTTGGGTATACCCCAATCAAGCCAGGAAATACCCAGGTATAATATGAGACCGGATTATTAAAAGATGTTCATAACCTTGTGCATATTGTCAAGAGCATAATTAAATACTCCCTCTATTCCACTTTAGATGATGTTTTAGGGTTTTTTTTGTGTTCCAAAATAGATGACGGTTTAGTTATTTTCGCCACATTCTCACAGATTTACCCCTGTTTTGGAATCACAATATAGCATTCATTCTTTTTTTTTGATACAAACATAACTTTATTGAGATTCTTAAACCAAAATTACATTGTTCATCTCAGCAATTGTTGAGATATAAAATTTGGGCAGGATAAGAGTGCCATAATTTAGAATTTTTGAATTTTTGGCATGTTTGGCCAGAGAATCCGCAGGTTTATTGCAATCTCTACTAATGTGCTAACATATCCAGCTATTAAAATTATTCAGATAGATTTTTATATCTTCTATTATTCTTTGATTCTGCCAGGTTAAGCATGTGATTGCTCCATTAACTGCAGCTGCCACATTCTAAAACAACATCACATTCAAACTCCTCCGAATCTATATGTTCATTCTTGTAGATGCATCTTGAGGATTGGTGAACACCTGCATAATTTCGAACGATTAGGCCAATGCCACTTTCCTTAAACTTAAATTTAAAAGATGCATCACAACATAAAGAAACAAAAGAGTTAGGAGGGGGTTTCCAGTTGGCATTTCATGTAGGCTTATTATCACTTTTATCATAGCTTGAATTCCTGCAGTGGGAAAGCTGATGATATATGTCTGTTCCTCTATCTATTAGAGGATCGAATCGCTCCATCCCTTAAAGGATTCAACTGAAAGGATGTCCAATCAGATTCGCAATATCCTTAAAGGATTGCGGTAACCATTTAGATAGTGTATTTTTAGGCGTAAGATGTGTTTGAAACACCTCATAACCTTCTCAATATTTTACCAATTTTTTCATACTAGGATTGGTAAATCTGAATGTAAAACCCCCACTATGGAAGCAATATAATACACCCCCACTATAAAAAATACGTATATATATATATATATATATATATAGTCAATTACGTAGCAAAGAAGCATACTGAGCTACCATACTCATGTCTAGTGCAATCACACACAATCTCAAAAGCATTAGCACTAAACCAAATGAGTGAAAACTTATTTACAGTCAGACTATATATATTTTTGTCTCTTTTAAAAATTCTATTTTCATTGCAATGAAAAGTGATCCAAAGAAAGAAAAGATTCGTTTCAAAAATATACACCATCTTCACCCAAGTCTTTCATGTCAAATAGCAAACTAAGCATGTTCTCAATTTCATTTTCATCCTATAAGTTAGAATAAAAATTCAAAAAATCACTTATGCATACAAAACAAAGAGTATTGTGCATTTCATTTTCATCAATTCTGAAATCATTCAAATGAAACAAGTAAACAATATATATTTTATAAATTGTTTTAGAGTTGTTTTTTCAGAATATAAAGGATAACTTATCTAACTTATATGATTTCTTTTATTGTAGAAACTACACAGTTTTCCATGATTGGCTTACATAGATTCTCATCCTTAACTGACACAAAAGTATTTATTTCTACTTATGACTATAAAAAATCATACATTGTAGAAACAACATCAACAAAACAAGCATGTAAGTTATTTAGCGACATGAATGCAAGAGTCAACAATTTTCTGTTTGCTTGTCTAAAAATAATAGGCTCATAAAAACTTTTTGCCAAAAATTTAATAGTTTGAAGAACAAAGTTACTCTCTATAAGAAGTTATTTTCTAGCAACAAAATTTTCATGACTAAAATTTAGTCTCACTATATATGCTTTTCTAGGTTCATTTTTAGTGAATTACTTGTCACCTTCATTTTTCTAGTTCCTCTAATTTAAATCAAAGCTGTTAAAACATAGGGTATGGAACCCCCACTATTTTTTGACTCAAACAAGAATTTCAAAACAATATCCAAAGATCCCAAAAATTGTGAAAACTAATAAACCAATGATCTAAACCCAAAACGTTTTCCACAATATAGAGAAAAATTCAAACAATTTTCTTGAAAGCAACATTGCCTAATATTCACTACTCAAAAATCATATTTGATATCAAGACAAGTTACTTGAAGCATCTTTATAAAATTCTCAAAGACTTTATTTCATCCAATACCATTGCAAATTACATAAGATTTGAAAATGTACATGCTTTTATGAGTTAGGTAAGATTATTACATACATGTTACTCAAAAATTCACCAAGTTCATAAGAAAATATAACATGCTCATATTCATCACTAACCTATTGATTTCTTAAAAGCATGACAAAATCTCATAAATTCAAATATTCAAAATTTAATTCATGTTATGATAAAATTGCAATATTATGCTCAAACATTTTATCCATAACATATCATTTGTAGTAGTGCAATGATCAAATTCAACAAATTTCTTATCTCACTCTTGTTTATGACAAGATATGAGCATCTTGTTATTAACAAGATGAACATCTTGGAAGCTAGATACATCTTTAACAGGATTGTTCTACCCAAAGTAAACTTTAGGCTATATCAATACCGAAAATCCTAGTGATGTGAGTATATCTCAACTCCACTTTCTTTCAAAACGATTTGGTTCAACTTTTGAACCATAACCTATCAAAACAAATATGGTGTAAAACACCAATCTATATCAACCTCTCACCGTATCTATAGTTCACATTAACTAAGCTTGAAAAGCGTTGTTAATAACATTTGATATCCTTGCAATGCTGTGCAAGAATAACAAATAATCTCATAATCAATATTATGTTCATTTCTTGGTGAGAGTTGATATTCACATTTGTTTTGACTAGGTTTCTAATTATTTCGGTTTTGGGTTCGTATAAAATTCCATCTCATAAGTTCAAAACTTATATGAGTCACATGTTTATTATCATACACAATAATTCTCAATATCTTATTTGCCTAAAATTTATTCTAAGATTGAACAATCAACTTATTCAATTTAGAATGCCATTATTTGATCACTGCAATAACTACAAATAGTTCATCAAGCATACTTCAATTGCTTTTAAAGCTAAATTGGTTATAAACCATTGTCCATTCTTTACGCACCAACAAAGAAATCAGCAACCCCATTGCTCCTCACATCCATTAATCTCCCGCAATTTTTATTTCATTGGAAAATAAAAACTTGCTCAAGTATGTGAATGTTCACCTGTCACAATCACATACGTGTGAGCATTTGAAACCAAAAAATAAGTAAGGTATGCACTTACATAATTACTTGAAAATTAACTAATACAGTACTCCAAGTTTCTTTTAATTTTCAAACAAAGATTCAAAGTTATTTAGTTATAATATCATATATTTATATCTCTCTATCGAGCATTTTATCAAACATATGTGGTGCACTAGTTTGATTGCTAACAATAATCTTCCTTTTCATTACCAAAACAAGAGTACGAAGTACTATAATCAAAACATGATCTTTAAAGTAAATTTCTTACATCTCTAATCTCTAATCTCAAGTATCATGTCTCATATTTTGGACAAACATACACAACGATTCTGAAATTACCAAATCTCTCAACCTAAATATCCAAATAGGAAATTTCAAAATGGGTTTTCAAGATAAGTTCCTGATCTACAAGTTTCATGTTATACACGAATCCAAAATATCAACACAAAGATCAGAAAAACGAATTCAACAAGGACTAAATTTCTGCTTGTCAGAAATTTTCAGATACATTGTGGAGTTTTCTAAAATACTTTAAAAATACTTTTCGGATTCCAAAAATTCTGAAATTTTACAGGGATGATCCTCATGATGTCTAATATACTCTGTTAAAATATCAAGACCCGATTAATTTTCGTTCAATACATGCACATAAAACTCTATAACATGTTAAAATCGTTCGTGTACGTATGTTCATCAATATTTTTCCATGATAAAAATTCATGAAAAAATATCAACCATTTTACAATCCTAGTCCATAACATAAAATTAACTTTAGGTATCAGGTTACCTAAAATATCAATCGTCAAAGAAAAATTATACCGATTATAATTCTATAAAATGAAATAAAACAATGATACTTATTGCGTTTAAGCAATTGTTTTCTTTTTGATATCCATGGCAGAATATAACGTCTTAAAATTGTTGGAACAATTGATGAATTATGCCTGCAAAATAATCACAAAAAACAAACAAAACATTGTTATGACTGAGTCGCGGACTAGGTCGCTTTCTTTAGAACGTTTCGCGGCTCTGCCCAAGATTGTGCAAGCAGTTCTTCAATGTCGCGTCGTCCCCAGGATAAAACAGCCGAGTTCAATCTCTTACACAATCACTCTTGCACGATGAGAGGATGCGAAACTTCTACACTTCATTCTTGCTCAGAAACACTTTTTAGAAAAATCAAGGATGATCACACACTTGATTTTCTTTCTCACACAAATTCATTTTTTCTTTAAAGCTCAAGAACATAAAAGAAAACTCTCCATTATTAAATGGCTTCTAAAACTCTTCTCATTTTTTTTTTCATCAAAAAACTAAAACATTAAAGAACATTCATCTCTCTTCATCTTGTTTTTCCAACCAAAATTTTGATTTATAGTCAAGAGTTTCAAAATATTTAAAATGTTATTATGGTGGAGTTAACACCATTAAAAACCAGAAATATGTAACGGCCAAAATTAATGTTAACAAAATTAATTTTTTTTTTTTCATTTAAGTAACTTAAATGCTATTAAAAACTTTCTTTTTATTTATTGGGAAATAAATTTATGTTTTAAATATATATTCCCAACTACAGTACCCCGTATAACGTGAACTGCTCATAAGTAATAAGCCTTAACGATAGGAAGAGCATACTGTACACATAATGAAACTGTTCATGATTCTTAATAAGATTGTCAAAAGCTACTACATCAACCTAATATGAGTCCTGGAGGAACCGAGGAAGCATTGAAACAAACTTAATACATTGAAACATAATTGTCTCAGGCAAACTTATGCAAGTTAAGCTTAACAAATGTCTGCTTTGTAGATTATCTAACATATACTAAACTACTTGTATGTATGTTAGGTTGTAACTAAGCTTTTTCTTCCTGTATCATTGATATATAGGACAGCGGATTGGATTTTTACAGCAGTGTGTACGTAACCTTACAATTTTCTTAATTAAAAAACACTTTTGATCTTGTAATTTATTTTTGAAATCATGTTTAATGCCATAAATCGAGAAATTGGGGATAAAGATGTGGCATGTGTTTCTGCCAAGAAAAGCTAGATGTGAGGTTGCTAAATCGAGAAGAAGTGAAGGAGATTGAAGAGTTTTGAATCGAGAAATGGAAAAAGAACATGTTGTTTAAAAGTTCCAGTTTGGTAAGTTCTGTTGCCAAGAAGATTAGCCAAGGAAGTGTGCTCTACTGTTGATTTTGGCTGGTGAATGGAGAAGATTCATGAGTGCTTTCTGGTCCTTTAATGATGAAGAAGAATGGGATCTTTGTGAATTTGAGTTTGGTTTTGTTCTGAATTGTATTTTGCCGTGAAAACAGCCATCGTGGAATCCTTGTCAAGGGAAGTCGTCATATGCAGGTGGTATTTGGTAATGGCTACTGGTTGTTCTTGATACTAAGTGAGTGTGCAGGATGGATGTGTCTGAATTAATGGGTTAATTGAATGTGTATGCTTGTTTTAGTTGCTAGATTTTCAGGGAAGGAGAAATAGTAGTCACCATCAAACTCATATTTGCATCACCAATGGAACACACTTAAGGTGTTTACTAAAATGCCTGAATGATCTGTTCATATCTTGTGCGTCATGAACATCATTCTTCTTGCAAATCAACGGCAATGGAAACAACACAGCTTCCTTTCCCGGCTAAACTCTAGCCCAAATCTTCACTGATCCTCTTGAATTTCTTGTTCTTTGGTTGTGTATTTTTTTTATTGATTTTGCTTGTAATTGCTTTGGTCTAACTATTCTCATTTGAGTATGGTATTGGTGGTAGTGGTGGTGTTGGAGGTGATTGTGGAGGAGATTTTGGTGTTGCTTGAACTGAAGGAGGCGGTTGTGTGGTGGTGGTGATGGTTGTGTTAACAACAACTAACAAAGTTAGATAATTAAAATTAATTTTAGAAAAATAAACAATTAACTAACGGTCAAGACGGTCTTGTGACCCAAACTCTAATTAAAATTTTACCGTGACCCAAACGCAACTCTGGTCACTTTTTGTAACCCAAAGTCAAAATATCCCTAAAACTAGTTATAGATTCAGTTTAATTTTCATTTTTTTTTTCACTCTCTCTCTCATCTGGTTTTGCATTCTCTCTCGGCTGAAGAAACAGGGCGAAGAATACATATTTTCTAATCGATATTTGCAATGAAAATCGATTTCAAAACGTAAATCTAATGATTACAACCAAAGATCTTGATTATCTAAACCTTCATTCAACATCAGCAGCACTTTTTCTAGGGAGATTCGTTTGTTCGACTGGTTTTTTGAAGATTTTGAATCGAATCTAAGTTTCAGTTGATTCGAAGCAGCAGAAATCATTTCCGATTAGGTTCATCATTCTTAATTTTCATAGTTCGATTAGTTCGATTAGGTTTTTGATTTTTATTTTGATTGATTCTGTTCAGATCTGAGAAGAAGAAGAACCTGATTTTTTTTAATCAATCTAAGATCTTCAATGTCGTTTTAACCCTAATTACTTACTTTTTATGCAGATTCAACAATGGAATTAAGAAGATCTTCAACAACAGCAGAAATGAAATCGCCATATGGGAAAAGATATGAAAATCAGTAAGTTTTTTCTCGTTTTTAATTGAATCAACAGGTTTTAAATCTAGGTATGCGTTTAGAATATTGTTGTTTTTGTTGTTGTTGTTGTTGACTTTTTTTTGTTTTTATTTTGCTTATCTTGCCTACACATCGTTTGATTAATGAATCTGGCGGTGGTGTTGGTGGTGGATATGCAGGTTAAAGTGGAAGATGAGGAGGTTGTAATGGTAGAGGTGGTGGTATTGGAGAAGTTTTGGAGGAGGATCTGAAGTCAGTGGTAAGTAAGCTGATTCGTTCTTTCTTATTTGACATAACTTGCTTTATTTTCAGCATTTTGTATGAATAAATGTATTTTGTGTACAAATTTATAGCAATATGACACGTTATGTCTTGTGATCTATGTTATAACAATTTAATTTGGAATTAAAACAAGTTATGGAATGTGATCTATGTTATTTCGTTGTGGTTTGTGTTTTTATGAACTACTGTATGTACAATTTCGGTGTTGTAAATGGTTCTGGTCATGGTAAGAAGTAGTCATGTGATTGCGCAAGCTAATTGCATATGTAACTACTAGTTACACATGCCAATTGGATGTGTAACTGCGAGTTACACATGCTAATTGAATGTGTAAATGCTAGTTACATATGCTAATTATATGTGTAAAAGTTTGATTAAATCTGAAATGATATGTAATTCAGTTTGTTAGTTGCATATATGCCTGAACTAGTTACATATGCTAATTATATAGTTTGGAACTGAAATTGCAGGGTTATTTTTGAACTAAATTGTTGGAGCTGAAACAAGGAGGTGTGATGTTGATGGAATTCGCAGAAGAAAAGAGTGGAAATGTTTTGGTGACTTAGGTGTAAATGCAGGCTAGCATTGGATGTGAATGCCTATGTTTGTGTGAGTTATAGATGTAGATGTGGTGGTGCTATTGTGGATTGGAAACAATGTTGCAGGTAAAGAGAAGAAAGATGCAGCTGAGTTTTTTAATTAATGATTGCAGTTAATAGGTAAAGAGGAGAAAGCTTTCAGGTATTGATCTCTCTTACAATTTGTCTTCATCATTGTGTTTTTTAATGAGTTTCACGGTGATTGTTCCTTGCTATTTCTCTTAATTTTCACTGAAAGTAGAAAAATACTTTAATTTGATTCATGGAGGTTGACACCAGTGATGTTTATCTAATGGATCATACATTTAGGAAACTACCTGATCATCTAATGGATAACTAGATGTGTAACTTCTAGTTACACAAGCTAAATAGATGTGTAATTTCTGGTTACACATGCTGATTAGATGTGTAACTTTTACTTACACATATTGATTGAATGTGTATTTTCTGATTTTAGTGATTGAATTGAAATGATTTGTGGTATGATCATGCATACTATCAGGTTTTGGTTTGTTGAGACTTCTGGTGGCGGTTAAATGCTTTTGCTCTTTCTTTTTTTTTTGTTGCAAACATTGTTATCATTTTACATATTTTTTTTACATGTTGTTCTTGTTATGAGTTGTCCATTGATCTTTTTTACTGTCTTGTAGTTTAATTGTTGAGTTTTACAGAATTTGTATATTTTGGGTACTTCAAGTAGTGACCCGGGATCGAACACCTTGGTGAAGATAGATAAAATTAACCATTTCTTTGGTCATGCAGGATTCTTTGCTTTGCACATGTTTGGCTTTTCCCCTGTGTTGACATGTTAACTTTGCTTCACATGTTGGTCCTTCTTCATGTTTAGTAGTTGGTTCTTGTCGATTATGTCCATCTCACTTCCTGTGCATTGAACACAGTTTTATCTTGAGATATAAAGTTGAAGTGAACGGCCATTAGCATAAGTCTAAGGTCTGAATTCTAAATATGTGATACTAAGTTTAGAAAAAAGTACTGACAGAAATATGTTTTACTAGTAACACAAGCATAAAAGCTATGGTGCACGTATGGGGGTGTTGTTTAATTGGGAGGTTGCAATGATTTATAAATGTGGGAATTGCCTTGTGTTTTTAATTTTCTGATTGTACAAATTCTGATTGTACTTACAGTAATTTTGTACCTCTTATATTAATATCTTTTTGCTACCTCTTATATTAATATCTTTTTGCATATGAACAAGCTAAGTAGATGTGTATCTATAAGTTACACATGCTAATTTAATGTGTAACTTCTAGTTACACAACCTAAGTAGATGTGTAGCTACTAGTTACACATGCTAATTAGCTATGTAACTTATAGATACACATGCTCATACGATTAAGTTACTTGTTCATACACATGATTGAATTTTATCGTTTTCATTTTTCATTGTTTTCCTTATTAAAGTAATGGATTGCTATTATATCTAGTGGGTGTCAGATTGGTAGTTCAATAAAACTGGATCATTTTAGCAATGAATCACTGGAAGATTTAGGTACATATCTTGGTGAGAGAGATGACTTCATATCTTGCATGATAAAAGCTAGCTTTTTTTTTTCAAGAAATTGTTTCTGAAAGATCTAAGTTCCATCTCTACTTTGAAATCTAACTTGATCCTTTACACAAGATGAGTAGATGTCAAACATCTAATTAATTTTATGTGCATGATGATTATTTGCTAGAAAGTTTTGGATGCGGTTGTCATAGGTAATTTTCTGATTTCAGTTTATGCTACAGTTAATTTGAGGTCTTTAGATTCTTATATTTTAGATTTTTTGTTATTGAATATGTGTGCTGAGTTCAGAATTTGACAGGTTTGACATTGTTGAAGTGCAGATGCAGTTGGAGTCGATGGTTTAGAGGCATGTTTAGGACGGGGGAAGTGCTGATAGCGGTATTTGTGGTTCTTAGTTTAAATGTTGGTTGGTTGTCTTGGTCTTTGGGAAGATACATGTGTGGTGGTTGTGGTAGGATGTGCAGGTAATGGTGCTTAGAGAGTGATGGCTGGTGCTACACTGAAGAATGGATGCAGCTGCGGGAGTGCCTACCATAGCCACCACACCTGATATGACATGTGTAACTGTTAATTACACATTTTCATATGCATGTGTAACTCCAAATTACACATTTCATATGCATGTGTAACTCCAAATTACACATGCATTTTTATGTGTACTAGCTGAAATTCTTTGTACTTCACTTTTAGATGCATATGTAGCTCCCGATTACACTAGACAAAAAGTTACACATGCTAAGAAATTATTGTAAATAAATCTTAAAGTGTAATACATGTATTTTTTTTATGTCTATGTTTTTTATGTGTAACTTCTCATTACACATGCCATATGGATGTGTAACTTATGGATACACATGCCATATGCATGTGTAACTTCTGCTTACACATTTCATACGCATGCGTAACCCTTTCATGACATACCCATGTGTAACTTCAGATTACACATCCATATATTATTGGTAGGAGGCGGTGGTCGGTGGTGGTGGTCGGCGGCGGCGGTGGTGGTCGGAGGTGGTTGTTGTTAGTGGTGGTGGTTGGTGGTCGGAGGTGGTTGGTGGCGGTGGTGGTCGGAGGTAGTTTGACGGTGGTGGTTGTTGGTGGTGGTGGTCGAGAGGTGGTGTTTTGACGGTGGTGGTCGGAGGTGGTTGGTGGCGGTGGTGGTCGTGGTTGGTGGTGGTGGTCGGAGGTGGCTATGGTGGTCGGAGGTGACTGACTATATTTTAATAATTTTGGGTCTAATTTAAATTTTATTTAATTATGGGCTTGACAATATATAAAAGGGCATGTATGTCTTTTAATAACTCGGGACCTAGATTTAAACTTCTTTTAATTAAGTGCCTCATATTATGGGTTATCCATGGATCGGGCCTTAGCATAATTTTCCCGCGATATAATGTGGCTATAGCCAAGCAAAATGCACCACCACCATAGTGCTTCTTGGCTTTAGAGCCATCTTGAATTTGAACCAGTCAGTCATGCCAAACTTATATGGACCAGGCCAACTTACACAACCTTTTAATATGGTACACCCCCTAAAATTTTAACAGGCGCCCGAATCCAATAACGAGCCCCTACCAACAACTATCCAACTTCAAACAAACGGTCCACTACTCTCCTCTTTTCTCACACTTCTCTCTCTATAGATTTTGTGTTTGTTTCCCTCTTTCCCAGAACCAAAAAAGAAAATGCAGCATCAAAGTTTAGTTCTTGGTTCTTATTTTCAATCACATCTTCTTTTCAGTAACAATAAGAATCATCTTTCTTTTCAATCAAGAAATCTCCTGATCAAGAAATTACCTTTACAATTCAGTCTCGCATCATCTTTTCAAAGGAGAAGAATTAATGCAATTGTTTGTGGAAGGAAGAGAAGGGGTTCAATTGGATTAGGTAAATCTGGGAAAACCCTAATAAAGTCTGCTTTACGAATTGCGACGAATCTGAATTTCTTTCCTGAGCCAGTAAATTTGATCATCAGAGAAGGGCTACGAAGTAATGGTGGTAATGGGGGAGGATTCGGTGGTTCTTGGAATGGGTTTAGAGGAGGAGGTGATGGATGGAGAAGGAAGAAAATGAATTTAGGGCTTCTTAAGTATCTGTTTGGTGTTTGTGTTTTGGTGCTGTTATTGGTTTTTAGGAAGGAATCTCAAGGGTTGAGTGATTTAGGAATTTTTGGAATTTTAGGGTTGTTTTTGTTGAGTGTTCTTGAAAGAGATTGGAAGAGAGGGATTAAAAATTGGGGTTTTGGATTCTGTTCTTGTGCTGTTTTGATGAGCTTGGGCTTCAACAGAGGAGAAGATTTGCAGAAATGGGTCAAGAGTTTTAGGGTTTCTTCTTCGCCATTCATGGAGTTTGTAACAAGAAGAAAAAGGACATGGACAAGAAGCAGAAGAGCTTTGTAAAAGGAAAATGCTAGCTAGCATCATTACCTAGCATTAGTTCAATTTTTGTACGGTCTAATTTTTTTTACATTTTTGGAGATGATTTCTTTTTTGTGTTTTTTTGAGAGAATTTGTGTTTAGAACTTAAAATTTTGTTTGAGAAGATAATGAGAAAGCAAAAGCAAAGATGTTTTGAGTTTTGATTCATTTTTTTTTTTTGTATGGGCAATGTGGAGTAGGACTGTTAAAGCCTTAATTTTTTTTTTTTTTTTTTTTTTGCAGAATGCCTTAATTCAATTTTGTTCCTGTTAAGTGTTCGAGGAAAATGACTGAAAGCCGAAAGGTATTCTGCAACTTAGAGAACAATAAACTTAGAATCAATGTGAAGAAGAAGATCCATGAAACTATTGATTCATAATTTAATCTTGACAAAATTTGGCATTCGAATTTGAATTGATATATATCTACACAAATTACAACAAGTAATGGAATGAATGCCACATTGTGTAATTTCATGCTAAGGGGAGCTATACCTTGCAATCATATAAGAATAAGAATAAAGTGTCGTATAATTTGTCCAACTAACTACTCATAATACAAGGCCTGCAACGAATCCCATTGCAACCTTCTCTTCATAACACAATGAAGAAATCGTAGCAGCATTCTTCTCATATGTGCCAACCCATTGCAGGTCTTCTAAAACGTATTGGGATGTTCAGATCTTCTGCATTTTACAGGTGACTACTTCCTCACGGGTTGTGTGTGGTTATCAAAATTATGTGTAGGAGTTGATAATCTATTGAGGTAGACTGCATAAAGGAGTTCATTCCATACATCGGGAACCCCAGGCAGGCACCAGTGGCTGCAATCCTGCCTGTGAAGAGGTGCAGGACCACCAGTTCCGATATAGTACACAGATGAATGACCATCTTTCCTCCGTGTACTCATTTCTGTAACATTCAGCAGGCTCAGTGCAGACATTTGAGGCTCGTTTGCATGAGCTGCAAATACATTACTGACTACATGAAATTGGGGACTCAGGCGAGAAGGAGTTGAAGTTAACTCGGGTAGTGTCTCCAAGTGACAGCTTCCTCCAGTTTTCCAGTCCCCGCCTCTGTAAAAGAAGTTTACTAATCATTCAAATTTGCTGAACTGAATGCACATGAGTCGAACATGATATATGCATGATGGATCTGCTTCATAATAAACCTTAAAAAGACTTCGAGAAGCGAACAGATACTAAACAAAAAAAACAAATGCATGAGCATGAGCATATTTAAGCCCTTAAAGAATATATGATTTTCAAGTGTGAGTGACAATAAACTTTATAAAACAAACCTGAAATGGACGGGTGCATAGGTGCGATAGAAGACCTGGGTCTTGCTTGTATTCACTTCTGTACCAAGCCAGTGGACCAACGTCTCAATGGACCTTTCATATGCTTGTTCAACAGTCATATTCATCCTCAACTTTTTCCCTACTTGGAAATAGCATCCCCTGTGACCAACCAATAAGAATTTCCAGAATCAGATAAAAGTTCCCAACAATACACAACAAGTGATCAGATAATCCCTAGAAAAACTTTATCATTCAGTGTGAAGCTGACATTGTAATCCATATGATACTAGTACAAATATATGTTAGTTTAGCTTAAATGTGCTGTTTCAGTACCTAAAGGAGAGAGCCTGAAGTATAATATCAGTTAATTATGGATGTTTGTAGAAAACCTCCATTATATAAAGGAATTTCTCTAGTTGTATTGTCCATAGACTCCATACAATCAAAGTTATATACTCAATAAAATAGGTCTTATCCACACAAGCAACAGAATATACGAAAGCTTTAGTTTTTTGAATCAGCATACTAGAATGCAACCCCAATGACCAAGCTTTGGCAGTGATCTATCATTATATGTAAACTATGCACTCTACTCAAGAGTGCAAATCAGATAGAAAATGGAAGAATACCAAGCTTTAAATGTAAAAGAAGTTATAGTAGATTAAATTACCCTCTTATGGTTTTTTCATAATTCCACCAGTGCCCAGTATTAAAAATCAGGACATCTGCATCCTTCCATTGAACAGAAGTCCAATCCATATGATCCAATTTGAGTGTCATTTTCACCTCTTTAGGAGCCCCAACCGGCGCCCGTGTCTGAGGCACTAAAAAGGGAGATCTATAGTACTCCACGGTACAATTATAATCCTTAAACATAAACACCAAATACCCGTTGTGTTTTGTTATCGGACTTCCATTCACTTCATAAATTGAACTCTTGTCAGAAATCGCCATGGACAGCATACAAAGAAGTGATTCCCATTGATTTCTACCAATTGAATCGCCAACAAAGACTACTCTTTTGTTCCTCAGCTTTTCCAACATTGTCTTTGCGTCAAATCTATTATAGAAAAATGAGAAGGACTGAGATTCAATATAATAATATTGAAGATTCAAAAGATTTAGCCAATTTGATACAAAAGTACATGCTTAAACTCCAAACAACATCCACTAAATCGAAAAAACAATTATCACAAACCTCAAAAGTACCTAGAAAGAAATTGCACGCAAGAAAACAACAGTTACATTTGAACCAAATCTAAAAGCTCAGAGATCCCAATAAAAACACAAGCGTAAGCACAAACTTTGCCAGTGGAGAACCTTAAAGCACAATACTACAACTGACATTTTAAGTCACATTGATCAGAGTGACTTTAGCCAAGCCTATTTGTTCTGAACTCCACAGATGATAGAGTGAGAAACAAATACATACTTGAAAAGAAGATCAATTAGATTTCAGCTACATTCAAAAGTTCGTAGACTCAGCTAAACAATTTCCTAAAAACCAATACAACTCCACAGAATCATTTTCTGATATAATTTAGTTTAATCACAATTGCGTGGCTTTAGAAGTTTGGAGATCTAAATAAAACCACAAGCAAAAGTCCATAACTCACCAACAGAAAACCTCAGAGCATACCGCAATTTTCCAATATGTTCAAGTCAAACCAGAAAGATAGAAAAGCATAATTTCTTCTGAACCCCCAAAACATCTATCACCGAGAAATCGTTACGAACTTGAAGAATGCAGCAGGAAAAAACTAACATATACTTTCGGTCAATTCCAAAGTTTTTTAGTCAAAATTACAAAACAATTAAACCAGGTATGATTAAGTTCCATAAATTTATTAGTTCCAATAGTCCAAAATGTTCTAACCAGTTCATAAAAAACAAAAATCATACATAGAGGAATATAGAACTCCAACAACTAGTCAAATTCAATTTTTCCAGAAACTCAGATGAAAATCAATACATGAAGTAAAAATCAAGAATCTAGCAAAAGAGGGTTCAAAGACAAACTAGAATCATACCTGGGTAAGTTGCAATGTTTAGGTTGCCATCTCCATTTAGTATAGAACTTATCTTGTCTACCATTTTCAGAACAACGAAACCCTTCATCCATAAACTTACAATCTGTAGACTCATACAACGGATATGATTCATCCCATACCCAATCACCATTAAACACATCACAATCTTCTCCTCCTCCTTCTTCGCCATAAAATCTAAGTCTTTTAACATCACCATTGAAAACAGGAGCAGAAGTTTCATTACTAACTCCTAACCAATCAAATCTCTTGGAAATCTGATGAAACTCAAACCCTTTCATCACGACAAGTTTGTAATAATCTAAGTAAAAGAAACAAGAAACGAAACATAAAACTGTCAATAGAAAACAACTCAAGATCCCTGGTTCAATGGGTTTCACACGTTTTAATTTCTTTAGTACTTCCAAGTATGCCATTGTTGTTTCTGGGTCTTGATTTCTTTGCCTCTCAGTCATTTAAACTGAAAATGGGTATTTTTCTAAAAATTCTGTAATGTTCTTTTGACAAATCGAGACATGGGTTTTGAAAAATGGAATCGAAGATGGTGTAAAAATCAAATCTTTCTGTACATTTGCATCTAGAGACAAAGAAAATGAAGTTTTTTCTTTCTAAACGAAAGAAGAAGGTTTTTTTCTAAACTGAGAAGGTTTTTAAGAGTACAGAAGGACTCATTAAAAGAGGGTTCAATTAAAAATGGTAAAAAGAGCAGTGATTTCTCTGTAACCGTGTTTAGTGGAGAGAGAGATAGTCAGTGTGATTTCTTGAGAGAGAGAGAGAAAAAGAATAGAGGCTGTCTGCATTCATGTCTTCGTGGGTTTTGACAGTTACAGTAAGAAATAAAAAGTGTGAAGTTATCCTACTAACCAGTCTCATCATACTAGCTAGCACCACCGGGGACTATGCCCCTCAAACGGCTGGGAACCGTTTTAAGATCGATCTAGCTAATTTGGACAAATTTAATATATGAAATGGTTGGTTTATGATGTACTGCATCAAAAATGTTCCAAGCTTGGAAAATGCTTTCCGTCATGCAAAATTGTTTGGCAACTAGTTTTCAAAACTAAACATCCCATTGATCCCAGTAATAATTTTGACATGGGACTGCTTATACATAAACCAGATTCACATACGAATTTTTGAAGATTGGTAAAATATCTTATCGTTAATATCGAATATAATTTCGAGATTCTCTTTTAGCAAATAAGCTGATAATTCGGTGCTGACGAGTTCAGATCATTGTTGTTATCACTTAGTTTACTGTATTTTACTATGTTACTATGGTAAGTATGATTTCTTGCCCGCCCATACAAAAATATACTCCCTAGTTCCAATTTATTTGCCTTTTTAGGGTTTCTTTTGTGTTCCAAATTAGATGATAGTTTTAATATTTTTCCCCAATTCTCACTAATTTACCCCTGCTATCAACACAAAAAATTACTTTAATTTTAAATATACCCCAATCTTGTAATATTTGGTAGTACATCCCAAGTAAATTGTTATGGGATTGATAACTTTTAGAATGCCAGAATCTAGAAACACAAAACTAGGCTATTTAACTCTTTAAATAGAAATTAATATAGGTATTATTGGAAAGATTTTACTTCTCTCTCGATATTTCTTAATCTCCGTGAAAAACTCTACAACGTCAAGTAAATCGGAACGGAGGGAGTATTTGTAGCAAAGGTGATCAAGATTCTGCCGATGACTTTTGATCCAATGGTTGTTTATGTTTGGTGTATCAAGAGTTTGATATGGATATACATAATGAAGTAAAAACTCAGCAGTATAATGAAATGGAGAGTGGAGACAACATTATGACGGTTAAATTAGAAGAGTTTAAAAGAGGTAGTGGGTGAATTTCTGTTTGGACACTACTAGGGTTTGTTAAACAAGTCTTGAACATTCTTATAGAATCGAGGTAAAGCAGGAGGACTTCCCAATTTTCCAAGACAAGCATTATTCGAAACCAGAGTCCCAAGTTTTTGTAATCCACTTTGTTGCAGCATCGAGAAAACGTTAGTCTCACTGGGCATTTCATCGTCCAGAGCCAGAGGCATATTTTTATTTATTTTTATCGCTAAAGAATTTGCCTGTGAAGAGTCTCGGATTCTCGCCATTGGTGTCATCACCTAATAACTTGATCAGGACATGATATCGCAGTAGCATCTGCTATATTTTTACTTGACTTGTATTTATCTAGTTTGTTTTAAACTATCAACAACAATAGAAAATAATTTCAATATTGTATTCAGATATCTGAAATGGTTCATAATGCAGAAAGGGATTAACCAGGTTAGCACATAATTACTCATAATTAGTAAGACCTAATTATTCATGAAGTGTGGTAGGGTTCAAGGTTATGATGAGGATATACGATGGATTCATGCAAATTGGTTACATGCTGAACTCAACTACTCTTCCCCATGAAGAAAGTATGTTGGCATCATTTGAAAAAAAGGGTACTACTTTTTGTCTTCCGTTATCCTGCTTTTTTGTTCTTTTGGGCGTTCTTTTTAAATCTCGTGAATATAGCCGTTAATTAATGGTCAGAATGGTAATTATGTGTTTTGAATGTTGTTGTTACACGTCATGTGGCAAAACAAGCAAAGTAAGGTCGTAATTTTGGTGGAAGGGATTAGATTAGACCCGCACTATAAAAGGTTCCAACTTCCAACTCTTTTAGCGCATGCAATCGTGCACCAGAAGTCTAGAACTTCCTTTAGCACTCATAATTTAAAAGGAGCCGATCAGCTAATCCCTTAATTGGGCCGACTGAGCGAAGCGAGGGAGGACCTTTATATGGCCATTTTTTTTGTAAAATCTAAGTGATCAATTACCACAAAAAGATTGGAAATGGTTAGGGCCGAAAAACCAAAAATGTCCCTCCCTTTTAGTCAAATTACTATAACTCCTTATGTATCCTATCTTTTCAGGGGTATAATTGGCAACCAAACTTTAATATAACATATCTAAAAATCCGTGCTTTGGAATTTTACAAATTTTATCTCGTTAGAAAGGTTATAAAAAACTTTACGCAGCAGTACAAACAACAATATTAAATTTAAAGTTTTTGCGAAAAATTCGGAGGTATTTATCATTTTAGGCACAATTTTAGAAAATTAAATGTATATCCATTATGCAAACCACCACAAAGGATACATAATACTTTATGTAGCAAAATTTTGGTTTATGCATCAACTAATTTTCCGTTGCAATTAATAAAACGATGTAGTCCCTCCGTTTCAAGTAAAAATGATACTTTCATTTTAGGCACAATTCTCGAAAATTGAATGCATAGCCATTATGCAAACCACCACAAATGATGCATAACACATCATGCAACCATATTTGGATTTATGGATCGACTAATTTTCCGTTTCAGAAAAAGTGATACTTTCACCCCGTTTCAGAAAAAGTGATACTTTCACTCCGTTTCGGGAAAAGTGATTTTCGCTCCGTTTCGGAAAAATGAAACTTTCGTTCTGTTTCAGAAAAAGTATCACTTTTTATGAAACCGGCGAAAGTATCACTTTTTAAAGCGGGAGAAATATCACGTTTTCAAAACGGCGAAAGTATCACTTTTTCTGGAACGGGGTGAAAGTATCACTTTTTCTGAAACGGGACGAAAGTAATCGTAGACAAACCCCATCTTCAGATTCTTCTTCGGTCGGCATTCTCACCGTGGCAACGGTCGTACTAGTTAATTTATAGGCGTTTAGATACCACTTAAAATTAATTTGCGTATAAAACAATTTTCATGATGAATTATAAAAGATTTTTCAAATTAAATTTTTCAATCATCAAGATGCAAGTAGATGAATGCAAAGATAAGGATCTATCGTTACGACCATCATACTGTAACAATGACAATGAGTATTTTGATACTGTACAAACACATAATGCAGCGAACAATAATTTTTTATATTCTGATGTTTTCTTTTTTGATCGGTAAGGAAAAGACTTGTTGATCAACAAAGCGAGGATATAAACTGAGCGGTCGTAAGAGATTTCGCCTAATTAGGTTACTCTCCTCTCCGGATAGGCGGCTTCACCAGTAACAACACAACCGAGGAAGTTTGCTGTCACGAATGATTAGTTTGCTAGAAATGCAAACTTCAAGTATTTATATACAAGGAAGTTTGGACACCAAGGAATTTCCAAAACCGAAAATATTCTCAAGATATGCAATATATTCCAAATTCGGTTTCCATAATTCTGAAATGCTGTCCAAAATATTGACCGAAAATCTCTTTGGAAAATATTCAAATAGTAAATGCACATTACTAATTCTCATTTTCCTAAAATAAAATTAAAAACCTTAAAATAAAAGATTCTTAAATTATTTATGTTTCCATCCTGGGATTTTCTTCCGTTAGATATTAAGGAATAACTTTGAACAATTAAAGATAAGCGTTACTGCACATGTTCAAAGTATGTCGACATCCTTACTTTGTAATTCCTCTTTCATACTTACAATCTTGAAACTGATTTGGCACACTTCTAAAGTTTAGAATTGGTTCATCCGACTTTCAAGAACTATGTGATTGATCAAGAACACTCAATCACCAATCATGGATTTAACGGTTCTACCAAAACAAGTTTCGATCCTACCTCCATGTGAGTATTGTGCATAGTCACACTAGCTTTCCAAAATTCGGTTGACTAGGTATTAGGATCGGTCCCCACATATATATGATATCTAACTTGAATGTGTTGCACATGTCCATAGGATTGGTTCCCCTTTGCCTAAAAAGGTGTTGCACATGTCCATAGGATCGGTTCCCCTTTATGCTAAAACATGATGCACCTCATACAAGGATCGATTCCCCTTTGTGATGTATTGCACCTCTTACTAGGATCGGTTCCCCTTTACCCAGAGTCGGTCTTACAAAATCACAAACTCGATCATACCATCTCAGGTGATTACTTAAGATCGGTTTCACTAATAAAAGTCATACCAATACAAAAGTCAGGCCTTTGTGAATAGTTTTGCCAAGAACAAAAACAAGTCATGATCGGTTATACTAATCACACATATTGGTTGTTCACAAGATATGCAATGAATAACAATACCAATAACGCCTGGAGATTTCCTTTTCGATTCATAAAACAAGTTCATGAACTTACTTCCTTAAAACACATGTAAAACATTGTTTCCTATGATGAAATCCTCACCGCATACCCATACATAATCACAATAGTATTTAAACAATTATGTCGATATCTTATCTACAAAGTTTAATGGTTAAGCAATAAACCTCGTATTGTATTCCTTAATACTATGTCTAACTAGAGTGTTCATGCTTCGCAGTTTTGTTTTCAATATGCACGACTTGAATGATACGTTAGGGAATGAAACAGTTCAAGTCAAATATCACTAACCTCAAGTGGAAGGATGATGTTGTCGTTGTAGCTTCTTACATCTTCACTTCTTCAAGTCTTCACAATACTAGTAATGTCTCATATCCTAATACTTTCAAGCTAACCTATACGAAGTTGACTCTAGTACATAATCAAGCGACTCTTTAAATGAGTTTTGATTCACTTAAATATGACAACCAAACTTGACATACCAACGCTTGGTGGGTTCTACCGAGTTACGCTCTAACACCAACAATTCGTTTGGGTATGCGTGCTTAAGTAACCGGATTTGAGTTTGGTTTAGTTTTCAAACTCAGCAGAAATTCACGGACGTGAACTTTCCGCCAGTATGCGTACAGGTACGCGTACTTTAGGTAATTGGATGAGTTTGGTTTTGGTTTTCAAACTCAGCAGAAATTCACGGACGTGAACCTCCGCCATGTATGCATACTTACACAGTCTCATACAACCTTTTTGTATACACACAAGTATGCATACTTTAGGTTCCCGATTTTGGACTTATACACTAATGTGCGAACACACTATGCTTATATCCAAAGATGGTTATAAGATTCTAAACTCTTTATTTCAATCATTGAAACATTCTTTTATAATGATAATAGTCGTTTTCACACACTATTAGCATCAAAGCAATTTTCAAGATATTGAAATAATCATTATCGAAACATTCCAAGCCTACATCAAATGATTGTATCACACAAATCATGTAAGATATTACTCGACAATTTTCTCATGATATAAGATGAATTTGGTCGAAGCGAAAGCTTACCAACACATATTTTGAGAAATATCTAAGCGAGATATACTCAGCTCGAAATCTCAAATGTGTATAGAGAAAACTATATCGTAACACGACTTATGTCTCAATATAGGAGATAATAGAAATAGACTTTCCAAGTGATAGATGAGTTCAAGTCTCCACATACCTTTTGTCGAAGAAGTTCCACAAGCTCCCTTGGTATTTCTTCGTCTTCAAATGATGAACTCCGTGAAAACTAAGCTCAACTACACAATCTATGTCCTAGTCCGAGACATTTATAAATAGGCTAGAAATCAAGACTTATAATTTTGATCACTAACATTGGCAAACATGCTTGAGATAGCAACGCATGCGAGTTCGACAGAGCAGTGCTCTAACAACATCAAAACCACCACTTAAACTAAACCCAAACACCTCATCTTATTCCAGATCTAATACCAGCAACTCAAATCTCACATCACCAAGAGCTCCAGCTATAAACAACAACACCCAAAGGTTAGATTTTACTAGCAAGTCCAAACCATCCACCCCACAACTCAGGCAAAAACCATTTATTTCACCCATTAAAAGGCTTACTCAAGACCAAATGAATGCTAGGCGTGCTCAACGGCTATGTTATAAATGTGATAAGCAGTACAAGCCTGGTCATCTCTGTAAAACTCAACAACTATTCATGTTGGAAGCTAATTGAGAAGGAAATGAGGTTGAGATGGAGGATGAGGTACCATCATAGGAAGACCCACCTACATCCATTGAAACAGATATGTAGATCTCCTTAAATCCATTAACTGGTGTTGCTCATGGGGAGGCAATCAGGATTACTGGAACTATTAAGAAAATTTTATGTACATCCATCATAAAATTTGTTGTGACATACAACTTACTGCTCACATGTTGGTGATAATAGCAAATGGAGATAAAACCATCAACTCTGGGGTGTGTATAATTCTATGTTCTTTCCGAAAGCGTGTCAATCCCTATGATGGTTTAAATTGGGAGATGTAAGGACATTCACTCATATGAAACATAAGGTTACTACCTCTTGGGGGTTGTGATATGGTATTAGGAGTTGTGATATGGTATTAGGAGCTCACTGGTACCACAGGTAAAACAACTTTGATGGCTATGAGCTCTAGTGCTATTTAGAAATTTTTCAAGAAAAATACCCATGGGGTCATTGGCCAACTTTTTTCTGTAACAGCTACTCCAATTACCAATACCACTCCCACACCACCAAAAATCAACACCCTACTCTCTAACTACAATGATGTGTTTTCTGAGCCCACTCAACTACCCCCACCCCTAGGAGTCTGAATCATAAAACTACAAGTGTCCCTATATTCAAAAAACAGTGGTGGAGAAACTCATTCAAGAAATGCTACACAATGGGGTCATCCAACCCAGTCATAGCCCATTTTACTAGTCAAGAAGAAGGATGGAACATGGAGGTTTTGTGTTGATTATAGAAAATTAAATGAGATTACAATCAAAGACAAGTTCCCTATACCAGTCATTGATTAACTTTTAGATGAATTACATGGGGTAAAGGTATTTACCAAAAATGATTTGAGATCTGGCTATCACCAAATAAGAGTTTATGGGCCAGACATTCCAAAAACTGCATTTAGGACACATCAAGGCAAGTATGAGTTTAGAGTGATGCCATTTGGGTTAACCAATTAATGCACCAGCCACCTTTCAAGCACTGGTGAATGATATTTTTAAACCATATTTGTAGAAGTTTGTCTTGGTATTCTTTGATGACATTTTGATCTACAGTCCTAACCATTGATGTGATTTTGAAAGTTGTTGTAAAATGTGGTAGTAAAAATTCGTTCAACTCGGACGTGTGAAGATTGATTTAGATTTAAACTCTAATTTAAACTAGCAAAAGGTGTTTACAATAAAGAAAAAGGAGAAAAATTAAAAAACAGTGCAATCACAACGTTTACACAAAGGTAACAATTGGAAAAGGTTCGCTCCGTCACTACAGTATAACCTCTATATAAGAATATTTGGGTTCTCTATTACACTTCCAAGATCTACCGGGATAAAGGTATTTTCCTATCAAAAAAAAAAAAAAGGAAAAAAAGAAAGAAAGAAAAGAAATGTATTTTCCAATCAAAAAAGAAAAAGAAAGAAAGAAAGGTATTGAACCCTCTGCGGCTCTGCCGACTTCCAGGTTCAAAAAAATAAGTGGACGTAAAGGATAAGGGGACACTATAATTAGTAAGACTCGATAGAAAATCTCAAATCTCATTTATGGATGAAAACTTTACATAAGTCCTAAGTAACCACGATTAAAGAAAAGCAGAAGAAAACAAAATTTATCCAAATCTATAAAGCTTCTCTGCAAGAAAATTCCAGCTCAACTTTTTACTCTGAAAATAGTCTCTTTTTAGTTTTTAGCTTAATGGCTTTTTAGGTTAGCTACTAGATCTCTGGTAATTATTCTCTTTATGAAGGGAAAACATCCCAAATCCAGTGATTGGACTGGTTAAAGATAAAGAAAAGCCAAACAGAAATGGAGGGGCATGAACCTGACCTCCTAGAGATCATTTCAAGTCATTTAACTTTTTATTCGTCAATATATCAACTGCATATTATAGTACAGTGGCTGCTTCTTTGACTATGATGACCCAAAGTCGACTATCGACATGTACATACATTTGTTGTTACAAATCTCCATCGAGGTTGCTGCTAACTTTGCATTTGATAGGGAAATAGCATTTAAAGTATTAGAATGCTAACACGGCACCAGTGGACCTGAAAAATACTGCTAGTAGTGGTCATGGAAGATTCTTACCCAAAAAAATCACAATTTGAGGTCCACTAATTGAGTATTAAACTAAACTATGCCTTACACTTTGATATTCTTAGAATTATACTAAATTCAATGATAAACCAGTTCCTGTCGCATTAGTTATGCATAACGTGTTGCGAATTCTGATAGAGAGGTATTGTTGGGACACGAGCACAGGCGTACTGCCAGCCGCTGGTTCCATATTACATCTTTCGCGAACAACATCCATGGATAGCGAAGGTTCTAGGTGGCTAAAGATCTTCTTCGCGTAGGAATCATGTGATAATCGAGAAGAATAATTGATTAGAAAGAAAGACCCAACAGTACCGATATATATATATATATATCTCGTACCGACGTGTATGAACGTTTGCTGTCACATATCACCATCAAGCCTGCTGCTAATTTCACATTTGATAAGATTGTTTTCGGATTAAGAAGTGTTGTTGAAGACACCGGTGGACCCCGGAATTTTGCTGTCCTCTCCGAATTTCAAATTCCATATTTGAAAAAATTAGCACTGTTATAGTGATCATGGAAAGTTTGTTATCCTACGAATGAGGTTCACTACCACTAATCGGGGCATCTTTTGGTTTACATCAGGAAATTACCGAATTCCATGGGAAGTACCAGTGGCGGAACTAGACATTGTATATATGGATGGCTTGAGCTTTTTTTAGGGCTTGCTTAAGTGTAAAACTCATACACCAACTATGGCCAAACTAAAAAAGGCTTTGAAAAAATGACTTTTTTTCTTGTTGGGGCTGGCTTAAGCTAGCCCTAGTCACAAGGTAGTTCCGCCCTGGGAAGTACCCAGTACAGTTTGGTTAACCATGGTCTCAGTGGACGTCCCAATTCCCGTGATCTAACAGTAATTTAGTTTAAAGGCAATAGTCATAAGATTGCATCATTGAAAAAGTTAGCTAAAAACACAATCACTGAACTATAGTTAGGCCGACCGAGCGAAGCGAGGGAGGACTCTATATATGGTGACTTTGTGTCAATATGAAGCGTGACAATTTTTTTCCAATTAGACACAAAAGATTGGATTTGGTTCAACGATGAAAGGACGACACTGCCCCTCTAAATCAAAATTTTCTTTTTTTCATTTAGATATTTTCGTAAATAAACCCAAGAGGAAGACTAGGTATTAGACATTTTCGTAAATAAAGCAAAGAGGAAGGGCAGTAAGATATTATACATTTTTGTAAATAAACCAAAAAAGAAGGCATTAGATATAAGAGCCAAATTTTATTATAAATCCTTATGTATCCTATTTCTTTAGGGTATAATTGACAATCAAACTTTAATATAACATATCTAAAAATCCGTGCCTTGGAATTTTACAAATTTTATCTCGTTGGAAAGGTTTTAAAAAAAATCTACGCAATGAGTATAAACAACCATATTAAATTTAGAGTTTTTACGAAAAATTTGGAAAAATATTTATCATTTTAGGCACAATTTTGAAAATAAAATGGAGATCAATTGTGCACAAAAACTACCACAAAAGGATACATAATACTTTATGTAACCATATTTTGGTTTTATGCATCAACTAATTTTCTTTTTGCAACTAATAAACGATGTACTCTATCCGTTTCAAGAAAAATGATATTTTCACTTTAGCCATAAATTTTCTTTTACAGTCCAATTACAGGAGTGTTTCCATTTTTCTTCGGTCGGCCTTCCCACCGTGGCAGCGGTCATCTAGTATTAGGGTGCTCCTTTATATACCCCCGAAATTACTAATGGTACCCCTTTATCTGTGTACCCATTAGCTTAATCTTCCTACCCCATCAAAAATCAAAATTTAGTATACCCCTAATTATCAGGATCATGACAGACCGAATAGTTATGTTTTTTTTTTTTTTTTCGTTTTCAATAATTCCCTAAAACTTTGTTGAGTCTGTGACGATTCTTTGAAGAAGAAAAGAACTCCCAACTCTTACCACCAGATACAACAATATAACTTTTATTTATATTTTTTTCTTTTTCTTTTTGGTGATTGATGATCTTATACAATTCTTGATCGTCTTATTAACCTACATACGTATGGGTTTTCCCCCATGTGATAACTCAGGATTATGGAAGTTAAAAAAAGAAAAAGAAAAAAATGTCTTCATGTTTGGTTCTTTATCTAGTGGTGAGTGGTGGCTAGTGATGGATTCCAAAAATTTCAAGCCTTTAATGGGGTTGCGAGGACATAGAGGAAATTGAAGGTTGTTTAATCGGTTAACAAGAACACCACCAATGGGTAAAAATTATTGCTCCTAGATGATTTCATCTTATTGAAGTTCTTAATAACAAGAACACCGCCAATAGGTGTTCCTTGCTCTCAAATCGAAATTAAGCAGTTTAAATCATCTAAGCTAGTTTTATTAAGATTCCAACAAATTTTTTTTCATTCAACGGTGATTGATGCCCTAATTATTTTGTAGAAGAAAGATACGAAAATTATATTAAGGAATTTCTTTATTTACGGAAACATAACCAAAATTCCTTTTTATAAGGGAGAAGGGGTATGTGTATAAAAAAATCTGAAGAAATTTAAGATTTTTAGATTAACCGAAAATTAATTAGTTATTCTAGTTAAGGGGTACCGTTAGTAGAATTAGGGGTATAAACAAGAACGCCCCTAGTATTATTATACATGATGATGCATTAAAGCATACTTAATGACAAACCAAGATTATCTTATTAATAACTGTGTACATTAGTCATGGTGTATGTTTTTTGCTTAAATAATTTAATGTTTGCGTCTAAGAAGGAATGACAACCACACAACAAAACATTTTAGGGCTAATCACATGTTCATGTGGCGCAATCCCTATACTTAATATTAATGTCATGATTGTCATCAAATTAATCAAATCTAATCTAAGGTTATAATAATACGAATCACAATAACCACCGACTTCATTTATGACGAATCTAAGCTGGTAGAGGTGCTAAATACTCCTATTATGCCACTGCTTTAAGCAGATTTTTTTTATGTAAAACACTGGATCATGGTCTTAAACCCCCTACAAGCTACTCCGACTCGTGCAAATTCTCCTAAACCCCGGGTTTGTTGACATTACCTATTTATAACATGAATATTTAATGTTTACTTGTTCTAGTTAAAATATAACTTCATTAATCCAAGGCTACTAACATTGGTTCAAAAAAATGACCGCAGCACTTTCTGTGCATAGGCGGATAAGACGTGCATGCACACCGTCACCATGGGATTGGACCTAAACACTCAAGCAAGCCAAGACATTTTCTTTTACAACATTGGTGTGCATCAGATAAGTTCTAAAGAGATCAACAAATTCCAATATCAAAGTTCAAACTAAGTTGATAAAGAGAATCAAAAATGTCAAAAAGTCTCATCAACAAGATGTTTTCTGCAGTCTTTCTTATTGTCCTGGTGATTATGGTATCGACTTCTAGCCGTAAGTATTTAACCTCTTTGTATTAATAATTCACACAAGGTACATCTAATTCTAAGAAAATAAATGCCTTTGAGAATGATTTTGCCTACATGCTAATCTATTAGAATCTGCATTGTTATTTTCTATTAGGGCAAGATGTCGTCACAGCAGACGCTAAAGCAGATGCAAACTTTGACGTAGGTGCAGACATTAACGTACGGAGAGACCTTGGCGTTGGCATCGCCATAATTCTAAACAGAGATGTCAATAAACGTACAACACCTTAATGTATTAACATAATTAGGTCCCTCATCATAGGAGTATGTAAGAAAATTTATTCAGTAAGAACTGTATGAAAGTTATAAGTTCCTAACAGAATGCATTTATATCAACTATGTGTATGCTGATGATTTTATGCTACCTTTGCTCAAAATTGTTTGTTAACGGCTTTCAGAGTATATGACATATCATTCGTTTCCATGAGACAATTTCTATGTTCACAAGAATTTTGTTACACAACAAAGTAATCAGAAGAACTTAGTTATTTAGTGAGATAAATCATTACTATTGAGCATAGACTAAGAATGTACAAATTTAGGAATTCATTCCATGGAGGGTAAAATACTAGCAGCTACATGATATTTGATCACTCTAAGCTTGAGAGAACATAAGTTACGTACCCCAAACTTTCTTCAGATGGATGTCAGAAACAATGAAGTCGCTCCATTTCATAGTACGTAATAGCAGAAGGAGAAAAATGCAGCGATTCCACTTAAGAGACATAGTCTATCTAAACGGCTCTCATTTCTCATTTTCTCTTCTTTTAATTCACTCTGAACCTTCGAGTAAATATGACAAGATTCTAAAACTTCACTATAATTTTTGCTCCGGCGGCAATTTAATGCTTCCTTTAGAACAAGCAAGCTATTTCTTCCATTAACATGAGAACCTTCCATGTCTTCTAGCTGTAAACTTAGTTCAGTCAATTCCAGCGTTGTTTGATTTCCTTCTCCATCTGAGATTAATGCAACCCGGAATTTCATGACAAGGATGCATTCGGCTACTTGGCATGGAAGAATATCTTTTGCAGGAAGAATGGAACCGAAACGGATCAAGAAATCTCTGTCAGTCGGCCAATGTCTTTGTCCACCAAGTGGAATCCAGCTAGAGATATTAGCAGCCTGCTTCAGCTTCTTGTTCACAATAATCCAGCTAAGTCTAATTCCATCACATAGTTCCTTCCAGAGTTTACCATCTTTTCTCTCTCTCTCAATGCATGTAACTGATGGTAGCCCGTCATCAACCGAAAGTGTAACTGCGTGGTGGTCATGCTCTCTGTCAGAATTGGTTAAGAGATCAATGCGGAAGGGGCAGTTATGAAACCAACCGTTGATGCTATCAGAATCAGGAATTCCCCAGAGGACTTTCGAATATATAGATTTGCCTTTGTAAATTACATCAACTATAGAGACGAAATCTGAAGGTGAAATATTTTTAAACACATCCAGGTCACCATAATATTCAGCCTCAGCCCATCCTTCTGGGTAATCAATAGAAGGGTCCCAGTGAGAAAGACAAACATCTTTGTTAACAATAAGCGGGAAGCAATCTGAATAGAACTTTCTATACCCTCCAATAGATAAAATCAAACTCCTAACATCATCCCTATTGGTACAAGGCCAGAGAGAGTGACATACATTTTCCCATATTTTCTCTTGCTTTGAGATGGAGCAGAAAGCGGCACAAACACATGCTGCAGTAGCCAAAGTAGTACCATCTAGACGGCCTAATATGTCATGGAAAAGGTCACCGCATAAAATTGCCACACTTTCAGACTCCATGACTGATATTCCCATAGTCTTCTGATGAACTGGGGAAAAAAATGCAAAACAGAACAAGTCAGCCTAGGCACTTTATAAAGAAGATCAAAGTAAGACGTTTGGATCAAAATATTACTTCTTGCCAACTAGGGCCTGGAGGCATGTTAAAATCTTCAACTACACAGCACCATAAAAGAAAACTGTACAACTTTCTAATCATCCAAAATATAAATTTTATGACAGCCACAATTGCTTATAGGTCTATACAACGTTCTAATCACCGAAAAGGTCATCAAGACGCCCTAATGTATCATGAAAAGGTCACAGCACAATATTGACATGTTTGCAGTCTATATGCAACTGACACTGCCATGGTCTTCTGATAAACTTGAAAACGAATTCTTAGAATGCAAAACAGAATGAATCTGCCTTCCAATCTATCAAAACCGTTTAGTTCTTCAAAACTTAGAGCACAATGCAACAACTGCAACCTTTGGAGTAGTTTTTGACACACTACATGTGCTCCACCGACAGTTAAAGCCTTTTTCACTTGGTGTATCCGGTAGCTAGCCGGGTGTTCTATGTGGCCTGAGAAAAATGGAGCTAATTCTACAGCAAAATGATTCCAATTTTTTGTGCAGTTTCCTAAAATCTAATAATGGGAAAAAAGAAACTTAATAATTTAAGAAGTCAATACAGAATCATTGAAATAAAAAGCTTACCTTAATGATTTCCCACCATGGGTTTCCTTTCCAGAAACCTGAATCTCCAGACAAAATATTATCAGATTTTTCAAAAAATATGATCTTTTGATTGATGAAGTTCAGACGAAATTGATGAATTTCTACATGATAGAATCAGGATTTGATGAAACTTCGACCTTAGAAACAAACCCGAATATGTAAATTGGTAGAAATCAGGGTTTACTTATATTTTCTCATCTCATTTGTTCTTTCTTCCCAGTAGATTTTTCAAGGGTTTAGCCTGCAAAATAAGAGCATTCCTTTTTGAGTAAAAATCACTTCGTAAAATGACCATAAACCCCTATTCAATAAAACAAAAGAAAAAGATTGGTTGTTAGCTGGTAACATCATGGTTAGGTGTTTCCACGTGGAACAAGAGGTCGATTTTTCCCGCCATAATTAAGACAGGTATATGTTGAATTTCATAAGAGTGCGTCAAATGAGATTGAATGGCCAGTATTGCAGTGAAGGTGTGATGATTATTATTACGGTTGGATATCGGTTGATCATCACATCACATGTCGATTCATTTATTTTCGTTTCTGGTCCTGGTCCTGGTCCGTGATGTTGGAATTTGGTGGAGGAAAACTTAATAAGCCTAAGTATTATGGCCTTCCAATCTAGCATCTAGATTGAAGGCCATGTCAGCTAGAATAACCTCTTAAATTTTATGGCAATTCTAATCAGCCATCAGATCAAAAAATAAATCAATCTATAATGATCTTATGTGTAATTTGCAACTCTTTTTGTCTAATCTAGAAGCCAAATCTCTCCCATAAAACTTAGTCTAAAAAGACCAAACTTCTGCATAAGATGACTTTGACCCCTAGCTTCGTAAATGCTCTAAGTCATGGACATAGCATATGACTTGCTCAGAGTGTTGACGTGGATCCTAACATGGCGCCAAACTAATTCCTAATATTAGGCAATTTCTTAGAGTTCATGATGAATCCAAAGGATCACCACGCCATGCTTGGGCGAACAAGTATTGATCAAGTTCTCAACATTTTCCATAATTCCCATGTTCAATGGCTAATGCGCCACTTTGTGGGAAACGAGTACAAAAAGAAAAAGCAAACCGCAAGACGCAAGCCATCTACTTCGAAAATTCATATCTTTTAATAGTGAAGTTAGGTTTGAGACTAAAAGAGCCCGGTTCAAAATTTTCTTAAAAATGGATTTTTCTGAAATACCTAAAATTAGATCCAACTTAAAGTAAGCACTTATAATAAGTATAAAATGTAGATACGGTTAACCTACTTTGAGTACTCTACAAAGGGTTATTTGGACACATTAGCTTTGCATTTTGTAATATACTCCTCCATCATACATGGTATTCAACAAACTTTTGTCCTCATAGAAGAACTAGTTCAACAACCTAACTATTCCTTGCATATTTGCAACTGTTATCCTTGTAGATTACAGCAGATACAGAAATAGCATCTCATACTTATGGGCCAATGGAAATAGGAAAAATACCAACCTATTCATATTCATAACTGGTACAGCTAAAACGATTTTCTGAGGAACCTTACTCACAGACCATGTATATGGGAATAATAACATGAAATCTTCTGCATATATATGGACATGGTCTAACACCTTGCACATGTTAGATCTACACTATTTCCTTTCCAATCATATCATTCTCAGGCAAAATTTTAGCATGATCCCAACAAGAGGAACGAAAAATGAAAACTCATAATCGAACTTTATAAGCATGTAAACTGCAGTCACCGTTGGTTCTGTTATTTAATTAAAAGCAAAACACTGCTTATTCTATTTATATTTCATTAACCGACTAAATTTTTGTCAACTTAAAGAGGAGACTAAGAATGATCAAGCAGATATAGCCAGCTCCACAAGCACAAAAGAGTAATTTCAAAAGCAACAGCTCTCCTCTACTGCAAATGTTCTGATTAGCCAAAATCATGCAAAACCTTTAGAACAAGTTAAGAGCAAACAAAAATGGCAAATGTGTATGTTGTAAAAGAAATGAAACGCCAAAAGCAACAAAAGGTTCACAGTTTAACATTAGTTTAGATCAAAACAACGCTTTCCACACCCAGCATGACATATCACACATGAATACAATTGTTAATGCTGCTATGTGAGCATGACCCTGTCTTAACAGCTTGCGCGGTAGGTAAAGTTCTTTTATAGCCCTTAAGTTTCTTTTCCTTCTATGAATGCAATATTAATCAAGAAACTTGTGACACAACCATAACAGAACTCGGTTCTTGGCTCTCTATTTGTTGTTCATCCTTTATATTTGTTGTTCATCCTTTATATTAGCATGGCATATCATCTAGGATACAACTGTTACATACACTGCAGTAGAAACAGCAATGCAGGACTTAACAAAGAGATTTTTCAGAAGGAACCAAACTTTTATGAACGTGTATGAGAATAACACAGAGCTTCAGTAATTAATTTTGCATATCTAACGATACAGAACCTGCTGCATCTACATGGAGAAACTTATCCTACTAGGTTAAGTCACTTAAAGAAAATCAGTGTTCTGATTGGCAACAGATGGTTATATAAACTCGTGATGGAAGGCAAAATATGATGTCAACAGAAACTTTAACCAGAACTTGGATGACTAAGAAAATGAAATGATAATCATATTTCACATATAAAATTAGTAAATGTAACCACAAATGAAGCAGATGGCAAGGGTTGAAAGAAATAGCACTCACTTAATTATGCATTTTATCTGCCAATCACCAATCGACTCCCTTATCAAGAATCTTCCTGCTGTTGTTGTTGTTGCTGCTGTTGCTGCTGTTGCTGTTGCTGCTGCTGTGCAGGTGGTTGTGGCCACACCTGCTGAGGCATGTATGGATGAGATTGTTGCCCGTACAAAGTTGGATCTAATACTGGTTTACCCATCATCATCCCTGCAGCTCCAACCTGCGGTGGATAATAGTAAGAAAGAGCTTCAGTAGGACCTCCAACTGGCACAGTCCCGGCTCTAGGCATCGCAATTCCCTCGTCTTTCAGATCCTCTCTTGGCACAATATCAACTAGAAAATCAAATATATCAGTCCTTGTAATTGCTGCAGCTATATCATTTTTTTGGAGTGTCCTGCGTTTGTTCTCTTCTGTGTGATTCCAAGAACGAAGTGTCAATTCCAAGATGAACATCTCACATGCCCTTGCAAAGATTACTGGAGCCTCTGCTGCAATCATCCTTACATCTTCATCTGCTTTCATGATTTTCTTAATCCTTGCTAATGGAAGACTGTGGTTCTTGAAGTCGGTTGTGTGTTCAATTTCTTGGTACTGGCTAGCCCAAAAGGTCTGGAGGTGTTGCTGCAATTGCTGTTGCTGCTGTTGGTGGGCCTGCTGATAAGCAAGTTGGTGTTGAACAAGCTGGGCTTGGGAGGCAGAGAATCCGGCTGTCTGGCCAGGAGACTGGATAGAGCCTACAGGAGGCGCCCCTATTATCTGGTTAGATGGATATTGGGCTGCCCCGTATGGCATTTGACCTGCACTTGCAACCATCCCCACAGCTGGGGGCTGTCCATGTCCTTGTTGATCCATTATAGCTGAAATGGAGTTAGAATCTGCCTCTCTGGATATAGCGCAAACAATTCAAAAAAAAAAAAAACTTTGAAGTCAGATGCTAACTTAATCGATGAAGCTGCTATTCACTAGTAAAAGAAGGACGACTGGAAAACACGTATATTAGATATTCTCAGTAGAGAGAAAGAAGTATCATGCTTTGGACCTATCAAACATCAATTTCTTATGAAACTGAGCCAACTTAAGGTTCAGAGGTTCAGAGAAACATATTTCCAGAAAAGTGGAAATATCATGCATGTGAAGAACGTTACAAATATGCGAGCTATAAACACAACCTCGGGTTCCTATATCAGATTAAAATTTGATACCCAAGGAAAACAAAAATAAAAACAAGGAATTGAACGTTTTCTGCAATGGTCATATAGGAAAGTCCAGGAACATTTTAGACAGCTAAACCTCCATAAACTACAACCCTATAAAATCTCCAATAGTAGACATTAACACGCGATTCAAGATATTTGACAACATATATCTTTCAAATCCAACTAAGAAAATTTACTCAAGGTCTAAATTCTATGACCAATAAAATCAAGCATTAGGATTTAGTAGCATATATAATAAGATCTTCAAACCTTCCAGATAAAGCTGAAATCCGCAATATCTTCCCAACTATAAAACCCAAAATGCCAAAGTAAAGGATGGAAACACTGTTGACATATATCATACACACTTAAAAACAAGCCAGCAAGCATGGACAAAGAACTCTAATACAATAACTTCCAATCTGCCAACAAATCTATTTCAATAACGCGTACCCATCATTACCAACTGAAAGGGAAACTGTATTTTGCATTATCAAAATTAAAAAGTATACCTCAACAAGATCTTGCTGTTGATCCTTAACTTAAGCCACTTCAAAAATATTTAAGGCAGAAGATTCATTTCATACTTATCTTGACGATTATACTAAGAATATCTCGCACCAATTATTTCTATTTTAGCGTTGTGTGTTATATAATTGTCTTTCTAACCTCGATCTTCACTTATATCAAACAGACCATGGCACTTCAATTGGAGATTAGTGGAAGGATTTATCATCAGCAACACTAAGTCTGATCCTTTTGATACTCCAATCAGGATATACATGAACTAAAATGTGTTATACATATAAAAATGAAAACTAAACTCATAATTCGATAAAATCTATTGTAATAGATAGAAGTATAATTAAAACTGTTGAAAAAAGCTCCCCCCGTTATGTAAAGAAGACAATTCCTTTCTTGTAAAACCCGCCCTATTGAAAATTTATTCCTATAGTTACAATGCCTACCCTATCAAATCTCAAACCCTTACTATATAACATCCTTCCACTTCCTAAAAATTGCAGAAATTCTCCGGGCGCTCTTATTCTCCAGTGACAAAAGCATTAAGAAAATAAAAAAATAAAAAAAAGAGGAAGAGAAAAACATGAATCCCTCCCTCCCTTTCTATCATTTGCAAGGATCAACCAAATCCAGGCAAATCATCCGAAGAAGTGATGATCAGATAGATCACACCTTATGATCCTGTTCCACTGTTGAAATCTTGCAGCCGGATTGGCTGATCGGCAAACCATGAGTATAAGACAGTAATGAATTCTAAAGCAGAAAACCCAAACCAGTGTAAACGAAGAAGAATCATACTAATTACTGGCAAAAACAACCTACAGAGGTTAATGCATAATAGCTAAACTCAAATGTATCTCTACAAAGGAACATGCACTCACCAAGGGCTCTAGTTCTCAAAGTTGAGAAATGCTCCTTGTCTAACAACACAGAACTAGTGGGTAATTATTTGAAAAGAGGTTGAATAAACGTTGAAGCATACAAAGTTAGGAAACTGTCGCTTGTTAACTGGAAATAAAGAAACAGCATACAAGCGGAAACACGTGTTCAAGTGATTAGTTGTATGGGTCATGTGGGCTCTCTTATATTCAGCATTTGTATGACAGGCTTCTCGCATCAACTTAGTATCACAAGATTGAAATGAGCAACAACATTCTTTTCTTTAACCACAGATCCCTTTTTTAATAAGAAAAGAAAATGGAGAGCAAACAAGTTAATATGCTACTTCCAATAACTACTAGTAACCAGCCACAATTGTTACTGAAACTATATAAGCATGGTCTCAATTTTACACACGACTTCGATATTCCTTCACTCAAGTTACTCAACCATACTAACAAAAATTTAAGAAAATAAATACAAAAGGGGCCTTTGGTGTTACTATCCAATAGTACTTAGCACTAAAAAACTGTTAGTATTTGTCAGAATTCTCAAACCTCCTAACCCAAGACACCCAAGCTGGTTTTATAAGGGAAGATCTTTCCTCTATTGTTGTTTAAATTAAAGATAATACTTTATAATAAAGAGCAGATCATTTCTCCATTGAACTTTCACTTTACCATCTAACGAAGATAACAAAGAACAAGTCTGAGGTCTTAAACTATAAGCACAGCACAGTGTCATGAATTCCCCAACATTGTTCTCTATTCCAAAGCCTAGATGAGGTAATAACTCAAACATACTGCAAAATCAATCCCTTATCTCTGAAATTAAGGTGGATTCAAGGATGTAACGATTTCTCACATAATCGCTAAAATACAAATATTCTAAGCAAAAAATCATGCCATAAATAAAAACACAGAAACACAATCGAACGAACATGAATAAAACAAAACCCTAGAGAATCTCTCACCTTTAAATAAGAAAACCCTTGTCGATTCCGTCCGATTTGAAACCCTGCAGAAATCCTAGTGATCCTTCCTTCCTGATTTTACAAGAGAGAATGTTTTTTTTTGTTTTGGGTTTTGTTTCGACCCTCGAAATCTAAATCTAGGGTTACGATAAGAGCCAACTGGACTTGGTATTTTTATACCGAGGTTTTGGTTCGTCGAAATCAGGAAGGGCAAGGGAAAAGGTCTTCTAACCTTTTCTTTAATGGCAATATTACCCCTGTATATGCTCAGAGTTTTTTGTTTCTTTTGATTCGTTGGATTGAAATAGGCGTGACGGTCAGCTAATGGAATGTCGACAGCTAGCTGTTTTTGTTAGGCCAGGTTTGGTGATATATACCGGAATTGTCCTTGTAATCGACCAGTTTGGCACGCACGTGACTAAAAGGATGCTGTGACTAGACTGTCGTACCCTTGGTTTTGTGGATAATTCTAATAAGGTCCTAGACTTTGGAAATACACTCCTATCCTTTCAACGATTTTTTGACGACTATGATTTTTTTGAGGGGACCATGATTTAATTGGGCCACCTTCCCTATGATTATAAGGGGCGACCTAAAAGGTGGAGATGACTAAGTTACCCTTTTATTAATTAAATAAATTTTTTTCTTCGAAAAGGTGTTTGACTTTATTTTTTTTGTGAACATTTATTCTTTAGTTACCAACCAAAAGCTTTGTATAAATTTACAACTATTTTTATTAATAAATTTAAATAAATTTTAAATTTATTAAAAAAAAATTTTTGTTTGTTTTCATTTTTTTTATTATAATTATTTATTATTATTATGAAAGGGGGCCGCTAGGGCTTTTATTAAGTAAAGAACAAGAGTACATTACACGGTATTGACAGGGAGGGCTTTCATTATTATTTATTTATTTATTTTATTTATTTTTATTATTTTTGATATTATTATAACAAAAACAAAATACTTAGAGTTTCTACACATCGGTGATAGGCAGACGAGCAACAAGCTGAGCCCCTACACCTTTCTGAATCACGATACCAAGTCTATGAAAAAGAGAATTACCAAACTTATAATTAGCATCTAAGTTAACGAGGAAATTTCTTAGTCTCTTCAAGAAGGAAATTAGTTCGTCACCAAGCTCGCCCAAAGTTGTAAATGCCAAAACACCAAACCCATATCCATGTAGTGAGCACATTTCCATATATTTGTTACGTTTTCGAGTGACAACTGCAGAAATAGTACGGCCCGGTGTGAAGTGATGAGTGCTAGCGCTTGTGAAAGGCGAAACCCCCGTGACATCCATGCAAACGTCTTTCACATCCTCCCAATTGTATACAAGAATATCTGCAGGTCGGAGTGCATTTGCATTGTTGGATATAAAGCCTAATGAAACTTCCTTTCTGGCCACCACTCCAGCTTTATAACACATGTCTGCAAGGACATCTTTCACCATGTCATGCCTAAATTTCTGCCCAACTTCCCCAGCACAATGGATTGCATGGTCTCCAAAAACATCCATGGTTCTTTTGCAGCAAGGGCACACACCATTTTCCCTGAAAAATGGTATACCAAGTCCATACATAAGCACTGACCTGAACTTCCTAGGTCCAATGGATTGGTTAAGTGCATGAATGGGAATGGCCTTAAGGAAATCCATCGCGTGTGCAGTTCTGTTACTATGCCACAAAGTCGAGTCACGCTGCGTTAAAGAGAAGTTGGTCGGTAATTTCTCCTTGATGACATCAAAGTAAATGACTGCCAGTTTCTTCATATATTGAGGGGTGGCGTCGTTGATGTCGAAAGTAGAATTTGAGAGCCCACAAATATGAGTGAATGACTGTAAAGCATGTTGGAATCTGTGGCTAGAGTCTACTGCTGAGGTATGCTTTAAGATGGGGTTTTGTAGATGCAGAGTCTGGGCATAAGACGCAGGGAAGCAGTACTTGCCTGTATCATTCATGGTGTACACACCTAATCCTCCATCCTTAATTGGCAAAGTAGCTAGTATTTGTTGGTTTTCTTGCAAATTATTGCTGTTTTCTCTTATTTGTGGAGCAAAAAAGTGAATTTGCCAAAGCTACAAGTGTAGAAGGGCTAAAGACCATCCCCACAGATAATGTTTCGTAGGTACTCCATAAGATGATGGTCATAACAAGTGGAAGCATCTTGAATAATAAGGGGGTTGGTGGTCAAAGGAGGAGGCAAGTGAAGTATAACCTTCAACTTTGTTGAAACACCACTACAATTGCGCAAGTGAAGCTTTTGTGGACAACTCACTTTGTGGATCATTTAGCCTCTTGACTCTGTCCATAAGATGTATGGTCTTCTCAACCCTACTTTGAACCATGTCCTGAGAGCTTGGTGATGAGATGTTGAGGAGAAGTTAATCGGAGGCCATTGAAGGCGAGAGAAAAGAGAAGAATTTGAATGTTGGTGAGTGAATGGTAGATGGAAGTGATCGTGATGAAGGTTGCATATTTAAGCGATAACTGAATAATGGTTCTCCCAAGAGCTTCACGATGTAGATGACGACACCAATTGGTGTTCTCTATCAATACGATTTTTGTGGATCGTACAAGGCTAAATGTTGCCTATATAAATAGCAACCTAAAACCCACCGAAAGAACAACTTTTAGAAACAAATACAACTTTTGGGAGAAAAAAATAGACAGAGAATAGAAGAGAGGAAAGGTTTTATTTCATATCTAGGGTTAACCCCATTAGGGGGAAACCAAGCTATTTTCTTCTTCTTCTATATATTTTTATGGGTTTTAGTAAATCCATGTGTAGCTGAATTTCTGCGATTAAGGTATGATTTCAAAGTCCTGGTTTATGAAATTTTAATTCTTTTTACAAATTTATTTTGAGATCACATTGGCCATTTGAATTCTGGTAGTAATTCTTCTACTAGTATTGGAGTTGGTGAAGTTGCGTGCAATGTCTCTTCTAGGGTCAAAGGTAGGCCAAAATATTTCAGTTTTAGTGACATTCAAATAAAGACTCAATGTCTCTTCTAGGGTCGGACCATTCAAATAAAGACTCTTGGATAATTTTAATGGGCTTTAGCAACCTCCAATGTGTCACCTGCGATCGTCCCGTCATCTAAATACCTGGCATGGAGGTCCAATGAGCATTCATCAACAATTTTCTCAGTAATGGGATGAAGAGCAATGGAAAATAATAGGGGACCAAGAGGGTCTCCCTGCTGTACACCTTGGGCAGATGAAATGATCGACTCATTATAGTAAAGACGAGCAAGTTTTGAGTAACAAAACCCACAATCCATCGAGAAATACATGGGAAGTGTGCTCTTAACTTCCCTAATTAGTGTAGACCTATCGACGAGTTTAAAAGCATTTGAGAAGTCCATAAGCAACATTGTCATGGTACTATCATCCCCCTTCGTCTCTGGGAGCCTGTTAGCAAAATGCAAAATTCCTTCCCCACCACAGGGTACACCAACACCAAACTGGTATGAGCCTAAATAAGAAGTCATAACCCTAGAAACAGCAGTAGCCACAAGCTTGGAACACAACCTTCTCCAAATGGTGCCCACAGCAATAGGTCTAATCCCCCCATCAGGTTTAATCAAGGGAGTTAAGGGTGCACTAGCAAGAAATTCACCAAGAATAGGCGGACATATACCTGCGACCATAAGTTCACCACCTCAGTGATTGATTGCAAAAGTTCATCAACCACTGCAGTTGTTGCTCCACTCATTACATCTAAGAGATATTGTGCCCTTAGACCATCCCTCCCGCATGATATTCCTTTAGAGCAACTGCAGTGGTGCGACCATACCCAAAGACCAATAACCAAAAAAAAAAAAAAAAAAAATGGGTTTAGTCCGTGGTGTTACGCTACGGTTATGGAGTAAAATTTAGTCAAACGCAACTTAAAGTTACGCCCCAATTCAAACGTATTTTAAAGTTGCGCCCCAACTCAAACGTATTTTAAAGTTGCTCCCCAATTCAATTCAAACGCAATTTCAAGTTACGCCCCAACTCAAACGTATATGAAAGTTGCGCCCCAACTCAAACGTATTTGAAAGTTGCGCCCAAATTCAATTCAAACGTAATTTCAAGTTACGCCCCATTCAAACGTAAATTCAAGTTGTGCCCCACTCCAAACACAACTAATATTTGCGTCTCACGGCGGGCGTAGTTTTAAATTACGCTCGATAAAACCAAACTAAAGACCAAATATGGTTTGGTTTTGGTTTTAGTCTAGTTTTTATCTTTACTCCATTCCACTGCGTCTGGTTTTTCGACCAAAATTTTGGTTATAGTCGTCCATTGTGGATGCTCTTAGGAAAACTTTTCAGAGCATTGAGAACATCCTTGGCCTCCGCAGATAATGCTGGAACTGAAATGTCTTCTGCAGGAATAGATGGAGAGGGTGCATAAGGGTGTTTCTGCTGGAGTTTTAACAATGTGTCAGGTGAATGAGGTGCAATGCCATCTGAAGATAAAATACGTATAGCTGCTGAGTAATGACCATATCCAAGTTTCTTCCTGCAAGCCTCAAGATTAGGATCAGTCTTGTTCTTCTTCTTATTTGATTATTTGGGAGGTTGCTTTTGCTGTGAGAGCAGTTTCTGAACTAGAAGAGTGCAACCATTTGGTTCGCTCCATGTCTTAATGGCATGGTTTATTGCAGCAACCTGAAGCTTTTTCCTATTTCCAGAATGTTCCTCGAGAGAGCATTTTGGTACAAATAGGTTCAAAGTACAAGTAGGAAGGATAAGTAAATGCAGCCAAGCCTGTAAATCTGTAGGGTGTATACATACCTTGTCCAGGGCAGCCTTCAGAGCACGAGAAAAATGCAATCTGCATTGATGAGGTATACTTGTAATGGTACGTAGTAACTCTTTTCAAAAAAATCAGGTTAAGCATATCGACCGTAAGATTAATGTTGGTCTCATTGGTGTCAACAAGATTGCAAACATCATAGGAAACTACACTGGTTTGTGGTTTCGAAGTGTCATAAATAAGAAAGTCAGCCTCGTTACTACCATTAAGAGGGCCTGCAATAATGTCAGCAGGTTGTGATTTAGACATGCAAGGCTTTTTCCATGCATGAATATGTAGGCAATTAATACATAACCACATTTTCATACAGCCAAGGCTTTCTCCCATGCATCAAAACAAACCACATTATTTTTTTATCCTTTCTCTGCAGATATTCTTAACCTCCTCGTTGAGGAAGTGTCTGTCTGTTAGATGTCGATAAATTGCACTCTTGGCTTAACCCCCTCCCCTTACACCACCACCACAACCATCAAAACCTTTCACCCTGTGAAACTGCAGATAGGTTCTGCAAAGAAGATGAGGGTGACAAAAAACATACTGATCTAGAAGAGGAAGGTTTAGATGATGATGTTCTATATTGGGATGACAATGGTGAAGATCTGGATCGAGTGCAAGGCATTGAAAATAATTTTCTGTAAATAGATAAATGCCCAAACTACCTATCTGGAGAAGACAAATAAAATGAAAATGGTATCAATCAGGGAAATAACTAATAATTGTAACCGTAAGTGATTCCTCAACAACCCAATTTTACTGTCAAAACGATGAACCCTTTCTCCACAACACTGCGATAACTACCTTTGAAACTCAACACGATGGCTTGAATTCAATCGAAGAAACCAGGACAGCAAACACCAAGAGAACCAAAAGGCAATTAGGAATCAAAGAGTGGGAAATTAAGAGTTCAAATTAGGTAAACAAACCCAATTGAAAACTGAAAATACCATTCCTTCAATCACTAATTAGAAGAGAAAAAAACAAAACCTTGACAGAACCTTGCACCCACTTCAAACACTACACCGAAGAAAACCTACTGCTTCTTCAAACCACTTCTTTTGTTCTTCACCACAAACTGCAGAAATCCCCTGCTACTGCTTCAAAGCACTCAAATTCCTAAGGGAAATCCAAAACACTAATTGCACAAAGAAAATTGAATGAAAACTATTTCTTTCTCAAAGAACAACAGTGAGAAATTGGATCAACAAGGAACAAAAAAGAAGAACAATTGGTGGTGCGACTCCTCAAAAACCCACAACAACACCCTTGTCAACAATAAATATAGTCAAAAATTTTAAATATCTTTTTTTTTTTAATTTTTTTTTTTTTTTGTATGTGGTTCGGATAGTGGAAAAATAATAAATCTAGTCGAACTTGAAGTTCAGCTAAGAAAAAATATATAAAAGTTCTTTTAGATAGGAGTTCGGTTAAGTAAAAAATTTCTAAAACTTTCGCGAATGCACCGAACTATGAGTTCGGTTTGCAAGGAAATTTTCCGTTCTAACCGACGTGTTCTTGGTGTTCAATGTTTCAGGAAGTTCGGTTAGAAAACTAGGGTTTTTTTAAACTACTCATAACCGAACAATACTCTGTAACTAACATTTCAAACCTAATTTGATGATTTCTAATCGATTTTTTCAATCAAAAACAAATTAAAAGCAATGGGTTTGTGGGAAAATACCTCCGAATTTGCATATCGCTAAAGGGTTTGCGAAAAAAATACTTGTGAATTTGTACTTGTCGAACCAAAGCTAATTAGAAAAAAGAAAAAAAATAATTAAAAATTGAAAAAAAATATTTATAAAAAAAATATTTATAAAAAAAATTAAAATTATATAAGGGCATTTTGGTCATTAACTAAAATATGTGGATAATGGGTGGCTTCACTTTACTTCTAAATGTCCTCCTAAAATTGAAACCATGGTCCCCTCAAAAAAACCATGGTCCCCAAAAAATGGTTCTTTCCTTTGATTGCATTTGGGCATACGTTACAATTTGATTAGCAATGGGCCTCAGCCGTGATCAGTGTCCACCGATGGGTTCGATTATGGGTATTGGTTAGCGGCATCTCAGTGGAATCTCACTATCTCATTGAGTTTTTCGGTTAAATCTCGTCTCACCGAGATTAAGAAATTCGTCTCCACTGGGATTGACTAGTGAAGGTAATACCAACCACCAAACTAAAATAAACTAAACCAATGAGAAGCACAAACAATTGGTTTTCGCTCTTCATGATCAAGCTTCTACTTCTACTTATTTTTTATTTTATTTTATTTTATTTTTAAATTGTTGTTATTGCTAAGAATAATTGCATATTGAGTTTTTCGTTTTGGACAGTCTTATCTTTGTAAGTCGGTTTTCATGATAAGTCAAGTCATAGACTTTTGATATGCTAACACAACATAACAACACTTAATCTATATTACGCGATTAAAATTCAAAGTGTCACTCCCGAAAGAAGTTAGGTATGTGGAAGCTTGTTGAGAATGGTCTCATATTAGTTGAATTTTTTTATTATTGCACAGTTATTGATCTTCAATACTACCAAGTGGGAATGAGAATCAGGTTTTGATCACATGTTGCTAGCATGTTCACAATTTGTGTCAATGACTATGTTAGTAGAAGAACATAACTTAACCTCCAAAATTTAATGGTAACCATTAGAAAGAACTGTAACATATTCAGACTGTGTCTTATGTAGCACGACAACAAAAAGGAAATAGTGATCGTTGAATTTCTTCGAAGAAATATGTTTCTGTCTATACACTATGAAAAAAATGAGACTTTTGGAACTTGTATCGCTTTGTAATCTTAGAATCATTATGTGCATTGAAATTTTAATATAGTATTGCAACTTTTGTTTTCATTAAGTGTTAAATTGAATTAGAAGGATGTAACGTGATCTATTTATGTATTAAAGTCAACTTATGTATGAAAAATATAATATGTTTTGAAACTTAATTAAAGTAGATTGATTTAAATATCTAAATCCTAAAACCAGGGTTATTCTCTTCGGAACTTATGAAGATACCTAATCTTTTATACACACAATATTCACAATCTAGAACTTAACAAAGATGTGTTCTTGTGGAAAACGCACAAACAAGATTTATGTTAGAACACTGCTCCGTCGAACCCACCAAATATTGGTATGTCAACTTTGGTTGTCAAGTTTAGTTCCAAAACTCAGTCGCTTTAATTGGTTACTAAAATCAACTTCTTCAGGTTAGAATTAGGACATAAAAATATTTAGGTAATATCTAGCTACTCATTGATGAAATGAAGAAGTATTGAAGAAAAATTAAGACACCATCCTTCAGATTGAGGTTAATGATGCGTGTAGTAAGTGTGACAGATTACTCAAGATATTTCTCACTTAACTAGTAATATATCGATAGTATGGGTCGTTCCCACAGAGAGATGTGATATCTTATTTGGATTAGCAAAACTATAATAAAAGTAAATAACTAAATGGGATTGGTTGATTAACTAAAAAGAATAAAAAAATGATAATACGAAAGAGATGATTAAGAAATCCTTGGTTGTTACCAAGCGTTAACTTGAGTGGTATAATTATCTATCTTTCGTTAGAACCATTCGTCACCAACCATAAAATAATAGCTAGATCAGTGTTATCCCCAAAAATCCTTCTATCACTGGATACGAAAGTTCTCGACTACCAGATTCTATTTGTCTGAACCACCAAGTAGTATATCAATCAAGTTGTAATCCAATCGTGCGCTTTAAGAATTGTGAATTTAGGTTGATCCCATTAGTTAAAATCTTAGATCAAGGTCCACTTGTTGGTGTTATCTTCACTCCCAATTGCTCCATAGAATCCCTTTGTAAGGTCTCGCAATTTCTATTTGTATATGAATTATTCGACGATTACGTATTTTCTAATCACTACTAGAAATAAAACAATCAGTAGATCAATCTAGTATGCGTACAAAATCAATCTAAGAATCAGTCATAAATATTAGATATGGGAAACAAAAATAATAAGATGATAAGAATTCTGAATAGAAATTGCACAACTAATGAAAATTCACGTTCGAATGTTAAATTAATCCTTAATCAACAAAGGATTAACCATTCATAATCACAAAGAAGCATGGGTTCCCCCTAAAGGGATAAACCCTAGGTTTTGATGTAAAAGATGTAAAATGAGAGGTAGAGATGTGTTTCCCTAGTGTCGAAGTCTCTCTTAATGTCTTGGAGATCTCTTTATGCAGTGCTAACAACATTAGGGTTTAGAATCCGTCTGAGGCTGTATTTTCTTGAGTCACAAGTTAATTCTGCGTCCAAATATATCCCAGGAAGTTTTCAGGTTTGGCTAATAACTTTCCGACCTTTCCCTACCGTGTTAGAGCCTTTGTTGGTCGAACTACATAGCGTTGCTATCTCAAGCTTTTTTGTCAAGTTTAGTTGCCAAAACTATAAGTCTTGATTTCTAGTCTACTTATAGCTAAGTCTCAGATTAGGATAGTAAGTGTAGTTCAGCTTTAGACTCCACGACGTTTATCGAATGAAGACAAAGAACTACTCAAGGGAACTTGTGGAACTTCATCAACAAAAGGTATATGGAGACTTGAACTCATCTATCACTCAAAAGTCTATCTACTCTATCTCCTATTTGAGACAAAAGTCGTATTGCTATATAGACTTCAATTATACACATTTGATATTTCGAGTCGAGTTTATCTCGCTTATCTATTTCTCGAAATATGTGTTGGTAAGCTTTCGCTTTTACCAAGTTCATCTTTTATTCTTGACGCAAGTCAAAAGATGATCATGTGAAAATCGTCTTGTAACATCTTACGTGATATGTGGAGACAATCATTTGGTGTAGACTCAAATTGTTTCGTATTGATCATTTGATCACTTGGAAATTGCTTCGAAGATAATAGTTTGTGCGAGACCGCTATTCCCTTATTCTAAGAATGTTTCAATGATTGAAATGAGGATTTAGAACATGTAACCATCATTGGATATAAACATAGCGTGTGTATTCACATTTGTGTAAATTCCAAGTCCGTGAACCAAAATATGCGTACACGTACGTGTCTTGGTTAGTTGTTTTCATGGCGTTAAATCATTTGAAGACGAAAAACTACTAAGGAGCTTGTGGAACTTCATCGACAAAATGTATGTGGGGTGAAACTCATCTATCACTTGGAAAATCTATTTCTACTCTATCTCCTATATTGAGACATAAGTCGTATTACAATATAGTTTTCTATGTACATATTTGAGATTTCGAGCTGAGTTTATCTCGCTTACATATTTCTCAGAATATGTGTTGGCAAGCTTTCGCTTCGACCAAGTTCATCTTATATCATCTGAAAATTTCCGAGTAACATCTTACATGGTTTGTGTGATACCATCATTTGGTGTAGTCTTGGAATGTTTCGTTATGATTATTTCAATATCTTGAAAATTGCTTTGATGCTAATAGTGTGTAAGCGGCTGTTGTCATCCTCTAAGAAAGTTTCAATGATTGAAATAAGAGTTTAGAACACTTAACCATTATTGGATATGTCATGTTGTGCACTCTTGCACATATGTAATCCATGTCAGGAACCATAATATCGCACCGGATTGGCGTACACTGTTAGTTTAAATCAGGAACTTAAGTATGCGTACCCGTTTGCGTAATGGCGCACAGGTTCATGTCCAAGATTTCTGCTAGGATTGAAAGTTCGTGTACCCGTTTGTGTACTAGCGAAACCCAAACGATAGAACTTAAGTATCTCTGTTTCTTAATGTAATCAGCAAATCAAACAGATAGAAACCGTGAGCCTAATTAATATAAGAAACAACTTGGAGCGGTATCAAAACCAATATCCAAGTGTCAATCAATTTAATCAACAACCAAAGGTTGGATTCGATTGATTGAACTTACGCACAAACTGTGATATTTCAATTATATAAACAAATATAATGCGAAAAATAAATAACACGAGACACCTGAAATTTTGTTGAGGAAACCTCAAATGCGAAAAACCGGGACCTAGTCGATTTGAACACCATCTTGTATTAAGCCGCCTTCAGACACTAGCCTACTCCAAGTTAACTTCAGACTGGAATGTAGTTGAGCCCTAACCAATCTCACACTGATCAAGGTACAGTTGCGTTCCTTACGCCTCTTAAACCACGCCGGATTCTGCGCACTTGATTCCCTTATATAGATAAATATGTCTCCCACAGATATACCTACGAGTTTTGTTCTGTCTTTTGATAAATCAAGGTGAACATGAACCAATTGATAAACCAGACTTATATTCCCGAAGAACAACCTATAATATTATCAATCACCTCACAATAACCTTAACCGATTAACGAAACAAGATATTGTTAAATCACAAGCGATGAGACGAAGATGTTTGTAACTACTTTTCAATCTTGCCTATCGGAGAATAAATCTCGAGCAAATCTTAAAGATGATAGTACTCAATCACAATAGAAAACAACAAGATCAGAACATACAACTACAGAGAAAATAGTTGAGTCTGGCTTCACAATCCCAATGAAGTCTTCCAGTCGTTAACCTACATGGTTTTGGAAAAACCTAAGGTTAACGGAGAATCGACTCTAATCGCAACTAGTATCACACATGAGGGGTGGGGATTAGGTTTCCCAGTTGCAAGAGTTCTCCTTTATATAGTCTTCAAATCATGGTTTGTAATCAATGTTACCTTGGTAACAAAGCATTCAATATTCATAGTTAGATGAAAACCTGATTAGATTCAAGCTAATATCTTTCAACTAGTTCGATCGAACTTAGATTGTTATACACAAATGAAATGTACCATCATAAAGGTAACTGCACCTAAACGTGTACACTTAGTTGGTTCAACAATAGTTAACCAATGGTTAGCCATATGAGCACTTTCATATCAACCTTATTCATCTTTATCATAACTAGTTCAAAATACTCAAATGAAACTAATTAGGGAGTTGTTCAATTGTTTATATTCTCATAGAAGTATACAAGACACAATTAAAGCAAAATCAATTTTGATTCACTCGAATCATTTCATGAACATTACAGCCACGGTTTGCAAAAGATTGCATTCCTTATTATATAAATATATTAGTTCATGAACAAACCGATTTTAGAACATAACCTACTTAAGTATGCAAACAGGTACGCATACCTAAGTAGCCGGACCGAAGTTTAGTTACGCCGATGCGCATACGTGTGTACGCATACCATTTTACACTTCCAAACTCCAACAATTTCAGGAACTTGAACTTCCGCGATCGCGTACATGTACACATACGTAGTTCGGACTTCCAACAACCAACGGTCGATGCACGCGTAGATGTACGCATACCATGGTTCCCTGTTTTGGACTTTACACAAATGTGAATAGCTGTTTGTGTTTATATTGAATCATGGTTACATGTTCTAAACCCTCATTTCAATCATTGAAACATTCTTGGAAAGCGACAATAGCTGTCCGACAAGAAACTATTAGCTTCAAAGTAATTTTTAAGTGATCGAATGGTCAATCTGAAACATTAGAGTCTACGTCAAATATTTGTCTACTTTAAATCATGTGAGATGTTACAAGGCCATTTTCACATGATCATCTTTTGACTTTCGTCAAGAATAAAAGATGAACTTGGTTAAAGCGAAAGCTTACCAATACATATTTCGAGAAATAGATAAGCGAGATAAACTCGGCTCAAAATACCAAATATGTATAATTGAAGTCTATATATCTCGACTTTTATCTCAAATATGAGATGGAGTAGATAGACTTTTGAGTGATAGATGAGTTCAAGTCTTCACATACCTTTTGTTATGAAGTTCCAAAAGTTCCCTTGAGTAGTTCTTCGTCTTCATTTGATGAACTCCGTAGGTCTAAAGATTAACTACGCATATTATCTGTCAGAGACTTAGCTATAAGTAGACTAGAAATCAAGACTTATAGTTTTGTTAATTAAACTTGACAAACAAGCTTGAGATAGCAACACTTGCGAGTTCGACGTAGCAGTGCTCTAACAATCTCCCCCTTTGTCAATTTTAGTGACAAAACTATCAATACATATGGATTACAAAATAAATAAACTTTGTAGCTTCTCATCCAAATGCTTAATCTCCTTGGTTCTTCAACATTACTCGAAATCTTCGTCACTTCTAAGTACTCAAATGATTCTAAATGTGTTCAACTCAGCATCATAGTTGTTAAAGATTCGTAGCTATAACAATGAGAAAACAATATTTCTCAATCATTGTTATACAATGTCATAGTATTATTACACAGCATCAAAGTTCAATTGCATCACAACTTTGACAACAATACTATGATGATATGTATCACTTCCCCTTAGTCAATACTTCATCTCACATGAAAACAACTCCCCCTTACATAATGATCAGTAAACCATATGTATTTGTAGTGTGAACTACACATTAATTCTCCCCTTTTTGTTAATATAAATTGGCAAAGGTACGAAAACTAGTGGGATCTAATGAAATTTCCATAGAGATACTTCATGACCAAAAGAGAACCACATATCAACTTTGTTTAGATGCAATCATATAGTCGAAGCTAAATACATTCATCAAGGAGTTTATAAAGATACAAGATAACCCCTATAATATTCCACAACCGCACTCCCCACAAAGATATGGCCTTTAAGTACAAGTTCAAATAAGAACTCTTCCCCATAAAATGTTATTCCCGAAAGAACAACAAGAACAACCTTACTTTCACAAGCAAAGAAGGATTTCTTTGGACATTAACAAATCACATGAGACATGAATTCGTATCCAAAATACTCAATTAAATTAACCACAAGAGAACCCATGATTAATTTAATCGGAAATGCTCAACATAAGAAAACTTACGAAGCCGCACAGTATTTACATAAAGATGAGGATCATGAAAAACAATACTTCGGAGTATTAAAAGATTCAATCTATTTTTCATCAATATTTGCATAGAGACAAATACTAGACTTAATCTTTGTAAAAAAAAGTTCATCCTATCTTCCTGTCGATGGTGGCTTTTAGACAAATGGTAAAATCGTAAAACCCCGAATAACCTAATGTCACCGGTGACATTTATTAGAACATTTAATGCATGTGGCGAGTAATTAATAGGGTATTTTTTTTCAAATTAAGGTTACAACGAGCAAAACCCTAATTCCCCTCTGTGCCAATGGCAAATCATGCCAACCACACCTAGCCCAAGCTAATGGCGCCATGCCAAACACACTATGCCTTGGCCCTAGATACGCTAGTCACACTACGCCAAGCCAAACACCCTTACCTTGGCCCTAGCCGCACCTCTGTGCCAATGACAAATCATGCCAGCCACACCAAACGTGCCAAAGCATGCCAACCATGCTAGCCGCACTTCTTTGCCAATGGCAAATCATGCCAGCCACACCTAGCCCAAGCTACCCGCGCCAGGCCAAACGCACTCTGTCTTGGCCCTAGCTACGCTAGTCACACCATGCCAAGCCAAACACCCTTACTTTGGCCCTAGCTTGGCACCTCGTGCCAATGGAAAATCATGCCAGCCACACCAAACGCGCCAAAGCATACTAGCTTGAAGTGCTAGCGCGCCATTGCCAATGGCAAATCATGCCCGACCACACCTAGCCAAGCTAGCCGCGCCATGCAAACACACTCTTCCTTGGCCCTAGCTATGCTAGTACACCCACGCCAAGCCAAACACCCTTACCTTGGACCCTAGCAGCACCTCTGTGCCAATGGCAAATCATGCCAGACACACCAAACGCGCCAAAGCAAGTCAACCATGCTAAGTAGCACCCTGTGCCAATGGAAAATCATGCCGGTAATACACCAAACAGCGCCAAAGCATGCCAACCATGCTAGCGCACCTGCATTGCCAATGGCAAATCATGCCGACCACAATTAGCCCAAGCTAGCCGCGCCATGCCAAACGCTCTCTGCCTTGGCCCCTTCTGTTGGTCAGTCCATACCAAGCCAAACACCCTTACCTTGGCCCCTGAGTGCTATGCCAAAGTAGCGCCGCGCCCTAAGCTTGCAAACCGTGCAACCTAGGCCAAATTTGCGAGCATGCCATTGGCACATGCCAACACGCATATTTGGTAGCTTTTCTTACCAAGCCGTGGCCCTAATGGCCGAGCATGCCATTGGCACATGCCAACACGCATCGCTGGTAGCTTTTCTTACCAAGCCGTGGCCCTAATGGCCGAGCATGCCATTGGCACATGCCAACACGCATCATTTGGTAGATTTTCTTAGCAAGTCGTGGCCCTAATGGCCGAGCATGCCATTGGCACATGCCAACACGCAAGTGGTAGCTTTTCTTACCAAGCCGTGGCCCAATGGTTAGAGAACATGCCATTGGCGGTCCACGGCATACGTACGTACACTACACTCGCATTAGAAAGCGTGAATATGAATAAAGCGGTCAAATAAATGAGGAAATAATGGTGAAAACGTTTTCACCCATAAACACCATGCGGTTACCACCTCCTCCCATTATTTCACCCTTTACTCTCTTCCTTCATGAGGCGAGTGCGTTTCAATCTCGACTTGTATAAATAGGTCTTACTATTTCCACGGACAACAAGTCTCGGTCGGGAGAAAAACACAACACTCTCGGAAAAGACAACTTTGCAAGCTCTCCAAAAAGCTTTCATCTCTTGCAAGCTTAAGGCTTTCACTTTCGATACAAGTCGAGACACTACTCTCCCAGTGTGTCTGGTCTCAACACCTTTCTTTGCTTCCTGTCCAAATCAACCCTTCTCCTCCACTTTGTAGTAGGAAGCAAGTCTGGAGCGACCATTTCTTGGTTTAGGTAGGACTTGTGCAGATTGATCTCTCGAATCTAGAAAGTGCTCACGTGCATCACATTTTTTAGGGTTTAAACTAATTTCTCACTCACCTACAGAATTTACCAAAATCGGCGGAAAGCGATTTTTACCCATAAACAATTGGCGACCACAACGGGAGGATTGATCTATCGGCTATAATGTCAGACTGTCGATCTCGTTCTTCGACCCAGATGTCAAGATGGTAGGGGAAGGCGCTTAATCCTGTAGGATCAGAATCTCGCAACAACTATGTGCTAGCGAAATTGTGACTAATAAGAATTCGCGAAGACTTCGCAGAGTACTTAAAGAATGACGTAGCAGATGACATCGCGCATAATTCATGAGGAAAGTGTGAGTAACTTGCAAAATTATAGAGTGAACTGCGAGAAGGTGACAAGAGCTTGCGAGAATATGAAAGTGTATGTGAGCTATCATCCACTATGTAAACACTATATAAATAGGAGAGCGGGAGAGAGAAAGGGAGGATAATTTTGGTAAGAAGAGAGAGAGAGAGATATATTATTTCGAGAGAGATATTCTTAGAGAGAAAGACTTTTTTTTTCTTTATCATCTTCTTCCAAAAAAACTAGATCTAGAAAGCTCTACAAATATCCATTAATGGAGATTCTAAATGTAATACTAATGTAATTCCAAAATCATAGTGAAGAACCATGGATGTAGATCACATTGATCGAACCATGTAAAAAATTTTGTGTGTCTATTTATATTTCTAGTATTAATATTTGAGATTTAGGTGATTAATAAGATTTAGATCTACAAAATATTATAGGGGGTGTGTTGTAGGAAATCCTGCAACTACATTTTTGGCGCTAGAAACAGGGACAAAACTACTTGTCAAATAGAAGAAGATTCAAAGAAATTGGCTATCATGAGAATTGGATCTCACTGGATCTAAAAACTTCAAGATCAAATATGGAAGCTACAACGAAAGCTCATGATTATACTGACAAATAGAGAGAATGAGATATATTAAGAGGCGGTGAAGAAAAGACCAACAAAATTATATCAACAAATCATCAAAAAGGACAAATTTCTTCTCACTTTTCTTATTCTTTGTTTCATTTTTTTGGATCTGGGAATTTCAAAACAAAATTGGAAAGTAGATTTTTTATAAAATCTAAACTTTGTTTTTTGTAGAAATTTGATTTATTGCAGAAGTCTTGAATCTAAAAATGTTTTTGCAACGAATTTGTGGTAACCAAACCTTGTTTTACAAATCTGTTTAATGAATCTCTAAAAATATCGAGATTTTCTGTTGATTAGAGATTTACATTTCGTAAGAACAAAAACATGTAGATTCCATTGAAAATTTTCATTCTTCGCAGGGAGAAATTACTCATCTTAATGCTTTATAGACTGCTAACAAATCTACTAATCGTTTGCAGCATGGATGACTGAAATCTTCTCTAAACACCAACATGTATGGAAAAATAACGAAAGCATCTGCGAAAATCTAAGTAAAGAAAGAAGACGTGAACTCAAAACTGCACATAAAAGGCAAGCTTCAAAGCCGCATAGACCACATGAATTTCGAAGATGAACAAAGCAAAGAACAAGTCTTCCCGTAGTTAATCTAAGACGTGTTGAAAATAGCAAAGGACGAAGAAAGACTTCATCATAACAAATCCACCGATACAGCTTAGCGAAGTTCGCAAATAATTTGGTCACAATGTTCAACAAGCAAAGAAAGATTAGTGAAGAGGAGGAACCAGCGAAGAAAGGAGATAAAATAGTCCAAATTATTTTTGTCAGAGCATCACCAATAAACAATGGAGCTCTCATCCAAAGTTGCTCAAGCGAAATGCAATTTATAGGAAGAAGAAGTTTTGTGAAGTTTATCTCATGACATCTTCGAAGTAAGGTATGGAGACTCAAAGCAAAAGAAGAAAAAGTTTTGCGAAATTCACTTCATCACAATTTATCAAACAAATGAAGCTCGGTTAAGAAGCTTATCTCGTGACATCAGCGAAGTGCTCTTTCGACCAACCATCTCAAGAGACGCAAACGAAACAATTAAATATGATGCATTTACAATATTGGAAAAAGAAATTCCGAACTACCAACAGGAGAGTAAACGAAACAATGAAAATTCAAGCCAAGGAAAGAACAAGCGAGCAAGTCTCCAACGGAAGTTATCCAAAGCAAGAAGGACGATGATAACCTAAAAGAAAGAAATACTCATTATGGAATCAAACAATGATCCAACCAATTTACAGAGAGAGAACGACTTCAACTGCAAAAAGGAGAAAGAAGTTGGTAGGGCAATATAGGGCGAAAAGAATATATTGTCTGTACTTAAGTGAAAGGAGAGAGTACAACAAGGGCTTGATCCATGCGAAGGAAAAGGGAGGAAAAATAGAATTATGCAGTGAGTTGGTGGCAATGGAAAACTAACGGGAACGAAGAAATGAGGAAGTATAAGAGACCTGTGGTAGTTATAAAATGAAACTGAAGGACAGAGTTTACACCATCAGCAAAACCCACAAAGGCAAAAGAATAGTAACGCAAAATGAACATAAGAGGGAGGAATTATTTCGCAGAGAAGAATTATTTTGCAGCAAACAAAAGAACTTGCTTTCATACGAAGACAAAGGGACAATCAAATCAACAACACCTGCAGGAATTCGCAAAGATGGAGTTAGTTCGTATCAACGAAAGACTTACCGCAAGGAGCACTTACAATTATCGTAGCAGGCAAAACCATCATAAGGGTTCAATGAAGAACACCAAGAGAAAAAGAACAAGGAGCAGCATATTACAAGGAAAAGAAAAACATTCTGCGAGGACGGGAGCACAAGCAAAGAAGAGGAAAATGCGAAAAATTTATCTCAATCAATATGGACGGAGAAAGAGCGGCAAGAAGAGTTATCTACAAACCCATTGAGAGATAACGAAGAGGAAAATCCAAAGAAAGTTCAATCGTGAAAGAAGGAATACGAAGATTCCAGCGAATATTAACTCGAGTGTTCAAATCGTGAGAAAAGAAGGATATAAGAAATATCATTGAAACTTACTTCATAACGAAGACAAAAGTTCAATTCATCAACAAACGCGAATATCAATACTTAGAGATGATTACTCATCAAACTAGCCACACCAACAGTGAATCATTAGAAGAGACTTCATTTTGTGATTTCATAACACAAATCACAAACAAAGAAGATACCAAGAGAACTTGCTTTATCATCGGATTCAATGAAGTACCATCATCGGCGAAATCAGAGACCTCATCAACCAATCGTTCCAGCGAAGCAAATGGAGAAGAGAGACTTCAAGAGATATTCACTATAAGCAAAGGAGTTTTCCTCACAAAATTAAGATAACAAACAAAGAAAATTAACCACATCACTTGCGAAGAAAATGATGATTGAACCGGCGAAGTTATATTACAGAGAGAAATATAGAAAGATATGGAAATGTTAAACCTACACATAAAATCAGGCCGGGGAGAAGAAGAAGAAAATACAGAGCAAAAAACTAAAGAGCGATTAAATAAGAATAAGTTATGGAAAATGGCTTGCTTTTACAAACAAATAGGAATTCAAGATGGTTAGTAAGCGAGAAAGGAAGTTATAGACCACGGGTTCGAATCCCTAATCAAGTTTAGTTTTTGCAAATTTTTGAAATCCTAAAGGCGAAGAAATGGAATAGAGTCACGCTAAGATTATGTGTTTCTTTTTTCGCAAATGCACACAACAAGTGGTACAAGAATGATGGTGAGAGAAGAAGTGTTGCGAGCTAGAGGGCATGGGTTCAATTCTCCTTACTAGCTTGCGAACTTCTAGTCAAATAATTTTGTCTTGCAAATGATGATATTCATTTTACAAGAATGAAATTGGTCTTTGAGTATTTCAAGCAAAGAAGAGAGTTGATGACTATCTCACAAAGAATGAAGAAAAGAATGATTATTTTCGCAAGAAAAGAATGATTGAAAGAATTGAATTGAGAAATGAAAGAATGAATGAATGGGACGAACCTTTATGGCGTACACCCTAGTTCGCGAATAAAATTTCGAAGAGGCAAATGTAAGACCTAAAGTGTGTCATATAAGGGGGTATCTCTTGACATGGCTCGGGAAAAGGTTACACCGCCCCCGGAACCCGAGTCATGAAAATTTGGGGTCAATAAAGCCCATCCGGGAGAGATACCTTAGATTTCCAACTATATATATAAGGTTATACCCTGGTTGGACGACCGATGGTCTCTTCCAAGGAGTCAGTGTATGACCAAGGCGCCGAGGTACACGGTTGAGCCAAGAGTGCCAGGGCATTTGAAGTGTCTCGGCCATTCTTGGCAAGTCTTGGCACATGCTGCACTAGGCCCGAAGAAAACTCCACTTAGGTTGCAGTCTCGTAACCATAAGCCCTATAGGTATAAGGGATAAGAGGCTTCGAAAACAACTAGTTGTTTTTAAGACCGGATGGGAGGAGATAGTCTTATATGGCCGATGTACGCCTCCTTGAAGGGGCAACCAGGGAGATGATAAGGGTGGCACCCTCCATTAGGGAGATGATAAGTGTCTTAAGACGCAAATGTCATGAGGCTTTATTTTCGCAAGAAAATTTAGGCTTGTCATATTTGTGCGATGATCCTGAAGAGGCAATAATACTAACGCGAGGGTAAGACGAGATCAATGGGTCTTTACATGAAAGTGTAAAGACGTCCTGCGATTTCGTCGCAAGACGACAATGTCATGGGGCTTCAAGTTCGCAAGAGTTTCTAGGCCTGTCATATTGTCGCAACAAAAACATCCTGTAGAGGCAACAATACTAAAGAAATGATAAGGCAAGATCAATGGGTCCTTACATGAAAGATTTTGTCGCAAGAGGCAATGTCCTTTATGTTCGTAAGAATATTTAGGCCGTCAATGACGCAAAATCGAGGGGTGAAAAATAAGACCTTTAATTAGGAAGGCAAAATAAGACCACACAAGAAAATGATAAGCAAATAAGTCTTTACATGAAAAATGATTATATTTTGTATGACGAGGAGAGGCAAATAAGTTTGCGTAATATATAACATGGAAATGATTATATGTATACAAATAAGTTTGCGAAAATAAAAATGAGTATTATTTAGAATCTCAAAGGAATGTTATTTAGAATCTCTCAGCAGCACTATTTAGAATCTCTCAAGAGTGTTATTCAAAATCTCTCAGCAGTACTATTTAGAATCTCTCAGGAGTGTTATTCAGAATCTCTCAGAAGTACTATTTATAATCTCTCAAGAGTGTTATTCAAAATCTCTCAGCAATATTATTTAGAATCTCTCAAGAGTGTTATTCAGAATCTCTCAGCAATATTATTTAGAATTTCTCAAGGTATTCATAATTTCGCAGAGGTATTCAAATTTCGCAGAAGTATTCATAATTTAATTTCTCGAATGAGATTATTTTGAAAATTATAAATGTGGTTATTTCGCACAATTATTTCACAAAATTATAAGCAACTTGAAGAGATTATACTATCGCATGAGCACAAAGCATGAGAGGCAAGCAAAAAGTGAATAAAGAAATAATTCTCTCATTCAACATTTTCTCAAAGATTCCACCTTCATAGATAAAGAACAGAGGCAACTATGGATTACCAAGAAAATATTTTATGTTCTTTATCTTCTCAGCAAGAATCATTTCCAAAAAAATAATGAACAACAAGAATTCTCACCAAAAATGGAGTAATAATTTGCATGAATAGAGGCAATATTTATTACTCACAATCAAGGATGGATACTTCTTATACTTCTTCAAGGATACTTCATACTTCTTAAAGGATATTTCAAGGGTTGATAATACTTCTAATTACTTTTCAAAGCTTCGGAACTTCACAAAAGAATAGAGGCAAGTACGTACTTTTCAAGAAAAGTATTCTTTCGCTCGTTCCTTCATCAACAAAGATCAAATACCACTACAACAAAGAGGATTTTTCCTTAAAGATCGCTCTTCAAGCAATATTCAAGGAAAAATAGGCAAAATGTAGGATCAAGAATCTCGCAACAACTATGTGCTAAGCGAAATTGTGACTAATAATAATGTCGCGAAGAAATATTAGAAACGTACTTAAAAATGACATTAGCTTAAAGATGACATCAACATAATTCACGAGGAAAATGTGAGTAATTTGCGAAGACTAACGAGTGAACTAAATGCGAGAAGGTGACAAGAGCTTGCGAGAATATTAGCAGTATGTGAGCTATCATCCACTATGTAAACCTATATAAAGAGAAAGGCAAGAGAGAGAGAGAAAGAGGGAAGGATAATTTTGGAGAGGACACAGAGAGAAAGATCTTTTAGGGAGAGAGAGAGAGGAGAGACTTTATTTTCTTTATCATCTTCTTCCCCAAAAACTAGATCTAGAAAGCTCCAAATATCCATTAATGGAGATTCTAAATGTAATATTTATGTAATTCCAAAAATCATAGTGAAGAACCATGGATGTAGATCACATTGATCGAACCATGTAAAAAATTTTGTGTGTCTATTTAAATTTCTAGTACTTAATTTTGAGATTTATATGATTAATATGTTTAGATTTAGATCTACAAAATATTATAAGGGGTGTGTTGTAGGAAATCCTGCAACTACATTTTTGGCGCTAGAAACAGGGACGGAGAACTACTTGTCAAATAGAAGAAGATTCAAAGAAATTGGCTATCATGAGAATTGGATCTCACTGGATCTAAAAACTTCAAGATCAAATATGGAAGCTACAACGAAAGCTCATGATTATACTGCAAATAGAGAGAATGAGATATATTAAGAGGCAGCTGAAGAAAAGACCAGCAAAATTATATCAACAGATCATCAAAAAGGACAAATTTCTTCTCACTTTTCTTATTCTTTGTTTCATTTTTCGGATCTGGGAATTTCAAAACAAAAATTGGAAAGTAGATTTTTTATAAAATCTAAACTTTGTTTTTTGTAGAAATTTGATTTATTGCAGAAGTCTTGAATCTAAAAATGTTTTTGCTATGAATTTGTGGTAACCAAACCTCATTTTACAAATCTGTTTAATGAATCTCTAAAAATATCGAGATTTTCTGTTGATTAAAGATTTACATTTCGTAAGAACAAAAACAACCATTGAAAATTTTCATTCTTCGCAGGGAGAAATTACTCATCTTAATGCTTTATAGACTGCTAACAAATCTACTGATCGTTTGCAGCATGGATGACTGAAATCTTCTCTAAACACCAACATGTATGGAAAAATAACGAAAGCATCTGCGAAAATCTAAGTAAAGAAAGAAGACGTGAACTCAAAACTGCACATGAAAGGCAAGCTTCAAAGCCGCACAGACCACATGAATTTCGAAGATGAATAAAGCAAAGAAAAAGTCTTCCCGTAGTTAATCTAAGACATGTTGAAAATACCAAAGGACGAAGAAAGACTTCATCATAACAAATCCACCGATACATTTCAGCGAAGTTTGCAAATAATTTGGTCACAATGTTCGACAAGCAAAGAAAGATTAGTGAAGAGGAGGAACCAAACGAAGAAAGGAGATAAAATAGTCCAAATTATTTTGTCGAGCATCACCAATAAACAATGGAGATCTCATCTAAAGTTGCTCAAGCGAAATGCAATTTATAGGAAGAAGAAGTTTTGCGAAGTTTATCTCATGACATCTTCGAAGTAAGGTATGGAGACTCAAAGCAAAAGAAGAAAAAGTTTTGTGAAATTCACTTCATCACAATTTATCAAACAAATGAAGCTCAGTTAAGAAGCTTATCTCGTGACATCAGCGAAGTGCTCTTTCGACCAACCAGCTCAAGAGTCGCAAACGAAACAATTAAATATGATGCATTTACAATATTGGAAAATAAACGAAACAATGAAAATTCAAGCCAAGGAAAGAACAAACGAGCAAGTCTCCAACGGAAGTTATCCAAAGCAAGAAGGACGATGATAACCTAAAAGAAAGAAATACTCATTATGGAATCAAACAATGATCCAACCAATTTACGAGAGAGAACGACTTCAACCGCAAAAGGAGAAAGAAGTTGGTAGGGCAAGGCGAAAAAGAATATATTGTCTGTACTTAAGTGAAAGGAGAGAGTACAAAAAGGGCTTGCTCCATGCGAAGGAAAATGGAGGAAAAATAGAATATGAGTTGGTGGCAATGGAAAACTAAGGAACGAAGAAATGAGGAAGTATAAAGAGACTGTGGTAGTTAGAAAATGGGCGAAGGACAGAGTTTAACATCAGCAAAAGCAAAGGAAAGAATAGTAACGCAAAATGAACATAAGAGGGAGGAATTATTTCGCGAGAGAAGAAAGAAACAAAAAGAACTTGCTTTCATGCGAAGACAAAGGGACGATCAAATCAACAACACCTGCAGGAATTCGCAAAGATGGAGTTAGTTCGTATCAACGAAAGACTTACCGCAAGGAGCACTTACAATTATCGTAGCAGGCAAAACCATCATAAGGGTTCAATGAAGAACACCAAGAGAAAAAGAACAAGGAGCAAAGATATTACAAGGAAAAGAAAAACAGTTCTGCGAGGACGGGAGCACAGCAAAGAAGAGGAAAATGCGAAAAATTTATCTCAATCAATAGGGACGGAGAAAGAGCGGCAAGAAGAGTTATCTACAAACCCATTGAGAGATAACATATGACGAATACGAAGATTCCAGCGAAGTTCAATCGTGAAAGAAGGATATAAGTGAAACTTACTTCATCAGAAATTTCAGCGAATATCAACTCGAGTGATTACTCATCAAACTAGCCACACCAACAGTGAGGAGACTTCGGGATTCACACAAATAAAGAAGAAGATACCAAGAGAACTTGCTTTATCATCGGATTCAATGAAGTACCATCATCGGTGAATAATCAGAGACCTCATCAACCAATCGTTCAAAAGCAAATGGAGAAGAGAGACTTGAGAAATATTCAGATAAGCAAAGGAGTTTTCCTCACAAAATTAAGCTAACTAACGAAGAAAATTGACCACATCACTTGCGAAGAAAATGATGATTGAACCGGCGAAGTTATATTACAGAGAAATATATAAAGATATGGAAATGTTAAACCTACACATAAAATCAGGCCAGGAGAAGAAGAAGAAAAGACGCACAGAGCAAAAAATAAAGACGTACAGGAAGAAGAAGTAATAAGAGGACGGAAATATGGCTTGCTTTCGAAAACAGAAGTCAGTACAGATGGTTGGTAGCGAAGAGAAGGAGTTCAGTACCACACGTCGCGATGGTGCTCCCGTCGGCAATAACGTCTTCGAAGCGGTGTGGCCAGTCACCTCACGCATGTCCTCGATGGAAGATAAAGCCTCTTCCACACGCTTAACCAGCGCAAATCGACTAGTGATCTTCTTGGTTGTGGCCATATGTCCATACTTCTCCCAGATTCTGGTGTACAACGCCTCATACTTAGCCAGCACGCTGAAACCGACCTTGACATGACCTGGATAAGGAACCAAATCTGGGGGATCGAAAATGGCGCCTACAACTGGCCTCATGACTCGCAAAGGGTCTTTTTCCATGTCTATGACAGCAACCATCAGGGAATCATCCACCGTTTGAACCACATATGTGCCCAACGATTGGCTAACTCCCATCTCCAAGTCACCGGCGGTGGTCACCAAAAGCAAGTTTTCGTGTGGCTCCGCCCCAGAATCGTCTTCCGAACCGGATTCCTCCTGCGAACTTGAGTTAGACATTTTTCAAAAAAAAAAAAAAGGGAGAAGAAAGAAAAAGAAGCTCGAAACTCACCGAACCACTAAAGAAAAAGAACCAGTCTTTGTCAGGAAGAATCACTCTCACTTTTCGAACTTTCATCTTTCTCGGCTCATCACCGTTATGAAGGCTCGGTGCCGCCGGAATTCTTGAAGAAATTGCCGTCTCGGCAACGTGCAAAGGGCAGCGAAAGCATTAACACTACCGATGCCCTGGAAGAAACAAGACACATGTTTTCAGCGAGAAATTCACGTGTTTTGAGACAAACCAACAAGGAGGCGACACATACCTGGTTATTGGAAGAACTGAAAGACACGAGAGCTGCGGGAGGATCTTTTGAAGCCGCCGGGAACCCGCCAGCCCACGATTCTTCGTTCTCTGTTCCTTTGCTTAGGGACTTTCGAGTTGCCCAGGCAACTTTCGCTTGAGATCTCTCAACATTGGATACTTCTTCAAAACTGCTGGGGAAGGTTTAAAGCGAACATTCTCCACCACGTTATTTACAAAATCTTGGATCATAATGAACTCATCGTACTAGAACTCATTATAGCCAAAAATCGTCGAAGTTACTCTTCCCGTTTGAAAGAAGGGAAGTCGGATACCCGGCTCAAGGGAACTGGCATTGAGGGCGGCACGCAATGAATCCTTAGGAACCACCAGATGTAAGCAAGAGGCACCCCTTGATCGAAACCCATATGACGAGCAGCACGGTCAATATTGTAAGCAGCTATTCGGAAAGACCCCATGAAGAAAGACGGCATATAACCGGACATGCAGCTTTGGATAAACAAGTTTTCACCAACACTCAAGCTGCCGTCGGAAGATAAAGACATGATCGGAGCGAGAAGCAAAGGTGTCAATTTGAGTCACCGACCTATGGACCCAGGCTCCCATGGCGGCTGATTTCATGCGACTTATCGAGAAGACTAACCAAGCTCATGCCAACTCTTGGGCCTTTGTTCACCCATCGAAGAATTCGGGAGCCGCCCCAACTCACGGAATCGAAGGCAACGGTTTGGGCGTACTTCTCAAAGTGCTCCCATAACCAGGCTTGAAGAAAAGCAACGTGCACATATGAATCCACTTTCATGAAACCATTCGAAACTCGCATGTTCGCAACTAGGTGATCCAGATGCACATACAGGGAACCAAGGAATAGCTTGCCAATGGGAAGAACTTCACCTTTTGCCAACTTCACAGCAATCACTAGCAACTCTGGTCTTATTTCCTTCTTGCCAGAACCGTCATCAAAAATATCTCTAGACAACCAGAGAGCCAAAAAATGCTGCAACGTGAAGATCACTGCTTTTCTGTTTAGGTTCCAGCTCGTCCGGAAACCATTGATATATCCACTAGTTGTAAAAGCACCTTTCATCCTCTTTCCGGACAGAATCCTTCGACTTCGCAGTGGAGTCTTTCGAGCGAAATCTCCCAACTTAGCGGCAAGGTCATCCGCATCTTCTCCTCACCTTGAGACAATTGGATGTTAAGATTCCGATTCTGCAGGAAGATTGACAAGAAGAGAGCCACACTCTCCAAGGAGAAAGTTATTTCACCCCATCTACATATGATCGTATGGGTGTCCGAACACCATCCGGAGATGAAAGCAACCAAGCTGGGATATCCTTCCTAATGCGGAGACTTCTGAAGCTCTGACAGCATCAATAATCTGCGCTCGAGTAAAGTTGGTATGTATGTGCTCCTTACTCACCATGAACTCAAACCATCTATCAAAAGAACGCAATGGTCTTTGACACATCCTGAAATCAATGTTGGAAGAAGAATATACCCCTTTATGAAGACGAACCGTATGGTGTTCTGAAGGCGAACCGAACGTGTTTTCTTTTCATCTTCACCACCGGTTAACAAAATTGGCACGAAACCCGGGTGATTCTTCCGAAGGGGCGAGGGGTTTGGCAAAGAATTCATCATCCATGTTCGGTTTGGAATTATGAACATCCTTCGATGAAGCGAAATTTTGTTCAGGTAACATCTAGTCGGATTTCTTCATAAAATTTTTGGTAACAAGATAGCTGCACAAAACAAACGGAGAAAGACGAAATTATCTCCCTGACACATAACCGCACCCAACAAAAGGAAAACCTGGAAAACAAAAAAAAGGGGGTATTCTCTACGAGTTCAAAGCGCACTTGTGATATTTTCTTAGTCCGAAATTCATATATGCAATATTTCCTATGGGTTGAAGTCATATGAAGCACATATATAATATTATTCTTCGAGATTCATATACAGTATTCTCTACGGGTTCAAAAGCGCACACACTGATATTTTCTTCAGGGTTCAAAATTATATAGCGGTATTTTATACGGGCTCAAGTGCGTCTGCACGGTAGCCTTCCCGGGTTCAAAACTATATACGCAGTATTTTCTACGGGCTCGAATGCGTCTATGGTATCCTTCTTCGGGTTCAAAATTATATATGGAGCATTTTCTCGGGTTCGAATCATATATGCGGTATTTCCCTTGGGTGCATATATACAATATTTTCTACAAGAAGCACGCCAAGAAATCATATGCGCAATATCATTGCAAGGATTATAAAAGAAAAACACCTACTCTTAGGGTTTGCACCTACATGAAAAGGAAACAAGAGAAATCTTGGAAGACATACACGGAAGCCGGTTTTTCTTTGTGACTCTGCCAAGCTAGTATTAAAAGATGAAAGAACAAAGTGCAAGATGAGAGAAAGGGATTTTATATATATGGGCGTGAAGATTCTGAAATAAGGAAGGATTTCCCTTTACCAAAAATCGTGCGTATAAGGAACGGGCCCACAAGAGCGACCAACTTCCCAACGTCGTCCAAGTTGCACCGGTCCCACCAGTTGCGCCAACTCCCCAGTACCGCCCAAGCCACACCGGTCCCACCAATTGCGCCCAACTTCCCAATGTCGCCCAAGTTGCACCGGTCCCACCAATTGCGCCAACTTCCCAATGACCGCCCAAGTCGCGCCATCTAGCACACTCAGCTTCCCTACCTTGCGCCGGTCCCACCAGCTAGCACGCTCGGTTCCCAACTCGCGTCAACTTCTCAATGCTTGCTTGACTTCCTGTCTCTCAATGATGTTGACTTCCCAATCGTGCCGACCTCCCCGTTGTGCAAAAGCGCCCCGAGGCAAGGATTCCAAATTGTATCTATAAAAAGGTCAGACAAGCCTCCTCAATTCTCTTTACGATTTATTGCTGATAGTTTGTCACCATCTTATGCTTACCTCGCAACAAAGCCCCTGTTCCGAGCCAAGCTAGCCGCGCCATGCCAAACGCACTCCTCCTTGGCCCTAGCTACGCTAGTCACACCACGACAAGCCAAACACCCTTACCTTGGCCCTAGCCGCACCTCTGTGCCAATGTAAAATCATGTCAGCCACACCAAACGCGCCAAAGCATTCCAACCATGCTAGCTGCACTTCTGTGCCAATGGCAAATCATGCCAGCAACACCTAGCCCAAGCTAGCCGCGCCATGCCAAACGCACTATGCCTTGGACCTAGCTACGCTAGTCACACCACGCCAAGCCAAACACCCTTACCTTGGCCCTAGCCGTACCTCTGTGCCAATGGAAAATCATGCCAGCCACACACCAAACGCGCCAAAGCATGCCAACCATGCTAGCCGCACTACGTGCCAATGGCAAATCATGCCGCCACACCTAGCCCAAGCTAGCCGCGCCATGCCAAACACACTCTGCCTTGGCCCTAGCTACGCTAGTCACACCACGCCAAGCCAAACACCCTTACCTTGGCCCTAGCCGCACCTCTGTGCCAATGAAAATCATGCGACCACACCAAACGCGCCAAAGCATGCCAACCATGCCAGCGGCACCCCTGTGCCAATGGCAAATCATGCCAGCCACACCAAACGCGCCAAAGCATGCCAACCATGCTAGCCGCACCTCTGTGCCAATGGCAAATCATGCTAGCCACACCTAGCCCAAGCTAGCCGCGCATGCCAAACACACTCTGCCTTGGCCACAGCTACGCTGGTCACACCACGCCAAGCCAAACACCCTTACCTTGCCCCTAGCCGCGCCATGCCAAAGTAGCTCCCGCGCCTAGGCTTGCAAACCATGCAACCTAGGCCAAAAAGCATGCCATTGGCACATGCCAACACGCATCGGGCCGGTAGCTTTTCTTACCAAGTCGTGGCCCTAATGGTCGAGCATGCCATTGGCACATGCCAACACGCATCGCTGGTAGTTTTTCTTACCAAGCCGTGGCCCTAATGGCCGAGCATGCCATTGGCACATGCCAACACGCATCGCTGGTAGATTTTCTTACCAAGTCGTGGCCCTAATGGCCGAGCATGCCATTGGCACATGCCAACACGCATCGCTGGTAGCTTTTCTTACCAAGCCGTGGCCCTAATAGCCGAGCATGCCATTGGCACATGCCAACACGTATCGCTGGTAGCTTTTCTTGCAAGCCGTGGCCCTAATGGCCGGAGCATGCCATTGGCACATGCCAACACGCATCATTGGTAGCTTTTCTTACCAAGCCGTGGCCCTAATGGTCGAGCATGCCATTGGCACATGCCAACACTCATCAGTAGCTTTTCTTACCAAGCCGTGGCCCTAATGGCCGAGCATGTCATTGGCACATGCCAACACGCATCGCTGGTAGCTTTTCTTACCAAGCCGTGACCCTAATAGCCACGCATGCCATTGGCATATGCCAACACGCATTGTTGGTAGCTTTTCTTACCAGGCCGTGACCCTAATGGCCACGCATGCCATTGGCACGTGCCAACACGCATCGCTGGTAGCTTTTCTTACAGGCCAGTGGCCCTAATAGCCGAGCGTGCCATTGGCACATGCCAACACGCTACATTGGTAGATTTCATTACCTAGCCGCGGCCCTAATGGCCATGCGTGCCATTGACACATGCCAAACACGCACGCTGGTAGCCTAACTTGCAAGCCGTGCAACCTAGGCCAACTTGGCCGTACGTGGCATTGGCACATGCCAAAACCCACGCTGGTAGCCTAACTTGCAAACCTTGCAACCTACCACCAAGGCATTCCGCACATGCCATTGGCACATGCCACACACGCCACTATCAGCTCTGGCATTGCCACTTACACTCAACGTGCAACCTACCACCAAGGCATTCCGCACATGCCACACACGCCACTAGCAGCTCTGGCATTTCCACTTGCACTCAAGGTGCAACCTACAAGAAAGGCATTCCGCACATGCCATTGGCACATGCCGCACGCGTCACTAGCAGCGCCACTTGCACTCAAGGTGCAACCAACACTCGAGACATCAACACAAACTGGGGGATGCTTTCCGGGTCTTGGTTTGGCGGTCACGACATGCAGCGTACACTACGCTCACATTAAGAAAGCGTGAATAGGAATAAAGCGGTCAAATAAATGAGGAAATAATGGTGAAAACGTTTTCACCCATAAACACCATGCGGTTACCACCTCCTCCCATTATTTCAACCTTTATTTACTCTCTTCCTTCATGAGGCCAGGGTACGTTTCAATCTCGACTTTTAGAAATAGGTCTTACCTATTTTCACCAGACAAAAAGTCTCGGTCAGGAGAAAAACACAACACTCTCAGAAAAGGCAACTTTGCAAGCTCTCCAAAAAAAAGCTTTCATCTCTTGCAAGCTTCTGAAGCTTTCACTTTCTGATACAAGTCGAGACACTACTCTCCCAGAATTATTCTGGTCTCAACACCTTTCTTTGCTTCCCTCCCCAAATCAACCCTTCTCCTCCACTTTGTGGACAGAAGCAAGTCGGAATGGCCATTTCTTGGTTTAGGCCGGACTTGTCTGCAGATTGATCTCTCGAATCTAGAAAGTGCTCACGTGCAGCACATTTGTTTAGGGTTTAAACTAGTTTCTCACTCACCTACCGAATTTACCAAAATCGGCGGAAACGATTTTTACCCATAAACACTTCCATCAATATTTGCATAATGACATAATCGGTTTAACTTTTGTTGTCAAAAGTTCATTCAATCTTTTATCAATATTTGCATAATGACATATGAAAGACTTAACTTTTGACCATGTATGGGACAATCATAGTTCACGGACGCAAACACACATATCCCATTACAAGTTGCAATATATAAAACCATAAAGATTAATGAGGAAGGATCCATTCACACTTTTATTATCACACTATCTCACACATTGGACGTCATTTTTGCGAATTAAAACCAAACCGTAATGGATTTGAAGCTAATATTTTGAGGATATGTTCCTCTTACCAAGTTATACATGCCTACCAAAAATGAGCACATTGCGAAATATAATACCTCACGATATACCGGTCTCAATTTCGACGGCCAGAAACCCGCAGATTTTCAACGGCTCATTTTCAAAGTAGTAGATGATGATGTTATACGTCTCGGAATATGCTCATTTTTGGTATGCATGTAGAAATTGGTAAGAGGAACATATCCTAAAAATATTAGCTTCAAATACGTTACGGTTTGGTTTTAATTCGTAAAAATGACACCCAACGAGTGAGATAGTGTGATAACAAAAGTGTGAGGGGATCCCTCCTCAAGATTAATACTGCAAAATCATCTTCCAAATAAACTTCAGAATTCAAATAAATAAATCTAAAAACATTTCAAGATGAAAATCGTTGGAAATATCTATGTGTACTCACAATAATGGCTATTCCAAACCCTATTTATCCTTCTTAAAACACAAGAATAAATTCTCATAAGAAGTTTCCTAGACATCGTAGAGCTTTCTCAGAGCATCTACTGAGAATTTCTTCTCATTATTGAAAAACCCATTGATTATGGGATCGTTCAATTCCTCTAAATCTTCATAAATATCAGTTAACTCACTAAGTTCTCTTTTTAGTCCACTTAAGGTGTTCATTGTTAGAGACAACATGTGCTCATAGTGAGCTATCTTTTCTAAAGAGGAAATGATTTGAGATTTTAAATCATTTCTTTTGTTGACGAAATCCTTCACCCCACCTCTAAAGTTATTATCAAAATGACAAATAGACAAGAGGCAGTTAGAGGAAGAACCTTCTTCATCATTTGTAGATCTCTCATTCTTCTTCCTTGAGGATTTGATTCCTTCACAGAGATACACATTAACTGCTTCAACTGCATCCCTTTTCGTGGTTCCTCTAGTTACAAGAGTCATGAAACTGTATCTTTCAAAGATAAAAGGAGTGGAGGGCATTTTGATCACAAATGAATATAAATAGATCAATGGGCAGTCAAACCCTAGAAGAGCTTTGAAAATGTCTTTCACGGTTCATGATCCATTATCTATTTTAACAAAGAAGATATTTTCTTAACATAAAAAAAAAAAAGAAATTTACAATTATACAAAACTTGAGCAACCTTGATGCAATCCTCACATTTTCAAGTTAATAATGAGGATGCAAATGTCACTAGTATTACATAGTGACGGAATGAGCAAAGTGCTCACGCCTTTTATCACATGGTGATTTATCAAGTTTTGTTGTATAAACAGACTTCTTACCTTGTATGACTCTAGTTCTTTTAGAATTTTTCATATCTTCGTGAATACCTTGTTGATTACCAAAAGACAGATTCATTCTTTGCATGTCCTTTTGAAGTTTGCCAATTCTTTTGTTGTTCCTGTTGAATCTCCAACAATTACTTTGAGCATGATTTGCATTTCCACAAAACGAACAAATCAATAAAGATTTTTTGTTCTGTTGAATTGCATCCTGTTTATCACAACATTCAATATACATTGTTCCAAAACCAGATGGAACGAAGGAGTTGTTTGTGCTTACAATTTTGCTTTTGAACCTTAAACCATTTGTGTTCCTAAAGGACTTCTGACCAAATAACATTGCTGAGATTTTGTCAGAACTTCCATATAACCTTTGCAGGTCACCCTTAAGAGTATTAATCTCTCTTTCCTTCAGAGATACGGTTCTGGTGAATTCATCATTAAGACAATCTATCTCAAGATTTTTCACCTAGAGCGATGATTCAAGTTTCTTCAACGAAGCCTTTAGTTGAAGATTTTCTTGGTGAACTTCTTCGCTTTTATCCAAGAATTCAAAAATCCCAGTATCAGACTCAAGCTCTGAATCAGAATTTGAGTAGGTGGAGGTTTCTGCTGCAAGAGCTAAAAATCCATTGCATACATACGAAACATGCAAGATGTTGACAGACATGTAAGATTTTTTTTTGTATTGAATCATCTGAAGCATTAACCAGAGAGAGATGTTTATCACATCTTTTGCTTCTTTTTACAATATCCTTGATCTTTGGTGTTATCAATGAGTTATTAAAATCAACATGATTGGAACAACATTCATCAGACCAAGACAAGTTAGAAGATGCGCTTGTGTTGGTCACAACATTGAATGTAGATGTTCTGACTGTGTTCTGATTAAGATCAAGTATTTTTAACTTTCCAACCAGAGAAATTCTGGAAAGAGTATCAAGGTTATTTCCTTCAACGATAGCATGTTTCTTAGAATCGTATTAGGCTGGCAACGATCTGAGAATTTTCATCACAATGTCCTTTTCAGGAATAGTCTTACCCAATGCAAAGATGCATTAACAATTTGGACACTTTGTGATTGAACTCATCAAATGAATCTTCATCAGCCATACCAAGGTTTTCCCAATCAGAATTTAGGTTTTGAAGCCTAGCTTCCTTTTCAGAGGTATTCCCTTCGAATACAGTTTCTAAGATATCCCAGACATATTTAGACTTAGTGCATGTAGTTACATGGTGCTAAAGATCTGGGGTAATGGCATGTATGATAGCATTTAACCCGTCAAATTTTTTCTTTGCAGCAAGAAATTCTTCTGGTTCATATCCACCAATATTCTTTGGAACAGTTACATCGCCTTCTGTAACAACCGGAGGATCATAGCCATTAACAACACGTACCCATGTTTGAAACTCACGAGCTTGAAGAAAAGCACGCATAAAAATTTTCCACCATGAGTAATTCGAGCCATCGAAGACTGGTGGTACGTTTATAGAGATAGCACCTGTGTCCATAGAGTCAGATCGCTACAAACATAGACTTATGAGGTCTTAAACGTGTTTGCCTGCTCTGATACCAATTGAAAAAGTGGGGGTCTAACAACCACACCCAATATTTCGCTTAGCAATCTGTATGGACTAACTCCAATATAATTCTGAGAGAACCAACTAATAAAGCGAGCTTAATCAAGAAATATATCAAAGATTTATATCTTTGTTTCTTAATGTAATCAACAAATCAAACAGATAGAAATATGTGAGCCCGATTAATATAAGAAACAAATTGGACGGTATCAAAAACCAATATCCAAGTGTCAATCAATTTAATCAACAACAAAAGGTTGGATTCACAATTGATTGAACTTACGCACAACCTGTGATATTTCAATTATATAAACATATATAATGCGAAAAAGAAATAACACATACACCAGAAATTTTGTTAACGAGTAAACTGCAAATGCAGAAAAACCCCGGGACCTAGTCCAGATTTGAACACCACACTGTATTAAGCCGCTACAGACACTAGCCTACTAGAAGTTAATTTCGGACTGGAATGTAGTTGAGCCCTAACCAATCTCACATTGATCAAGGTACAGTTTCGTTCCTTACGCCTCTTGTACCACGCCGTATTCTGCGCACTTGATTCCCTTAGCTGATCTCACCCACAAATAAGAGTTGCTACGATTCAAAGTCGAAGACTTGATAAACAAATCTGTCTCACACAGAAAAGTCTATTGAATAAATAAATCTGTCTCCCACGGATATACCTACGAGTTTTGTTACGTCTTTTGATAAATCAAGGTGAACAAGAACCAATTGATAAACCAGACTTATATTCCCGAAGAACAACCTAGTATTATGAATCACCTCACAATAATCTTAATCGATTAACGAAACAAGATATTATGGAATAACAAACGATGAGACGAAGATGTTTGTGACTACTTTTCAATCTTGCCTATCGGAGAATAAATCTCGAGCAAATCTTAAAGAAGATAATACTCAATCACAACATAAAACAGCAAGATCAGAACATGCAACTACAGAGAAAATAGTTGGGTCTGGCTTCACAATCCCAATGAAGTCTTCAAGTCGTTAACCTACAGGGTTTTGGAAAAACCTAAGGTTAAGGAGAATCGACTCTAGTGGCAACTAGTATCACACATGAGGTGTGGGGATTAGGTTTCCCAGTTTCTAGAGTTACCTTTATATAATCTTCAAATCCGGGTTTGCAATCAATATTACCTTGGTAACAAAGCATTCAATATTCACCGTTAGATGAAAACCTGATTAGATTCAAGCAATATCTTTCAACCATTAGATCGAACTTAGATTGTTATACAGAAATGAAATGTACCATTATAAAGGTAACCATACCTAAACTTGTAAACTTAGTTGGTTCAACAATAGTTAACCAATGGTTAGCCATATGAGCACTTTCATATCAACCTTATTCATCTTTATCATAACTAGTTCAAATAACTCAAATGAAACTATTTAGAGAGTTGTTCAATTGTTTATATTCTCATAGAAGTATACAAGACACAATTGAAGCAAAATCGATTTTGATTCACTCGAATCATTTCATGAACATTATAGCCACGGTTTGCAAAAGATTGCATTCCCTATTATATAAATGTATTAGTTCATGAACAAACCGATTTTAGAACTTAACCTACTTAAGTATGCAAACGTGTACGCATACCTAAGTAGCCGGACTGAGTTTGTTTACGCCAGTATGCATACGTGTACGCATACCATTTTACACTTCCAAACTCCAGCAGAAATTCACGGAACTTGAACTTCCGCCAGTACGCGTACGGGTACGCATACTTAGTTCCCGGACTTCCAACAACCAACCAGTACTGAAAAGACGAGGGCACTTAAATACACCACAATCGTTAATTTATCCACTTATAAGTCCTCTTACCGAAAGTGATTGTCTATGGTCAGAGTCGAGACAATACTACAAATCGGTATTCACACTTTGTGTGATCCTCTATGAATACTAGATCGAGACAATACAACAATCAAAGTGTGATTACTTGATAATAGGTTCGGACTTAACCAAACTCTATAGGATCACTATCAAGTAATACGGAGTTAACGTTTGTATAATTTATTTTAAATTATAATAAGAACAAATATAATTGCGGAAAATAAAAGTAAATGACACATCAAGATTTTGTTAACAAGGAAACCGCAAATGCAGAAAAACCCCGGGACCTAGTCCATAATTGAGTACTCTCAGAATTAAGCCGTTATACAAAATCTAAACCAACTTCGTATATTTGAGACCAAGGAACTAAACATATAGTTCACTTAGTTTCTTCAGTATCCCTGCGCTTCCGACATTCAATAAGTGCACACACTGGAACAATTCCTTTGGATCGTATTCCAAACAGTGAAGGAACAACAAATCTGTTTGATAACAATTCTTTTGATTCTTCAAATGAAGATATCTGAAGTCATATGCAAAGGCTCTTTCGTTTAACAAATAAACTCATTTGCCTGGTTAGATCAATCTATCCAACAATTACCGAAGTAGCAGAGTTTAGATTTGCAATCAATCAATATAGAATCAAACAAGAAACTATAAGGTGATGCCTATCTTACACAACTAAACAATCGAATAAATCTGATTCTAGTTGGATCCCAGCCGATCAAGGTTTGTGCACACCCAAAGATATAGAAACCAAATCAGAAATCTCCCTTGTCTTCAAATCTTCTTTAATCTTCAATAAACACCTGCACAACACCACTTCAATCTCTTATGATCAATCACTCACATAAAAGAGTCTGTTAACAATGGATTATCACAAGACGTCTTTAGATCTACACAAATTTTTAAAGATCCCCCCGATACTAACAAGTGCAACGATACGGAGCAAAACACTCAAAAACAAGAGACAAGACAAATACCAATCTTAACTCATCCAAATTCAGGAATTCTCATCTCCAAATTTAAGAGAATTCAAATAGGAAGAGAATGAAAAAATAATGAGGTCATTCCGAGTTCGGACGAAGAAGTTACGATTAAAACAAGTTTACCGAATATCGACGTCTACAGGAAAGTATGCATACGGGTTTGCAAACGAATTATCGTGACCTGGAGCTGTATGCAAACGGGTATGTGTACTAAAACCCCTGGATTTTGATTTTAAATGATGGTATGCATACCTGGTATGTGTACCATGAAGTCCAAACATCCCGAACTACTATTTTCAAACCTAAACATTTAAGAACCTTAAACACAAATCAAGTTAGGTAGAAATGAACGATAAGAAAGGTACATGGATCATTATAAGAACTCCAAGCAAATAAAAACACAAATCTTGCTCAAGTTTATAAACATAAACATACCTTTTTAGAAGAATCCAGTTGATTTTACAGCCTTACCGAACATAATCTGTGTGCCCCAATTCTCGTGCTTCCCTCACCGTATACATAGCAGGGTATTCCTTGGTGAGGATGCACTTACAACATAATCAAGTTGTGTTGGGATGAGCAATGTTTTGCTCACCACAAGTGACCTTTGGATTATCATGAAAGCGATCGCTTTTAGAACCTTTCACATCCAATTCCATTTTTCCAAAAAACTTGTTAAGTTCCAACATCATGGATACTGCCTTCTCCATAGTCTTGGAATTTTCTGGAAGATCATTCCTTTTCACACTCAAAGCATCATTGGTTTTCTTTGGTACCCACTTCTGAGTGCGTTTAGGAACAACCGGAACCTTCTTGCCATTACTCTCTTCAAGATTTCTCGGAAGAGAATTGTATTGACTATTCTTTTGCAAGTTAGTCTTTCTCCAACTAGGAGCATCGGATCTTGTCTTCGTCTTTACGGAGTTATCTTTCTGATAACCATTACAACTGTGAAAAGGATTCATATGACGTTTATAGGCAAATATAGATTTATCACAGCACTGATTCATTTGCCTAAAGGTTGGACAGTTACAACCTGTAGCGTTAACGGGATTAGTATTAAGATATGATCTTGGTTTCACAACTTCTTGTGATGCCCAAACAAGAACATCATGAAGTTTCTCATTCCTTATACGGAAACGACATCTCCTTTCCAAGTGACCTTTATTTCCGCAATAGTGGCAAACATAAGGAATGCTCTTACCTCGATCCGTGTGTGCTGACTTTGGAGGTTGATATACTTTTCTCTTTTGAACCTTTACTGCCGGTGAATGTATTTCACTTTTCCATCAGTGGAAACCTTTTGTTGAGAAGAATCACTAGCCTTGACAAATTTTACCTCTTTGCTAATACTTGGAGCATCTATTCCCTTATAGCCCAATCCTCGTGTATCACGATGATTTTTACTTGCTCCTATCATAGTGGTTAATTTGCTTGAACTAGTATTGAACTTTTCAAGTCATCTTCTAACATCTTGATTTTATCAAAAGCAGCAACTAAATCAGCCTCAAAACGTTTTTCTCAAGCGAGAAAAGCGCTTTCTCTGTCATCAAAACTTTTTTGTTGAGAGTTAAACCTTGCTTCAGATTCTGCAAGTTTCTCTTCCAACGAAAAGTACTTTTGATAAAGATTATCACATTCAAGTGACTTCATACGTAGGTTTTCCTCAGAATCCTTGAGGATCGATTTGTTAGAACGATTCAAAACATAAATACCTGCGTAACATCTTCTCAATTTCTTTTTCTCGACAGAGAGGAGTTAGAAGACGAGTGACATGAGAAGTTGTCATCTTCTTCTTTTCCAACGAATTCAAAACCTTCACATACTTAGAGACTTCATCATCAACATCTCTATCAATATCTGAATCACCTTCATCAAAAAGTTCATCCAACTATTCTTTGAGGCGTGTTTCCCAGACTTCAACAGTTTTTACATTAAGAGAATGTTTAGATATTGACTTAGATGTGACAGTTCTCTCAGGTGAATCCAATCTTTGAGAATCATCTGGCAATTTGTGAACTGGTACGTTATTAGAGATAGACTCGTCCACAATCATATCGCTAAAAACACAGACTTATAATGTCTTTAATGTGTTTGCCTGCTCTGATACCAATTCAAAATACGGGGGTCTAACAACCACACCCAACAATTCGTTTGGCAATCTGAGAGGACTTACTCCAATATACTTTCTAGAGAATCAACTAGATAGTCAGACTCAATCTAGAGTAAAGTATATCAAAGAGTTTAATATCTCTAACTCTTAATTCAATCCGCAATCAGCAAATATAAATCTGCGAGCCTAATTGAATATAAGAGGAGTAACTTGAACGGTACCAAAGACCAATGTTCAAGTGTCAATCAATTTAAATCAACAACCAAAGGTCGGATATTTTAATTGATTGATCTTAACGCACAACCTGTGTGATATTTCAATTATATAACAAAATATAATGCGGAAAAGAAATAACACGTAGACACGTAATTTTGTTAACGAGAAAGGAAAAGCGCAAATGCAGAAAAACCCCGGGACCTAGTCCAGTTTGAACACCACGCTATATTAAGCCGCTACAGACTCTAGACAACTACTAATTAACTTCGGATTGAACTGTATTTGAACCCTAATCAATCTCACACCGATTCAAGGTATAGTTGCGTTCCTTACGTTTCTGATCCCAGAAAAATACTACGCAACTTGATTCCATTAGTTGATCTCACCCACAACCAAGAGTTGCTATGACCCAAAGTCGAAGACTTGATAAACAAATCTGTCTCACACTGAAAGGTCTATAGATTGAATAAATCTATCTCCCACCGAAATACCCAAGAGTTTTTGTTCCATCTTTGATAAATCAAGGTGAACAGGAACAATTGATAATTCAGACTTATATTCCCAAAGAACATCCTAGTATTATCAATCACCTCACAATAATCTTAATCGACTAGCGAAACAAGATATTGTGGAATCACAAACGATGAGACGAAGATGTTTGTGATACTTTTATCTTGCCTATCGGAGAAATTAATCTCAAGTTAATTATTTCAGTTGTACTCAATACGATAGAATCGGGCAAGATCAAAACACGCAACTACAAAGAGAATAGTTGGGTATGGCTTCACTATCCCAATGAAGTCTTTGAAGTCGTTAACCTACAGGGTCTCGAAGAAACCTAAGGTTAAAGTAGAATCGACTCTAGTTTATGCAACTAGTAACACACATGAGGTGTGGGGATTAGGTTTCCCAGTTGCTAGAGTTCTCCTTTATATAGTTTTCAAATCAGGGTTTGCAATCCAAGTTACCTTGGTAACAAAGCATTCAATATTCACCGTTATATGAAAAAACTGATTCAACCAAGCTAATATCTTTCAACCGTTAGGTCGAACTTAGCTTGTTACACACAAATGAAATGTACCCTCATTTAGGTTTATGTAACTGTACCCAAACATGTACACCATGTTGGTTCACAAATAGTTAACCGAGGTTAGCCATATGATTACTCTCATATCAACCTTATTCATCTTAACCATAACTAGTTCAAATGACTCAAATGAAACTAGTTAAAGAGTTGTTCTATTGCTATATTCTCATAGAAGTATACAAGAACACAATTGAAGCAAAACCAGTTTGATTCACTCGAATCAATCATGAATATTATAGCCACGGTTTGCAAAGATTGCATTCCTTATTATATAAATATTTATGTTCATAACCGATTTTAGAACTTTAACCTTCAAGTATGCAAACGTGTACGCATACTTGAAATACCAGACCAAGATTGGGTTACGCCAGTACGCAAACGGATACGCGAACTTTCAATCCCAGCAGAAATTCTCGGACATGAACCTGTACGCCAGTACGCATACTTAGGTTCCCGGAGTTCTCAAGCCAACAAGTACGCAAACGGGTGCGCATACTATGGTTCCCGAACATGGATTACATATGTGCAAGAGTGCACAACATGATATATCCAATAATGGTTAAGTGTTCTAAACTCTTATTTCAATCATTGAAACTTTCTTAGAGGATGACAATAGCCGTTTTCACACACTATTAGCATCAAACAATTTTCAAGATATTGAAATAATCATAACGAAACATTCCAAGACTACACCAAATGATTGTATCACACAAACCATGTAGATGTTACTCGACAATTTTCACATGATATAAGATGAACTTGGTCGATGCGAAAGCTTGCCAACACATATTTCGAGAAATATGTAAGCGAGATAAACTCAGCTCGAAATCTCAAATGTGTATATATAAAACTATATCGTAATACAACTTATGTCCCAATATAGGAGATAGAGTAGAAATAGACTTTCCAAGTGATAAGTGAGTTTCAGTCTCCACATACCTTTTGTCGATGAAGTTCCACAAGCTCCCCTTAGTAGTTCTTCGTCTTCAAATGATGAACGCCGTAAAAACTAAGCTCAACTACACAATCTATGTCCTAGTCCGAGACATCTATAAATAGGCTAGAAATCAAGAATTATAGTTTTGATCACTAACATTGACAAACATGCTTGAGATAGCAATGCATGCGAGTTCGACCGAGAAGTGCTCTAACACCCACTGTATTCCAACTAATAAACTGATGCCACTCATAGTTGATAATTAATATCAGCTAGTACACATCCATGTACTTTACTAATATAGTAACTAGAGATATACAAACCTATATGATATTGTAAGCATATATTTTCGATACCTAACACATATTGAAAATTTTACTTCCGGATCTTTCCTTGAGTATCAAATGAAAATGCTTACGTTAAGATATTATAATTTAGTACATGTTCAAATCACTATGTCTACATTATGCGAACATTCTATCCAGCCTTATGCGAACATTCTATCCAGCCCATGTACACCCTGATGTATGCACAAAACCTAAGATAATAGACATATCGAAAGTTCCTAGTCCGCTTAAACACAATTAGGATCGGTCCGGGATTAAATCCTAATTAGGTATCGGTCATGAACTAGATCCTTGTCAGGGATCGATCTTAGATTAGATCCTTATTTGGGATTGATCCTAGAATAGATCCATGACTCACCTTCTCAACTATGAAATAAGTTTCACAAGTCTACCCCTTTAAACTATTTATTTAAACATTCGGAAGTTCAACACACTAAATAATAAAGAATTACCATTTAATTTTATGTCCATACTACGAAGTCCATAGATAAACTATACTTCGTAACCCCATATACTTAAGTTGTAGAAATAACTTGTATATCATTCCTTGATACATTAATCATAGTATAATTACAAAGTCACCAATATTAAAGTTGAAACAGAGAGGGTACCAAGTACACCACTAACTTTTTGTTCAGAAACCTATATGGACAAACTTGTCACAATCAGTCGTATAAAGTTTTTTGGACGATCTCAAAAATCGATATCCAGGAATCAAACTAGTATGTGCTCGAACCTAATTTCAACAAGAACGAGTCTTGTAATCTATCATTGAATATACGAATTCTCAATAATAAATACTATAGGTTTTGTACAGTCTTTTGGGATTAAAAGCTGTCCAGGATGTTTAACGACCACTTAGGATATTTCTATTATAAAGATAAATAACATAATGTGGAAAAGATAAAACATAAGATATTAGAATTGTTGTTAACGAGAAAAAATACAATGTGCAGAAAAACCTCGGGACCTAGTGCGAAACTTAAACACCACATTGTATTAAGCCGCTACAAACACTAGCATATTGTCTGACTATGGACCCTTTGAGAGCTTCATTTATGCTCCTTGACATCTCTTGGATCTCGTAAGACCATACATAACATAATTACCCTAGCTAACGATATTTATAGGCCTATGAGTTGCTTTAACCTAAGTGAAGACTTTTACCTATTATGTCTCTAACAAATATCTTATTCGATTTCCTTCATAAATATATTCAATCAAGGTAATGAAAATATATATGCTTACGAGGGATCCTCAAGGTCAATAAGACTTAACAATGGCGATAGCTCTATTAAAAAGTTATAGAGATGCCTAATCGATTCTACCGTACAAGAACAATCTAAAAAAAAAAAATCGAAGTCTTTTAGATATTTATCTTGTCGAATCATAGTCTGAGACGAAGAGTACTTTGTGATTTATATTTATATCTTGTTTCTGATCTATAGTTCAGAAACTACAATAATCAATAAGAACAAGATCCGGATAACAAAGATCTATCAAGTAAAAAAATAGTCTGACTGGGCTTCATGAGTCCTTAGTGAAGTCTGTCAAAATCATAACCTAATATAGTTTCACAAGAGGAAACCTAGATTTTTAGACGACGACTCTATCCGGAATTACTTGAAATCCTATTGTACCAGGATCGCGATTCTAGTGTGAGACTCTACTGTCTGTAATTTGTCTAAAAGAAAGAAAAGCAGGCTAATAGGGACTGATGAACTTATCCATTACATTTTTGAGTCTATTATCTAAGAGTTTTGATAAAATTTTATAACTCACATTGATCAAGCTTATAGGTCTATAATCAACAGCAGTTCTGGGTGAATTAGTCTTAGGAATTAAGGACACAAACTTATGATTTATCTGCTTAAGTAAGTATCCTGAATTAAAAAAAAAGATTTAACCATACTAATTTTGTCATTCCCAACTATATCCCATATATATTCGTAAAGACCAGGGGGTAATCATCATGGCCAGAACTTGTCCAATGATGCATCTACTACACTATACTCTTTATTTTCTCACTTGTTGGAGTGTTGAATGAGGAACACATTCTCCTCATCAAAAAATACAAGGATACAAAACATCGAGAAAAATGTTGCCACAGGGAGGGTTGGTAGTTCTACTTATCTTACTAAAATGATCTTTCAATTCAATAGCTATGATATTCCTATCAGTCAACCATATACCAATGCTATTTTGCAGAAATTCAATTTGATTTTTTCTTTTCTTAAAATTGAAATTATCTAGTGTTTTTGTTATCAAAAGTCAGAAAATTTTCTTTGGCTTGTTGCATGCAGTAGTCCTATTTGATAGTTTATCAGTGCTTAAAGTACCCATCTAACCTAGCGATATGTTTAATGTCATCAGCTGGGCTCATACTCAAATTAGCATCAACTTTTTGTTTTTTTAAATCTCATTGATATAAATCTTAAAATTACCAAAGGAATTTGGATTCTATTGTTTCAGAGCCAATTTCACATTAACCAAACATTTAACAAGTTTAAAGGCATGAGAATCATTCACATCAGCGTTTCAGTTACTGAGAATTACACCCCTGTAACTATTGTCACTCAACTAATATTATTAAATTTATGAGGTTTCTTAGTAGGATATTATCCTCTCTTGATCAAACTGATAGAATTGGTACATGATCACTTCCTACACTAGTTAAATGGTATAAAATTTTATTTGGAAATAAATTATTCCACTCCCCATTGGCTAAATCCCTATCTAATCTCTCAAGAATGAGAGACTCACCACTCATATGGTTGCTCCAAGTAAAGGGGTTTCGTAGGATATTCAGATTAGAAATACCTAGATGATCTAAATGAGATTTCACTTCATTAAGTTAACTTCTATGTATCAACTTAACACCAACTTTTTCCTCTTGTCTAATAATAAAATTCAAACTACCAACAACAACCCAAGGACACTGATACCTACGTGCTAAATTCTATAATAGGCCAATTGGTTGTTCCAACCTTCATCAGACAAGGAAACCATACATGCAATTCAATAAAGTGTGACCACTCCTACAATCCATGTTGACTAACACAAAAATATATTGCAATTCATACCAACAAGATCATTGAGAATTACATCCTTCCAAATCATATATAATCCTCTTGATGCTCGTATTGGGTTGATACAGAAAATTCATGAAGATATTTTACATTCATAGCTTTAGTTTTAGACAAAAAGACAATATACAGATCATCACCCTAATAAGCTCCCTTAGATGCTTCCTAGTCTTATTACCAAAACCTTGGACATCCATGGCAAAATATTAGAATAATGGTTTATAATCTAACAAATCTGATTGACCCTAGCAGACTCCAATTGGTTCAACTAGAAAAAGCATTTGTCAACTGCTAAAAACTGTTGAAGTACAACATGGTTATATCAATGTTATACTCCCCCTGTTCCATTTTAGATAATGTTTTTGAGTTGCTTTCTTGTTCCAGAATACTTGTAGGTTGTCATATTTTTTCATAAAACTACCAATAACATCATAACATTTTGTTTTGGAACTATAATTTTTTTTAATGCACTAATAACAATTAATATTTGAAGATTTTTCTTAAAGGTATAGATGGAAAATCTTCATATCTCTTTCCATTTCCTAATCTACGTGAAGACTCCAATAACATCATCTAAATTGAAACGGAGGGAGTATATGGCCTATAAAATTACATGGGCTTCTAATATGAAAAGGACAATATAATTTACTTACCGTGTTTAAAAGATAAAGAATTATCCTTAGCCAACTGCTGATGCAACACCATGTTGAATATATGATGACCTGCGCCCAGGGCCGTCGCTGAGCATAGGCCAGGTAGGCGACGACCTAGGGCCCCCAAATCCTATATATTGTTTCTGTATAAGAGATGTTAATGTCTAAATTTTTTTCGTCCAAAATTTCCGATCAAGTATCTAAATTTCCCATCAAAGTCACTTTTCTATTTTTCAATCCTTATTTATTACCATTTATAACTTCTATGGTTTTCTCCCTTCCTAAGTTAAAAAAAGAAGAAGTTTACCTAACGAAATTATAGCTTTCGTGGTTTTCTCCCTTCCCTAATTAAAAAGAAGAAGGAAGTTTTACATAACGAAACCAAAGTAAATATTAATTGAACAATATAATCTAAGTAGTTGTTGTGTGTAAATATGTTGCAAGTTGGGCGATGGGAAACAACTCATTTTTTAACGTCTTCAAGATCAAGCATGAAAGTTATCCAAGGCATGATTTGGGTGTCCATATTAACGGGCCTGACTTATAAGTGGGGTTGAAACTTTCGGAAGCTTTTTTCCTGCCCAAACAAAAAAAGCAAAAGAAGAATTCCCTAAATGATACGGAAGTCTACGAACCCAATGTTTTTGTATCATACAACATTCTATTGATAATCCAAGTTACGTTGGCTTGTCAAACAAAGTTCTTGGAAGTTGATAGTCGGTAAATTGATGATTTCGGTAACATAATTGATACAAATTCCAGCAAACCTAGAAATTAGGTATTTATGACTCCCAAGTACCAATGAGCAGCCTAGATTATTGTACACCTCACAAGAACAATCTTAGATGAGTTCAATTAAGAATCGTTATCAGATATCCATCTTGCGGAATCACAAAGTCTGAGACGAAGAGAACTTTGTGATTTCTATCTATCTCGTTTGAAAAGATTACCAAAACCCCGATAACAGAAAAATAAGATCAAGATACATGAATTATCAAGGTAAAAGATAGTCGGACCTGGCCTCACGAATTTCTAATTGAAGTCTTTAAATCGTTAACCTAATTATGTTTCTCAGAGGAAACCTAGGTTAATAGAGGATGAATCTAGTATACAACTAGGACAAATGAAAGTGTCAGGGATTAAATTTCCCAGTTATTTGAGTCTCTTTATTTAAATACTTTCAACATCGAAGGTCGCTTAAGATTCAAGCTAAGGTATCTTGGGAATCAAACAAACACTTTCTAAGTTTAGATGAAGCACTGGTTAAGGTTTCATGTAAGCATACGAGAAATTCGTATTGAATTACATAGTAGATTATACATTATGGTCATCCGAAACCGAACCGTGTATAATGATAGTTCATGGATGGTTAGATGTGTTGAAACATAAGCTTAGTCATAATTGTTTAACACTTTAGACTTTAATCTCTATGCACAATCACATGTGATTAAGTGATCAAATATGTCTTAGAGAGTCTTAGAGAATTAATCAAATGCCAAACATATCATAGAAAATATTTTGAATACATCTAAAAATATTCGACAAGGATGGTATGCATACAATGTATGTGTACCAACCCAATTCGTGAGCTCAAACTACCAAGGTATGTGTACCGGGTACGTGTACCTCAAGGCAGTTTCTGAACTCATGCACTTTAGTATGCATACCGGGTATGCGTACAATAAAAGGCCAATTCACGAACAAATGATTTAGGCATGCATACCGCATATGCGTAGCCAAAAGTCTTCGAACCGCATATGGTACACATACTGGGTATGCATACCACTAATCCATAACCAATACAGTTGAGTCGGTATGCGTATTGGGGATGCGTGCCATCATGTATCCAGATTTTCAGTAGTTATATCTCTCTCTTTTAATCGATTTGAAACATTGCCATGGCATCAATGAGGAATATCATCGCTCGGGTTATTCTCGAATGATCAACTTGAATGATTACTTCGTTCATAAATAATAAACTGTTCTTAACTAAATTCATCAAGTATATGAATGACTATTATTTTGAATCATATTTCGAGATATTCAACAAGACAAGCTTGACCTGAAACTTCTTCTATGAAATGTTTAAAGTCCAACTAGTCATACGACTTTGTCTCATAAAGATAGAGAGGTGAACATCTGAGTAAACAGGATAGTTCAGTTTTCACTTACCCTTTGTTGATGAAGTTCTCCAAATGTCTTCAGTTGATCTCTGTCTTCAATAGGTGAATCAGTAATGCCTAAAACTCAACTACACACTTCTATCCTAGTCCGAGACCTAACTAATATGTAGACTAGAAATCAAGATATAGTTTTGTGCCACTAAATTTGACTACAATCTTGATATTGCAAAATTCGACCGAGCAGTGCTCTAACAGTAGACCATTTCAATTCTTTTTGCATTTCCAACATCTTCCATGTTCAGATCTTCATCACCAAAATTTGTGAAATTATTCTTAGTGTAACAACCTATGCCATTTTCAGGGTTTTAAATAAGGTCCTCTGGCAGTGATTAGGGATTTGAAAATTATTTTGGGAACTATTTCCTAGAATTTGGTATTTTTTTGCTCGACAGTCATCTTTGAAACTCTTATTCTTCCATGAGTAAATCCCATCTTCATCCAAGTTAACCAACCCATTACCAAAACTAACCAGCCCATCACCACCACTCGATTCTTCTGAGCTCTGTGCGTATTTTTTGTATAATAATCATCAAACTATGCATATGTCATTCCATATTACCCCAAGAAAAATCCTCATACTTTCCCTCATCATGATCTATCACAAAACAATATGGACAAACATTTTTTTGGTTGTTTCTCAAAATTATATATATCCCGAACTTTCTGCTTAGCCGCAGTAAGAATCCATTTTCCTCTCTTAAGAGGTTTACTCAAGCAGACTTCCATTTTTGCAGTCACCACCCTTCCTCTAATAGGGTGACCTTATTTTAGAGCCATATGTAACCTTCTTCCTATAATAGACTTCCATTTTGTATTATAATGCCTTAAGTATCATTTTTTTCAGGGGTATAATTGGTAAGCAAACTAGAATATGAAATATCTAAAAATCCGTGCCTTGAAATTTTACAAATTTTATCTCATTGGAAATATTTTAAAATGATCCACACAAATAAGTACAAATAACAATATTAAATTTTAAGTTTTTACGAAAAATTCGGAGGTGTTCATCATTTTAGGCACAATTTTCAAAAATTGATTTCATAGCCATTATGCAAACCACCACAAAGGATGCATAACACATTATGTAGACATATTTTGGTTTATGCATCAACAAATTTTCCATTGCAACTAATAAAACGATGTACTCCCTCCGTTTTAGGAAAAGTGATACTTTCACTTTAAGAACAAATTTTCTTTCATAGTCCAATTATAACAGTGTTTCCTTTTTTCTTCGGTCGGCCCTCCCCACCTTCGTAGCGGTGTTCTAGTACCCTTATCAAGGTGCTCCAAGAAAATACCTCGAAAAATCACAAAAAGCACTTGATGGGAAAACTTATTATATTCCAAAGGTATCGAAGCATCATATTTTTCCAACACCACCAATTTTTTTTTGTAAAGAATCCATGGAGTCAATAATACCTCAGTACATCCGAACTCTTAAACTTAAAGACATACATGACATGTCCCATTTTATCAATTTTCACTCACCGATGCTTTCACCAAATGATACATGATTCATAAATAGGGATACCATTATTAGCGGGGTGATATCATTTAACTGATCTGATGGTTAGGATATGTTATTATTTGTTTGTCATATTATATGTTGCTAATAACAACAGTTCTTGGCCGACCGTAACAAATACTAGGGGTTCTTCCGTGGCACTAATATAGGGTAGGCCCCACCCACCTTACCCAAAAATTAGCAGAGGGTCCACCCTTGATACCTTCACGGGAGAACCCATGTATTTCTCACGGTCAACATATCATTTTCGCGCTAATAATGGTATCCCCTTTATAAATCGTGAAATGATGTTAACATCCTTTTGTATTTCATTGAATTCCACCTCATCTTTAGCAATAATCTTCCCTATAAGAAAGGTACTCCATTTGTTAGCAGCTTCATCGATTTCTTCAGCTAAAATCAGACTCTTTCTCACATGATTTTTTTGTTATCTCGAAAATATTCTTCAGAAAAATCAGCATAGTTATATGGCTCTAATTTAGGTAGTTGGAATTCAATTAATTTAGACTCTAAAAGAAACACTTTTTCTTCCGGTGAATTTCCAATGTTGACGTTAGCAATTTGAATTCTGCAAGTTTTCCTATGAGAGGACATCATGAGATTTCGATTTCTGAGAGAACTTAGAGGATGCATGGGTTTATGAACGATAGTTAACACTATCTGTTTGGGTGTCATACAATAGGAAATAAAAACTATCAACTAAAGATTGCAATTGATCATATTCATGAACATCAAGAAGCGGTTAGATTGCAAGGCGCTCACCGTAAATCTAATTGTGAAAAAGAAGATCATATTGTAGCTGTTGTAGTAGAAAATGGACTACTCATCCAACTGGAAGGTATATTATGTTTCTAGGGGTGTACATGGTTCAGTTCGGTTTTTACTCAAACCAGAACCAAAACCATTACTCACGGTTTTTAATTTTTCAAACCAAAACCGTGCTATTAACCAATGGTTTCGGTTTTTAGTTTTACCATTGGGTTCCGATTTTACCATTTTATTTCGGTTTTACCATTATTTTGTCAGTTTTATTTAACTGACAGTAAAAAAAAAAGAAGATACACAAATAAAATGAAAGATTAAAATATAATTACACAAAAAATTACACATAAAATTACATATTAAAATAAAATAAAATATAGACTTTATAGTGTAAATCTACGGATAAGATTAAATATAGTTAATCTAAGGTGGATCTAATGGTTGATATTAATTACATTAAAATTAATCGGTTTTACCATTGGATTCGGTTTGGGTTTTACATGAAACTAAAACAAAACCGAAACCGAAACCATTACTCTCGATTTTTATCTTTTTAACCAAAAACCAACCATTTATAAACGACTCGGTTCGGTTACCGTTACCATGTACAACCCTAACATTTGGTTGGAGTTGTACATGATTCGTAAACTTTTGTATTTCCAGAAAAAGTGTAATTACATGGTAGCGGATAACCGTTACCATGTACAACCCTAACATTTGGTTGGAGTTGTACATGATTCGTAAACTTTTGTATTTCCAGAAAAAGTGCAATTATCGGTGTTGTAGATTCTCATAATACTGTGACATATGCTTCTATGTTTTGTTGTGTTGTTACCAATTTTTCAGTTAATTATCTTGGTATCCCTTTGGGGAACAAATCCAAATGTAAGGCTATTTGGGTTAGTGTTGTTCAAAAGTTTCAGCAGAAACTTGCTTCGTGGAAGAGGTCCTTTCTTTCAAATGGTGGCAGGTTGATCATAGTATAAAGTGTATTCTCTAGTCTCCCTATCTATTTCCTCACTTTATTTCAGATTCCAATTTCGGTTGTGAATGAACTTGAGAAAATAATGAGGAATTTTCTTTTGGGGGTCTACTAGTGTTGTTAAAAAGTGGTGTTGGGTGGCTTAGTCAAAAGTGACGTTTTAAGAGAATAGAGGAGGTACGGGAATCAAAAAAACTGAAGCTTGTGAATTCATCTACCTTCACTCGAAATTGATTTGGAGGTATGGTTCGGAAAAGATCGTGCTATGGAGACAAATTATACACCAAAAGTTTGGAGGTAACATAAATTATTTCTTCCTTAATACTTTAAAAAAATCAGTTGCTTCTAGTTGATGGGAAGGCATCTTGAATTCTAGAGAATTAGTTGTCAATTGTTCAAACTTGAAACCTACAAATAGTACTAGTGTTTTGTTTTGGAAAAATATATGGGATGGTAATATTTCTATGCACGTTGTTTCCTTGCTTATTCAAAATTTCAAGATGTAAGACTGCTTCCATAGATGAGTTGGCTACAAACAGATGGATGAAACTTAAAATTTTCTAGGAATCTTAAAGAATGTGAACTTTAGTTTTAAATTCAGTTACCCCAACTAATTGGTTCTCCTTGTGATCATTTATCTGAAGGCGCAGATCAAATGACTTGACTAAATGGTAAGATTTTTACGGTAGCAACAACTTATGTTATTTTTGACAATGGTGGACTCATTGCGTTTCCCTATAAACAAGTATGGAATGCTCATATTCCCTTAAAGGTATATTTCTTGCTTTGGACCTTGTTAAATAAAGGTACGCTAACTCGAGATTTTATTTACAGGGTTGGGAAGGTGTCATCTCCTCTTTGTGTTTTTTGTGCTTTTGAATAGGAAACAAACTCGCATTTATTTCTTCATTTCAAGTTTACAACCTAGGTTTAAATTGGGGTTTCCCTGAATCTATTATAGCAACTATATTAAATTGGAGAGTTGCGAAACCTAAGTCAAGAAAACAGAAGATTTGGATTCTTTTACCTTTTGCAATTTGTTGGATCCTTTGGCAGGAACCAAAAAACAGCTTCGTCAAGAATAATGTGTTGGAGAAAATGAGTTTTTAATAAAAGAATTACTGGTGTTGGTATGGTTTCATCTAATGACCTAAGGGTCTAAGGATACTTCCTCATTTTGTGAGTGAATACAATGATCCTTTAGTCCCACATTGTGGAAATTAATTCCAAAATATTTTCTTTAAGAGTTTTATTTATGGGACAAATTTTATTTTTCGTGTTTTAATTGTTTTACAAGAAACAAAACTCGCATTAGAAGAATACCTAAACCTAACTTGATTTCCAAGTAACTTTTCCTTTAAATACAACTCGAAAAACGGTTGTTAACTTGCATCATAAGCGATACATTCTGGTCTTATTTTCATCATCTCTTGCTTTGTTTTGCACGACGTGCTTACTCAAGTTATATTGGACAGTCTTATCTTGGACACATCTTCGCATGTTGGGGTTTAGCATTGCTCTTCTTGAGTACACCCACGAAATAATGTGTTAAGAACAACTTGTTGAACCTGTGATTTTGCCCTCGTCAAGTTGGTTGCGGTAGAGTTGTTTTGATTCAGTTCTTATATATATAATTTTTGATACATCTAACGTGATGTTCATTGTTGCAAGATTCCAACAAAATGGGTTTCCCTCTTTCAAGTTTAATTAATCTGTAAATTGAGGTGCTTTTGTAAACCGACAATTTTTGTTATATGCTCGTTTTTGAGCTGTTGTACATTTTTGCACCTTTGATTCTTTTCTTTAATACATTTTGCTCCTTTTGGGTTTCCAAACTTCTCAAATTGAATTGTTTTTGAAAATTTCTATTACTTTTCTCTTTCCGACGCGCTAATGTTTTGTTTGAATTTTTTTTTTTTTAATTTGAGTTACTGGAATTTGTAGATTTTCAGTACTATGAAATATTTTGAATGAAACTTCGGTGGAGAGTGTTGTAGTTCCAAGGAGAAATGGAAAAGAAACTTTACATTTAATCATAGTGGAAACAAAATTGAAGGTGTTTTTGCTCACGAGTTTTTGTTTCTATTTACGATGGGTCGTGAACAATGAAACCGAACGATTTTGATGACGAACTGGAAAATATATGTTGTGAATATATATAAAAACTACTAACTAGGTGGAAGCTTATTAACGTAGTAATTAAACTTCCTGTACCTACATTTTTCTACCATTACCGAATTTACAAATTTAGGAAGAATCGAATAATGCATCTTCGCAAAAGCCAATGGCGAATCGGAAATGTTAATGCCCCGGGCTTGACCACCTTTTTAATAATACATTAAACTTTGTCCCAACAAAATTAGGTAGTCAAAAATACAGGTAGCTTCAGCAAGGGGAAGACTGCATGTAGCTCCGCCCTCGGCAAAAGCTATGGCACTGCAGCTTATTATCTTTGGCATTTTAGCTTATTATAGACGTCGAAAGAAGTAGAGAGTTCATCCCAAAAGAAGCTCGACTAAAAAATCTGCGGCATAGGTCATCCCAACCACAAGTGTTGTTTCCAACATCTTTGATAAAAATGTCCTTGTAAATCTAATGAATTTTATATTTCTTAATATAATGTACTATACTTCCTCT